>JANHMN010000005.1:10695679-10747155 GCA_030674055.1 Rhabdomys pumilio | reverse complement strand
TATCTATCTATCTATCTATCTATCTATCTATCTATCTATCTATCTATGTACCTATCTACCTATCTATATCCCATGGTATTGGTACAGAAACAGATAGACTGATCAATGGAATGAAATTGAAGAACCAGAAAACAACCCACGCAACAGCAAACACTTGATCTTTGACAAAGAAGCCAAAACCATACAGTAAAAGAAAAACAAAACAAAACAAAACAAAACAAAAAAAAAAACAAAAGCATCTTCAACAAATGGTGCTGGTCTAACTGGAGATCTGCATGTAAAAGGTGCAAATTGATCCATATTTATCACCTTGCAGAATTCCTATATGCTGAGCCATCTTTCTAGCCCCCAAGGTTTTGGATTGTTTTTATTATTATTTAGATAGGGTCTCTCTCTATAGTCCTAAACTTGCTATAGCAGATCAACCTGGCTTCAAACTCAGAGAGGTCTCCTACTTCTTCTGCCTTCATAGTGCTAGGATTAAAGGTGTGTGCCACAACAATCATTTTACTTTCTCATACACACTTCATGATTAAAAGGAATTTAGAGTAAATGCCAACCACTAAGATTTTAATCTGTATCATTTTATTAATATATTCATGACAGTGCTCACTGTTTTTATGTTTCTTCGATTGAAATTTAAAAACCTCTGTCTTATGCACTATTCACAATAACACTCGCTGTTCAGTTGTTGGAGATCAAATTGCTGTAATTGGTAATTCAATCATTTCACCATTTCCAGCTGACTTATATATTGTGTGCCTTCTATGAACATTTTTACGTGGATTATTTTTTGTTTTTCCTTATGCATCAAGCTCACTGACTCATGGAGTTCTAAGCACCCATGCAAAGCAGCTCACAGTGATTGTAACTCCAACAATGTCCTCTGTCCTCTTTGGGTATCAGCACTCACATGCACATATCAACTTGCAGATAAAAATACTAGAATACATATTATATAATATATATATATATATATTTATGCATATAATATATATATATGTATGTATAAATATATACATATAATATGTATATATTTATACATACATATATTATATATGTTAGTATGCATCAGTGAAATTTTAATATGCCAAATAATACAGCATCAAAAATTTATAGAAATAAGCAATAAGCAAAGGAGAATTTTCATATACAAAGAGGATAAAACTTTATATTTCAGCTCATTGATAAAATGCTACAAAAGCAGATTATTACTTATTCAATTGATTAGTATAGTGATGACATCTGAATTGACTAAAAAAATAATGTGATTGCAATGCCATTGTAGAAGTTCTACTTTAATTGTTAAAATAATTAATAAATCATTACTCAATTCTGACATCTTGCTTGTTCTGTGGTACATTTTAAATGAAACAAATGTTAACTTTTTGTCATAATAATGCTGTCAGATTAATTAACAATAGTACTGTTAAATAGATGGCATAAGACCATTATAAAATGATTACAAGTTACCTACTTTAAAGAAAATAATAAACAGTTACATAAGAGGAAAAGCAGTCTGTCACATGGAACTTGTAATGCATTTTAAGTTAAATAACTATATTTTTGTGGCTTTAATTTTCAGCATTACAAAAGTGAAGTGCCACAGGTTTGGCTACTATTTTTGAAAGTGGTGTGTTCGGTGCTATTGCTGACTTCTGAATAAACAGAAAGAATACCTGTATTTTGCAAGGAGATTTTATGAAATTTCCTATATAAGTAAAATATAAAATACTTATGTGCATTAATCATATTTTACTAAAAAAAACAATGCCTAAGGAACTCTCTCGTTTGGTTAAATCACAAATGTCAGGAGGGTTTTTGTGTAAGGATTTCAATGGAGCAAGAGGCTCTCCTATAAGTGAAACTGTTAGGGTTTTGTAGTTATAAGAACATTTTAATATAGTCACTTGGCAATACTAGTAAAACAGATTCCTCCACGGGGTCACATTTATTCTTAAGTAAACAATTTGCAGTTCTGTAGAACACTGGGTTGATTTCATAATGCTGTAGATTTATTTATGTGGTTTATATGTTGGTAAAGTTTCAACTGTCCAGTTCGATGATTCTCAGAGATCACATAGTATAACTCCTTTACTTTGCATAGGCAAAAATATACCCTGTTCAGGGAAGAAACTTTAAAACTGCAGTTTAACCTGGGATATTTCTGTGAAGAAATATATGTAATATCTATAAAATTTATAATTATATTCAGACTTGTCTAACTCACAGTGAGATATTTAGCAGAACCAGGTCACTAGTCTATTTTTTTCCCATTGTAAAAACTGTACTGTATTTTCTGGGAAAATAGTATTCTGGTGGGAACAATATATTTTATTTATTTGAATTAAAAAATTTAATCTTAAGGATTCAAATTAACTGTCCTGAATTATTTTCTTCTGAATTATTTATATGTTTAAAATGAGGGTTTAATTTTATATATTTCAGCTCATTTAAGTGAATTATATTCATAGATAAATTCTGCTTATATTAGTTTTATAATCAGAAATTGGAAATTATCCATGACACCATTATTAAAAATAGAAATTGAACTAGTTTTCCCTTCCCTCATGGACCTTTATAATTCCTCTTAAACCCAGTGGTAATTTCCCATTGTGTTCTTGAAAAAAAAGTGGGCTAATTAAGAACTACGCAAAAGAATACCTTAATTTTATGATATTTTTGTTTTACATTTAAATATATATTAATAACTATATATTTTTGATTAATGAAGTCACAGATATTATTTATTCTACATGTTGCAAATATATAACCCAACAAAAAGGGAACTAATAAACTTTTTTTTCCTGTTTTATTTTTTTTATTGGATGTTTTATTTACATTTCAGATTCCATCCCCTTTCCCCATTTTCCCTCCCTAGAAAACCCAGTGCCCCCTTTTCCTTTTTGCTTTTATACATTTTTTAAAATGTTAATCAAAGGCTTTATAAGTATGATTATGCTTGATCAGAAGTGTAACCGAATACCCAACCTAGATATATAAACTATCTTTGACTGGTGGAGACACGTGAACATCTGCCTCCATGCCCCCCCCCTAAACTCTTTCTTATATAGATGAAGCTTAAACAAAAGCTGGTATTTATTTTTGTAGTTCTTTTATTATACATCAATTATTGTTACAATTTAATAGAATCTAATTCTGTGATGTATTTAATGATTATATTTGGTTATAAAATGTCGTGGTTTTCCTAAATAATTTAATATTTCTCCATAGTTCTCAAAAGCTTCATATGAGCATCCCTTAATTTATATTTGAAGAAGACAAAGCTAGAAGGACAATTGAGCATAAAGAATGTTGTCCTTTGATTCATTTGAAGGACAAGCTCAAGTTGATGATAAATGCAATAATTTGTTATACCCATTGGACCATAAATAAAAGAGCTTTTAGGCTTTCATCTCTAAGTGCACTAACTAGAAAGGTCAGGTAAGTGCTTAAAACATCATATTTAACCTTAAAAGAGAATATTAGTACTCTAAAACATCATTCCAAAGACTAATTTTTATAATTCCCAAGTCCTAAAATAATGTTTGCATTTATGGTATTTTCTTCTGAGTCTACATTTTACAACCAACTTTTAAAGAAAAATGTATTTGTCCCTTCATTTATTTATCTTAAATTGTATTTTATTAATTCTTGGAGAATTTCATACAATGTATTTTGATTAGAGTCACCCTGCTTCACCTCCTAATTCTTCTCAGATACATGTCACTTCCTTATCCACCTAACTTCATATTCTCTGTTATTTCTATAACCTATTGAGGCCAATTTGTGCTTCTCATATACTCCTAGGTGTGAAGCTATGAATTGGCACACAGTGAACCTCTCAGGAACCATACCCTTAAGAAAAGTGATACTTTCTTCCCGAGAAGCTATCAGCTGTTTATACGTCCTCTGTTACAGAAGGGGCTTGTGAATGTTCTCTCACTGCATCCAGAAGGCATTGTTCTAATCCAGTTTTTTTTTATGTAGGTCTAGGAATCTTTCTACTTCCTCTTCTGTGCTAGACACTGAGCCTTGGTGAGGGAGGAGAGTGATACACATGTCCCATTTGTAGTGCACAGCTCTACTGACACTTCACTTTTATCAGTTGTAAGTTTCTGTGCTGATCACATTCACTAAGCAAAGAAGCTTCAACCACTGCGTACTGATTCTCTCTTGAGGTCTGAAAACAGCATTAATTTGTGGGTATAGATATATAAAGTTAGGGAGAATTTTATGGTATGTTTATTATCCACATCTCTAAATGAAAATATTAATTTTTGATTTATGACCAGGAAAGGATACTCCTGGCTATGGAGAACTACATATGAATTAATAATTGTTTATCAAATCAATGATATATTTTGTAATAAGAAATTATTGTCAACATGTTTGAAATACAAAGCAATGCTATGGTGAAAATTCTGTAAAAATAAACTTAGGCATAAGTGTGATTATTTCTCTTAAAAGACCAACTGAGAAAAGATTGAGTTAAAGGAATTACATAATTTTAATATGTTTAATACGTGCTGGGAAGCAGTCTACTATAGTTGCCTTATCACAGGATTATTTGTATGTTTGAAACTAAAAGTGCATGTTTTGCTAAATGACCCATTTTAAATGTAAACAAATTTGTATTTTCTTATGTCTCTTTAAATTTTGTTCACCTGAATTACCACCATGTGAGAGGAGTGTACTAAAGTCCCCAAGAAATTTATAAATTTACTTATTAATACATAATTTTTAGTTATTTCATGTCAAAACCATTCTATTAAATGTTTTATGCCATTTTATTTTTGCTAGTTCTTGGTGTTCTTTTGCTCTTCACATTGAAAGGTTTTGTCTTTTTCTTTTACCAATTTACTATTTTTCAGATTACTTTTTTCTTGTTTTATTATTCCTTTTCAATAACCCTTTTCTTCCAAATGCGTTTACTCTAGGCAGTATCTTGCTGGATATTTGTTTATTTTTGAATTAATCCAACAATAAAGTCTTTATTTAATGTTTGTGGAACAGATGTTGCATTTTGTTTCTATACAGGGCCAGATAGTAAACATCTTCATCTTTGTGAGCCATATGGTTCCTTTCCCTCCACCATGCTACTGTGATGTAAGAACACTCACAGACAAAATGTAAATGCATTGTGCCTATACGATGTAGTTTCAACATTGGGCTGCAGGCATATTAAATCTGGTTTGAAAGTTCAATCTGTTTACATTCATTTTAGTTACAATCACATTGGAACTTATTTCCATCATTATATTCCTTTTTCTATATGCTCTGATATTTTGTTTTCTCTTTCCTTTTCTTACTTTCATTTAGTTTGAAAATTGTATTGTATTCTTATTTGCATCCTTTTCTTAACATTTTTTGAGATAATGTTTTATGGTTACTATCTCCTGTGATATGTCTTTTATCTTTGCAATGCTTCATTTGTATGTATACTACACAATAAATTCTCACTCTCACATATTCCATTTAGGTTTACTTAAGTATATTTCAATGTTTATTAGCACTTCACTTCAATATATATTGACACCACCATTTCCTTTTTTTCCGCATTTTCTCTTATGATGGTTTGAATGAGAAATGTCACCCACACTCTCAGCCATTTGAATACTTATTCCCCAGTTGATGGCACTGTTTAGGGGACCTTAGGAGGTGTGGTTGGTGGAGGTATTTCACTGGGAGCAAGCTTTGAGTGTTGAAAAATCCATGCCACTTTGAGTTTATGCTCTCTGATTTTTTATTTGAGTTCAAGTAATATTTGAGTGCTCTGACACCCTGATTCTGCCACTTTGCTACTATGTCTCCTCACTATGACATTTCCCTTTGAAACAGTAAAACTAAATAAACAATTTCTTCAAAAAGTTGCCTTCATAATGCTGTTTTATCACAGCAACAAACATGTAACTAATACAGCTTTGGGAGCTTAAGGCATCTCATCTACTTTCTGCTACAATTTTCTGCCACAGGGGAGTCTTAACACTCTGGAACCAAAAACTCAAATAAATTCATTCTTACACAAATTACCTTTGTCATGGTGTTTTTATCATGGCAATATAGAAGAAATTGATACAGCAATTTGTACCAGGGAGTGGGCTATTGCTACCAAGAATGTTACCATGTATATTTCTTGGACTACTAGACTATGGGGCCAGGGAATGAAATGTGATTTGAATGAGATTTGTCGACCATAGTCTCAGGCACTTGGATGTTTGGTCCGCAGTTGGTGCTGCTATTTGTGGAGGATTTGGAAGTATGGAATTACTGTTGGAAATATGACACTGGAATGGGCTTTGTGAGTTTAAGCTCTTGCCTACTTTCAATTTATTTTCTTTGTTTCCTGCTTGCAAGTCAAGATGAGAGCCCTCCACTTCCTGCTCTTGCCACCATGTGGGCTGCTTGCTTCTGTATTTCCCAATCACAACGGACTCTTGACCATATGGAACCATAAGCCAAAATAGACTTTTCCATGAATTGCCTTCATAACGGTGTTTTTAGCAAACAAGTAGGAAAGTAACTAATACACATTTAAAAATGTGTTTTAAAGCTGGTACAACCACTCTGGAAATCAGTCTGGCCGTTCCTCAGAAAACTGGACATAGCATTACCTGAGGATCCAGCTATACCACTCCTGGGCATATACCCAGAAGACGCTGTAACATATAACAAGGTCATATGCTCCACTATGTTCATAGCAACCTTATTTATAATAGCCAGAAGCTGGAAAGAACTAAGATGTCCCTCAACAGAGGAATGGATACAAAAAATGTGGTACATCTACACAATGGAGTATTACTCAGCTATTAAAAATAATGAATTTGAGAAATTTATAGTTAAATGGATGGATCTAGAAATTATCATCCTGAGTGAGTTAACCCAATCACAAAAGAACACACATGGTATTTACTCACTGTTAAGCAGATGTTAGCCCAAAAACTTAGAATAGCGAAGACTCAACCCACAGACCACATGAAGCTCATGAAGAAGAAAGACCAAGAGGGGATGCCTCAGTTCTACTTAGAACCAGTAACAAAAATACTCAAGGGAGCAATTATGGAAACAAAACATGGGACAGAAACTGAAGGAGGAGCCATCAGGAGACCATTCCACCTGGGCATCCATCCCATGTACTGTCACCTAAGCTAGACGTTGATGTGGATGACTGGAAATGCATTCTGTCAAGAACATATTATAGCTGTCTCCTTAGAGATCTGCCAGAGACTGACACATTCAGAGGATGATGCTCACAGCTAACCACTGATAGGATCAAGGGTTTCCCAATGGAGAACTTAGAAGACTGAAGGAGCAGAAAGGGTTGGTGACCCCAAGAGGAAAGCAACAATACCAAACAACCAGAGCCCCCCGGGGTCTAAACCACCAGCCTGGGAGCACATAGGGAGGGACCTACAACTCTAGCAGTATACGTAGGGGAGGACGGTCTTGTTGGGCATAGGTGGGAGAGGAGATTCTTGGTCCCATGAAAAACGAACACAGAAGGGGGGGAATGTGAGGGTGAGGAGGGGGTAGTGGGGGCGGGGGGCTAGGTGTGGGCACAGCCTCATAGAAGGGATATAAGGAGGGGGGATGGGATAAGGGTTTCCTGGGTGGTGGGGGAAATGGGATAAGAGGATAAAACTTGAAATGTAAATATTATAACCAACTACATAAAAGGGGGGAAAAGTTGTTAGAACCAACATCTTTTAAAAAAATGTCTGCCTTCTAGGAAAAAAATTTTTTTTCTTGATACTAAAACTTGTCCAGAGAATTGTATATTGCAGAATACACAACCTTGGTGTATCTACTCACCAAACAAAACGAGCAGACCTATTCAAACCTCCTGTGTCTGGGAATTCCCTCTGGATGCAGTGAAGACACAGCACCAGAAGCTTATCAATTTACTCTTCCCCTCACCCCTCTTCTAATATCTCAACTCCCTTAATCAGCTTGAAGAAGTTAAAGAAGAGTCAGCACCCCTATTCCCTGGGCTTGGGGACTAAGGTGGTTAATATGGGGCTGTCTCTCTGGGGAAAAGTAGTGATTTTGTTGAAACAGGGAGGATTAGCTAGGATTTATGGCATAGCCATAACCTATTGGTAGAAATCTGTATAATTTAGTATCAAGATGAAGTTATAATTTCTTAAATGGTACAAAATTCAGCTGGATTTCAAATTTAAGGTTTTCATTGGTATAAACTTCTTATGGATACAAAAGTGAAATGAATATTGATACTCTCATTGGGCATTGTGCCTGTATAACACATTTAGAAATACAAGGCATAGACCCAGTCCTTCTTTAACTTTTTTAACTGATTTAGGATGATTAGCCTGTGAGCTAAGGGACTATAGCAAATTCATGACTTTGAGTTTATTGTTAGGGTGTTTTCTATATTTTATTTAGAAATAGCTGAGAGGAGTTAACAGACAACAACCAGGTTACCTTACATGGATAGTTGGATTTCAAAACACCAGAAATCCATAGAATTGACGTCACAAATATTTCTATATTAATGTTCATTTTGATTAGAGACCTGTCTGCTCCTGACAGCTTCCTGTCTTGGATTCTAAGAAGAAACTGAGCATCCTTGGAGTTACTCCAGTTGTGGAGTGCCACCAGGCAAGAATTGTCTCTCTCCATCTACAGACAAATTACTGTCCAGAAAAGGACACCCTTGCAGAATAGTGGACTGATTATATCTGCCTAGACAGAGTAACCAGCCCTTAATAATTCTGCAGCACTAAAGTCTGTCAGATGAGTTTGGGCCAGAAGGCTGAAGATTTGATGCTCCAACTTTTGGTAGTATAGGGGTTGTCCAGGTGTTCAGCGGTCTCTATAAATTGGCTAAGTTTTAGAAGCTATGCTTAGTACTTCCCATAACTTCAGTTAATTTAGTCATTCTGGATTTCTGACGGCATTGAAGACCTATAGACTCATAGCCAATCCTGGCTATTTACCTTGCGAGAAAAGATCTGAGTGGAGGATTTTCAGCTGACATTCATTCTAAAGCCAAGAAAAAGCCAGGTTCAAAACTAAGTGTTCTAGTCAAGAGAGACGGCAGAGGTTCAGGCTAGTCAACAAAACGATGGACTGGGTATTAAGACTATCTTGTACCTCACTGGTACAAATAGGAATAATTATGCTCTAATTGTATTCTGAGAGAAAAGCTTTTTATTTTAACAGGAAGGGTAATATGTAGGAGGAGCTAAGGGGGAAGGAGCACCGAGAGGAAGAGATGGAGTAAGGAGAGGAGAAGATGAAGTAGATGAGAAGCTAGGTAATGAGAGAGAAAAAGAGAGAGAAAGAGAGAGGGGACATGGAGGCAGAAGTTCACGTGTCTCCACTAGTCAGATAGTTTACATAGCTAGATTGGGTATTGGGTTACACTTCTGATTGAGCATTACCATACTTATAAAGCCCTTGATTAACATTTTTTAAAAAGTTGTATAAAAGCCAAATGGAAAATGGGGGGCATGGGATAGGGATTTTCTAGGGAGGGGAAATGGGGAAAGGGATTGGCATCTGAAATGTAAATAAAATATCCAATAAAAAATTTTTAAAAATAAATAAAAATGTGTTTTATTATTTCATATGCATGGGTGTTTGGCCTTCTTGTGCCTCTGTATTGTGCACAATCCTTGTGGGCATGAGTACCAGAAGAGGCCATTAGATTGCCTGCAAATAGAATTACAGATGGTTGTGAGCCAATATCTAGGTACTGAAAATTGAGCATAGGTCTCTACAAGGGTAACAATTGTTCTTTACTGCTGTACCATCTCTCCTAGCCAAATATTTAGGATTTAAAAAGGAAAAAAACCTATACCTTTTCTTAATTCTAATTCAGTAGATATTTATTGGTGTCTATTCTATCAAAATAATTACTCAGAAATAATTGTTGTAATATCTTATCTTACAGATGATTTACATCTTGCATGTATTTGTGGATTATATTTTCTTGTCCTTTGTGGGTTCCTATTTTTGTCCACTAATTTTAGTTTTTATAATTAAAGATGATCTGTTCAATATTAGTCAAATTTTTAAAAGTTACCTTGCTACAGTATTTTTTTCTATTTATATTTGGAGTTCTGGATATTTAAAAAAATCAGAGCCGGGCAGTGGTGGTGCATGCCTTTAATCCCAGCACTTGGGAGGCAGAGACAGGTGGATTTCTGAGTTCGAGGCCAGCCTGGTCTACAGAGTGAGTTCCAGGACAGCCAGGGCTACACAGAGAAACCCTGTCTCAAAAAGCCAAAAAAAAAAAATCAGAATATCCCAGCTATATGGTGTATTTGGAAGCCTCTTATACAGTATAAGCTGGCGCTGAACTGAAAACCTTCCTAATTCAAACTCCAAAGTGATAGGATCTCAGATTTGTACTGCCACACACTGACTATCTCTTAGATTTTAAAAACATTATTTAGTTTTATTTTTGTTCATGATCTATGGGTTTCTTTTGCTAGTATGTATGTGGTACAGGAAATTATATGCAAATTTACATATTTTTGTGCACATACGTGTATGTAGGTACAAATGTATGTGTGTGTGAATGCACATGTAGACCTTCAATTACACTGGGATTATTTTCCTTGATTTCTCTAAACTTTTATATTGATATTGGGTCTCTCCTCTGAATCCAGTGGCCATTATTTTGCCAGTATAGTTAGACAGTTTGCTCCAGGAATCCCTTTCCTCTACCTCAGTAGTGTAGGGATTACAGGCAGGCAGCCAAAACTGGTCCATATTTATGTAGATGCTTGGGATCTGACTGTGGTCCTCAATCTTGAACAGTAAGGACATTTTCTACGGAGCCATCTCCTTAATATCCTTCCACCTGTCTTCAAAGAATTTTCCTCTGCTTGATCATTTGATTAAATATTTTATTTGATTAAAAGAATTTAAATGTTTTATTTTGTATATATGACTACTTTCCCTATGTGTATGTCTGTGTGTGATGTATATGCCTATTGATCGTGGATTGGATGCAAGAAAGAGAACAGTGGATTCCTGAAATTGGAGTTACAGATTGTTGTGAGCCACAATTGGATACTGGGAATTGAGTATACGTCCTCTGCAACATCAATGGCTCTCAAACATCTAAGCCATCTCTCTAGAACAATCATTTAGTTAAAGAAAAATATATATGTATTTATACTTACACATGTATATATAATATATATATTATATATATGTATACATATACACACACACACACGTGTGTGTGTGTGTGTGTGTGTGTGTGTAGGGAGAAGATGTCAAATTGCCTGGAGCTGAAGTTAGATGGTTGTTAGTCACTCTAACATGGGTGCTAGGAGTCAAACTTGGTTCCTCTGCAAGTGTAGTACTGCTCTTAACCATTGACCCATCTCTCCAACCCTTCATTTAATTTAAATTATCTCATTTTCTCCATCATTTCATTGACTGATTTTTCAAATTTACTTATTGGACTTCTGTACACATATAGAAAACATTCTGATCATCTCCAATCCTATTCCTTTCAAATGTTTTTCCCCTAGCCCGCTCCAAACTTCAGGTCCCTTCTTATTTTTTCAGTTTTTATAGCTCAATTAATCCAACCTGCACATAATTATAAGTTTAGGGTTGTCCACTGGAGCATGTGCAATCAATCAGGTGCCTTATCTTTGGAAGAACCTGACCTTCCCTTTCCCGAACAGTCATTAACTGCCAATATCTCCTCAACTATGGGTGGGGCCCACTGAGCACCTCCCCCTCCATGGTGGAATCTTAACTAGCTTGATTTTGTGCAGGTCTTGTGTAGGAATCTACGGCTGCCAGTGGTCCTGTCATATGCATAAGACACTTTTACCACAGTCCTCCCTGACCTGTGGATTTTGCCAACTTTTTATTCACTCTTCAGTGATGGTCCCTGAATCTTGAGGGCAAGGGAGCAATAAAGATGGTTCATTTGGACTGAGTGCTCACTGACATTTATTCTCTGCACTTTAGTCAGTCATCAAATGGTTATTTAAGTTGAAAGTGATTATTGTTGTTTCAGTCTTGTTATTCTATAATGGAAAATACTTAAGAGTTTTTGTTATTTATGAGTTTTGAAAAATCTAACACTTTTTCTTCCATCTCCTATAGCTGGAACTCTCTTGGTTCTATTAGTACTGTCTAGCCAGTAGTTAATTTTAAAGTATTGCTTTTTTCTTTGCTTAAGCATAGTTATTATTTTCATAGATTAGATAAAGCTACAGGATTTGCCTTAAACACTATTAACTTGGTTAATATCTATGCTATGTCCCTTTCACAAGCCATCAGTCTTTTTGTGGTAGCAGTATCATATATCTATTCTTTCTTTTTTTTTTAGCAGACTTGATGCAATATTTATTATTGAACATGATTTGGTAGGGTATAGGAGAGCACTGTGGAAACCTTCAGGAATGCAGGGCTCTCTGCTTGTCTAGAGGACCACGATTGGGGATATATTTGAAGTCTCAAACTCCCCAATAAACTCATAGAACAAGGTGCTAGACTGAGGGCTGACTCTATTATCTTGAGTAGGAGGATTCACAGCTACCTTCAGGCTTGTCTCCAGTAAATACCCCTCTAAAGTTTGTAGTTGATCATCAGACTCCAATCTGTCCCACAGAAGGGCAAAGTCAGACTTTAACCTGGTGAAAATTTCCAGCACAGCTGGAGCTAAGGTTTTATTCCTTTGCTCGATGAGACATTTGGTGTAGCAGCAGTATAATAGGAAATTTAGATTTGTAGGTGTATTAAAATTTGATGATGAGATATAAAGAGGATATTAAAACAGGCATCCCTCTACATGATTTCCCCTAGTTCCTTCAACTGCTCCTTACCTAACTTCCTCACTTCATAGATGCCGAGGGTAAAGTAAAATGTATGCAATAGGTTACAAAATCATTGCTAAGATTGTCTTCAAATAGTTGGACATTCAAGTTAAATATCATTATTTGAAATTAAGCTTCCAGGAACATAGTTGTTTGAATTTCTTTTAAACAAATACCCCTTTACTCATTGTAATCCTAATTGTGTATAAAGTTTTGTTATTGATGTCCTTTTTAATTAGGGAAGGAAATTTTAAATTTCAGGTAAACCTTAGGTAAGCTGAATTTTTTTCCTGCAGGGATCTGTAAGTAAAACAAAGTAGATTGCAAATGTTTAGAAAAGGAAAAATGCCTTCTTTTAATTAGTAACATAACTATCAAATATAAGAAAAACCATAATAGACAAATAACAAATATCTATATGGCATCTTCCACCATGCAATTTATTGTTTACATTTGTTGGAAAGCTTTCAAAAATGAGCTGGAACAATTTTCTCAAAATTAATTTTTCTAGTGTCCACCGTGATATTAGGTCACCTCTTCCTTTGCTCCATATGTGTTACAATAGCTGATTTACAGTTATTGTAACCACAATTTAGGATTTTTTAGAGAAATGTTCTGTGATATCACTCAGGTTCTGTGGGACTAGGCTCAGAAATGTGAATTGTATGGCACAGTTGCATTTCATTGCTGGATTTTTCCGAGCTGAAAGAGGATGAGCATCTATTAACTAGGTGATGAACAGGTGATGGGTTTCAAATCTCTGCATCACTTAGCAATTCCTACCATGTAAAATGACTTGCCTGTTATGAAAAACTAGTCTTGACAGCAATTTAGAAAAGGAGCTAATTTGAACAGGCAGTTTTGTCTCTAATGCCTTACCAAAAAAACAAATTCCCTTCCTGGTGCTATCTGTTCTGACTTGCCACTGTGAAAACAATGTTTAATCCAAGATATAAAAACCTGGAATAAGTAAAGGCCAGAAACCATTAAAAGTCTATTTCATTTAACATAACATTTGGTTTTAATGCTCTTTTGCTTCTTCTCATTTAACCTCTTGGGTCAGCTAATGTGCTTGGGCATGTCAGAATAACCAAGAGGAAAAGAATACTTAATTGAGGTTCATATAAATGTATATGAAAAAGACATTTTCAAATTTTATACTTTATTAATTATTAAATATAACCTGCTTGCATTTCATTTAATTACTTTTATAGGAAGATGTTAAGGCCAGATTTTTCTAATATACTGTATGGAACTGTGATGTCCATTAGAGCAGTAAGCAGACACAAGTAGTTATTATACACTTGAACTGCGGGTATCTCAAAGAAAAATGTTTAGGCTCAGTAGCAGACCACTTGCTATGTGCAATGTTCCATGTTCCACGTCAGTAATTACTTGAACAGAAGTACACTACAACTGTAGAACATATTCTAAACAAAAAAGACAATAGATACTTTGATATTAATAATTTTTATATCATTTGTATATTGATGTGATAATATTTTTTATAATGGATATACTTGAGAGTATAGGCAATATTAGGGCTGTTTTTCATCTTATTGTAGAAATTTAAATAATTAAAATTTCATTATAATATTACTAGTCAATGTTCACAAGAGAAAATGGATGGACCTAGAGATGAAGTTGATCAAAGCCCTTTGCTGTTACTATCCTGTCGGATGAACTTTCAAGTAGTACTCTGATAAAGCTAGTCTGATGCTGAACCTCCATCAGGAAAATGCACATTGGTGTGCTGTAGTCAAAGCCCAGATCACATTTTACTGATCATAACTTACTGTGTCTGACAAATATTCAATGATCCATAAATATTTATTGAATTAGTAATGACTTGCAGTTGTTATATTTAATTAGCCTAAGAGCCAAAAATTTTGTCATTCATTCTAAGCTCTACAAAAACTACCTCTGTGGTCTGATACAAAGATTTCCATTTTTCTATTCCTAACGTTTTCTTTTGTAAAATTCAATTTACTATCGTATGTGAGGAATTTTGAACTCTGACATGTTTTGGTTCTATCATGTGACTCCATATACCTAATCGACTTGACAGATAGAAGTCTAATCTCTAAGATGGCACAGGGTGCTTTGTTTTAGTCAAGATGACTTTGCTGTGTGATTATCTAGATATCAAAATTGATTATTTCTTTTTCATAAATATTCTAATTTGGAAAGGATTTTGAAACGTAGGGTTTCATATCTAATCTCTACTACTTAAGAACCCCCCCACCTCCTTCTCTTTCTCCCTCTCTTGCTCCTGTTTAAAATTAAACACTGTATCAATCACTGCTGATGAAATTTATCTTTGATTTTACATCAAATGTCATTAACTATCATAAGAAGAGCTACCATCCTAGATAAACTTGTTGGGTGTTTTAGGAATGTGATGGGTTATTAGACATCACAAAAAGCTTGTCAATACTTGAGGCATTCTCTGTGTTATTAAGTTGATAAAACAATAGAAAGTCCTACTTTAGCTCCAATACTTTCAATTAATGACAAAGAAACTGCATACTATGTGACAAGAAATAGCTCCCTTTAGCCCATTTAACATACTTTCTAGTTTTTCATTTGTGCTACAAGCTTTACTATATTTATCAGTCTTTTCACACACTCTGTAGCCCTGTCCTTTATCCATTTATTATTATATTAGTAAAGAGGACTAAAAAGACTCAAATTCTCTAAGCAGTTCCAATTGCTTTATGTTGTATAGTGAATACTTAGTTGACCTCATTAAATTAGATTATTTCCTCAAATAACTAATAGATTACTGTGGATATAAGACAATTAAATGTAACTATAAAATTAGAATATATAGCACATATAAGATAGAGTTCCACTAGAATTTAGAAAAGTCAGGGTAGCAGCATTTGGCATTAGAGAAGACCTTAGTGTACATCTATGCTGTCTTTCCTGATAGAGTAGTGCTTAGATATGGTTAAAAAGGATAAGCAGGATGAATGATGCAAGCCTGGTATAAATAAAACACAAAAGTCAAATGGATTGAGTATAAATATAAGCAGAATGTGATTGATCACTTCCATTGCACCTGTGCTAGGATTACAATCCTACCAAGCTGGTCATTATTGCAGTTTACATGGTTCAGAGCTGGGTAAATTTGAGGATTGATTTTTTTCCCCTCTGGTAGCATTTACAGCACATTCCAGTACTGTGAAAGGTGAAACTTCTAGGTGGATTGGTTTCATTATTTTTCATGACTCAAGTATGTAGTGTCTTCAGCAATAGGATCTCACCATTAAGTCTTAGAGACCAACCAAAAGAAATGGCAATAGCTGCAATGACTGAAGTACCTATGGGATGGTACCAACCAACAACTACAAAAAAGTGAAAATCCCCAGAACCAGCCATTTTATTTAATAGTATATCCTGTTTAGAAGGGGCAATACCCAACCCCATTTTAGGTAAGCCATATTTTCTATCTATCTATCTATCTATCTATCTATCTTTCTTTCTTTCTTTCTTTCTTTTCTTTCTTTCTCTTTCTTTCTTTCTTTCTTTCTTTCTTTCTTTCTTTCTTTCTTTCTTTCTTTCTTTCTATCCATCCATCCATCTATCTACTTGTGTGTATATATGTGTATATGTGTATGTGTGTATGTGTGTATGTGTGTATGTGTGTATGTGTGTATGTGTGTATGTGTGTATGTGTGTGTGTGTATGTGTGTATGTGTGTATGTGTGTATGTGTATATGTGTATATGTGTATATGTGTATATGTGTATATGTGTATATGTATATATGTATATAGGAAGCATCGACAGTAGTAGATTTACACATGATTGTCTAAAAGAACTTTACTGTTAGTTATCCTCCCTCCCCACCCTCCCGAGTCCATCCTTGCTTCATCATTCCCCATCCATCCTCCATGCCACTTGCATTCTATCAGGTTCTTTACCTTCTTGTGTGCTCCAGGTTAAATAAATATATCCAAAGATTTGACACTAACATCCATACATAAGAAAGAATATCTAATGCTTGTCTTTCTGGGTCTATGTTACCTGACTCAAAATTATTATTTCTAGCTCCATCCATTTACCTATAAATATTATAATTTATTTTTTCTTCACAGGTTAATAATATTTTGTTGTATAATAGAATTATAAATTATCATTATACATTTATTAGTTAATGGATATCTGAAAGTGTTTTGATATCCTGACTATTGTGTATAGTAAGCAACAATGAATAAAGACAAACAAGTCGCTGTATGACAGGAAATAGGGTTCTTAATGTATTTTCCTAGCAACAGTGTAGTTTAAACTCATTGCATATCTATTTCTAGCTGTTTAAGGAACTTCTACACTGATTTCCATAGTGGCTCCTGGTTTGCATTCTCATCAAGAAAAAAAGTGGCATATTTATTTGTATTCACTTATTTTTCTTCTAGTTTTCAAGTGTGTTCCTACCTTCTTCTCATACTCTCAAACTATATCCAGAGAATAATTGTGCATTGCCTTAACATGATGAATTGGTTTTCATTGAAAGATTTCTTTGTGAGCAATATAATCTGGACTTTCCTATGTAAAATAACTAATCTTCATGTATTAATAAATCCTACTTTATTAACAAAATGAAACAAAAATTTACAGCATAGATACCTAATCAGTTTACAAATGTGTGTGTGTGTGTGCATGTGTTATGTGTGTATGTTATGTCAAAATGTTATAAAAATAGGCAATCATTTTTTATGAGTATGTGAGTTTCAAATTATCTAGGCTATTATTGTGAATTTGGCCACATATATAAAGTGGATATTTAAAAAAAAGACTGAAATCCATAACACAATCCAAATTAAAGCCAGCAATCTTTTGAAATAAAATGTTAATGATTTCTAATTCTAATAAGGAAAGTTGACATTGTTGATTTGAATCACTTTATTTCTCTTTGAGATATCAACCACATAAAATTGTTACTTCTCCTTTGTCTTAGCTACTTTAACATGCTATGAAAACGATAAAATAAACTGGAAACATATTTCTGCACACTTTGAAAATCCATGCTGAAGAAGACAACCTAAGACAACTTCATCTTGACCCACATCTTACTTTTATCAGTGAAGAGACAACATATATTAAATTATCTATATGCTTCTATTGTATGAGTTCAATTCCTGCAAAGTGGTGATACAGTTGTCATTTTTTTTCTAGAGAAATGAGTTAGTGTCTATGTGTTTTTACAGTAATGCCTTGTAAAACCCTTAAAAGCTAGCCTTACAAAACAATAAATAATTATTTCTTAAATGTAGGTGAGGTTCAACTGATATGGTCTAGTACTGCATGTGAATCATTACATCATGGAAGACTGATATTATTTTATGCCTGACAATGGTGTATGAGCCTGAACATGTTTCCAAAGTAACAGTGGACAAGCACAATCAAACCCTTGCACTTGATCAATTCTGAAATTGGTTTAAGTTTAAAATTGGCATACTTACAATTTCTTAATATTCTTCCATAGCAAGTCAAAAGGTCACAGTTCAAATGACAAAGAGACATATTTTAACATTTTAAAGAAAGAAATTGCAAAGACATATGATAAAGGAGTAAATTCACAGATGGGTATTATATCCATTATCACTATTGATCATAAGAGGATACTGCTTTTGTTGCTATTATGTTTGTTTTGCAAGTTCATTATAATTTATTTTCCCATTAATTATTTATTTACTTTATATCCCATCACAGCTTTTCCTCTTTCCTCTCTTCCCAGTCCTTGTCTCTCCCATTTCTGTCCCTTTCTCCTTAGTGAAGGGGACCTGCCCTATGGGTATCAGCCGGCCTTGGTCTATCAAGTTGAAGTAGGACTAGGCAGATATCCTATTGAGGCTAGACAAGACAATTCATTTAAGGGAAAGGGATCCAAAGGCAGGATACAGAGTCAAATACAGCCCCTGCTCATGCTGTTAGGGGTTCCACATGAACACCAAGCAGCACTTCAGTTACATATGTATAGGGGGCCTATACATATCCAGCCCATACATGCTTCTTCATTGGTGGTTCAGTCTCTGTGAGCTCCTATGGGCCCAGATTAGTTAATTCTGTTGGTTGTCTTGTGGTTCTTGACCCCTTTGACTCCTTTAATCTTCCTTTCCCCTCTTCCACAAGTTTCCCCATGCTCCACCTACTGTTTGGCTGTGGGTCTTGGCATCTGTTTCCATTAGCTGCTGGATGAACCCTCTCAGATGACAGTTATGCTAGGCTCCTGTCTGCAAGTATAGAAAAATATCATTAATAGTGTCATGGATGGGTTCTCTCTCATGGCAGAGGTCTCAAGTTTAGCCAGTTATTGGTTGGACATTTCCTCAATTCCTGCTTCCCCTTCTTCCCTGCATATACTATAGGCAGGATAAATTTTAGATTTAGGGTTTTGTGACTGAGTAGTTGTCCCCTTTCTGCATGTGGACATCTTGCCTGGTTATAGGAGGTGGCTGTTTCAGGTTCTGTATCCCCTATTACTAGGAGTCTTAGCTAGGCTGACACTCATAGATGCCTTAGAGTTTCCATCATTCTAGGTTTCTAGCTTTTCAGTGATGCCTCCCCTCACTGGTTCCAGTTCTCTCTCTCTCAATCTCTCCTTCCATCCTCCTCACATTTGATTCATCCTGCTCCCTTCTACTCTCCCTCTCCCAACTAGTTCTTTACTTTGATCCTATTTTCCGTTCTCAATGAGATTCGACCCCCCCCCTTGATTACTCCTCGTTACTTAGCTTCTTTGGGTCTGTGGATTGTAGCATATTTATCCTGTACTTTATGGCTAGTATCTACTTGAAAGTGAGTACAAGGTTTATAATAAAATATGTTGGAATTTTGATGGAAATTGTATTAAATTATACAATTAAATAACCTGGACCTGGGCTGAGTGTGTGTGTGTGTGTGTGTGTGTGTGTGTGTGTGTGTGTGTGTGTGTTTGTGTTTGGGAGACTTTTAATGACTTCTCTAATATCATTAGGGGTTGTTAGTGTATTTAAATTGTTTACTTAAACCTGATTTAACTTGGTGATATCTATTTAAAATAATCCATTTCATTTAGATTTTCTAATTTTGTGGCATACAAATTTTTAAAATAATACCTAATAATTATTTGAATTTCTTTTGTCTATTGTTATGCCCTCCTTTCATTTCTGACTTTGTTGATTTGGATATACCCTCTGCTTTTCAATTAGTTTGGCTAAGGCTTTGCCTATCTTGTTGATTTTCTCAAGGTACCTGTTCTTGTTCTATTGATTCTTTGTATTGTTTTCTTTATTTATAATTGATTTGGCCCTAATTCTTTTATTATTTCCTATCTTCTACTATTCTTTAGTGTGGTTGCTTCTTCCTTTCCCCCTCCCCTCTGGAGGGTTCAGATGTACTTGTAAATTGCTTGTATGAGAACTTTCTAATTTCTCTCTCTCTCTCTCTCTCTCTCTCTCTCTCTCTCTCTCTCTCTCTCTTTATTTTTCGAGGCAGGGTATCTCTGTGTAGCCCTGGCTGTCCTGGAACTCACTCTGTAGACCAGGCTGGCCTCGAACTCAGAAATCCGCCTGCCTCTGCCTCCCAAGTTCTGGAATTAAAGGCGTGCACCACCATTGCCTGGCGAGAAATTTCTAATTTCTTAATGGAGCACTTAGTGCTATGAACTTTCCTCTTAGCACTGCTATCACTGTGTCTCTTAAGCTTGGGTATGTTGTATATTCACTTTCGTTGAATTCCAGAAAGTCTGTAAATTCTTTTACATTTCTTTCCTGACCCACTAGTCATTGAGAGTTATTCAGTTTCCATGAGTATGTAGGCTTTAGGTTGTTTCTATTGACGAAGTCCAGCTTTGATCTATGGTGGTCTGATAAGATAGAATGAGTAATTTCTATTTTCTTGTATCTGTGAAGACATGCTTTGTGACCAGCTAATTGGTCAGTTTTGGAGAGAGTTCCATGAGGTGCTGAGAAGAAGGTACATGTTTTTGTATTTGGTTGAAATGTTCTGTAGATATCTGTTAGGTCCATTTGAGTCATAAAGTCTGTTAGTTTCATTATTTCTTTGTTTAGTTTCTCTCTGGATAAACAGTCCACTAGTGAAAATAGCATATTGAAGTCTGTCACTATTAATGTGTGGGATTCAATGTGTGATTTAAGCCTTAGTAATATTTCCTTTATGAATATGAATGCTCTGGTATTTGGGGTATAGATATTCAAAACTGAGATGTCATCTTTGTGAATTTTTCCTTTAACAAGTATAAAGTGTCTTTCTTCATCTCTTTTAATTAATTTTAGTTGAAAGTCTATTTTTCAAACATAGAATGGCTACCCCAGCTTGCTTCTTGTGTCTGTTTGTTTGAGAAATTTTTCTCTTGTGTGAGAAGTCATGGCAAGGCCTTAATCTTGGCAAACATTCACCCTTAGCTCAACTATCTATTCTTCTTTCTGCTTACCTTCCATGATTCACTGGTCAATTCTCAGAACTTCAAACAAGGCCTCATAGCAACCCACCTTAGTAACCCTTCCTCCTGATCTCTAGATTTAGACAACATCCTGCTAGATAGATGTTTTTGAACCCCTGGTAATGGAAAGGCTTTGTAAGAATAGCTTAGACCCCACAGCTGGAGCTAGCTTCTTCCACCTGCAAAGCCCTCTTTCCTTTCCTACCCCTCCCCATATCCTGTTTTTAGAGTATATTACTGGTGTGAACAATAAAAATTTTGCCAGCTTGATCAGACTTCTTGACATGCTGTGCCATTTTATTTTCTCTCTCATCTCAGTCTTCTCCACTGGCCTGGACACTCTTGCCCTTTAGTCTGAGGAAATTCTGTCTCTGTCTCTGAGGTATGTTTCTTCTGTACAGAAGAAAATATTTTCTGGGTCTTGCAGTTATGAGTCTTCTCTTTCTTCTATTCTTATTAGTCTTAGGTTTGGTCTTGTCAGAGTGTCCCAGAGTTCCTGGATGTTTTGTGTCAGGAATAGTTTAGATTTAATATTTTCTTTGGCTGTTGTATTAATATCTTCTATTGTATCTTCTATGCCTGAAGTTCTTTCCTTCATTTCTTGTATCCTGTTGGTAATGCTAGAGTCTATAATTTTTATTCTCTTACCTAGGTTTCCCATCTCCGGATACCCTCTGTTTGTGTTTTCTTTATCACATCTATTTCCATTTTCAGGTAATTTTTATTTTTATTTTATTTTTATTCCTTTCTTACTCATTTCTTTCTCCTTCATGGTAGTATTTTTCTGCATTTCTTTAAGTAATGTATTGATTTCCTCTTTAAAGGCCTATGTCATCTTCAAAAAATTGTATTTAAGGCCATTTTCTTGTTTTTTAGCTGTGCTAGTATATTTAAAGCTTGCTTGCTATAGTAGGTTATCTGGTTTCTGGTGGTGTTAGCTCTTGTTGATATTTTTCTCATGCTCAACTTTAGCCATCTGTTTGTCCCGGGTGCTGGAAGGCCTCTGGGAATGCAGGCAGAATAGTAGGACAGAAAATGGAGTGTAGGAGACAGGATTCACTTTGCTGCTGCTGAGTCTGCTCTAAGGGGACCTGGCAAAGCAAGAGCCCTGGAGTAGGGTCTTACCTGATTGTCTAAGTTACTGGTTGGTCCATGAGGAATACAGGCAGAGCTGTGGGTTAGAAAATGTAGCTCAGGGGACAGGGTGTAGCTAATCACTGCTGAGTATGCCGTAGAGGAACCTGATAGGCATGGTATTGGGTGTGGAGGCATCTCAGCCTGGATGTTTCTGACTCCATCAGGCCTCCAAGAATGCAGACAGAGATGTGGACTGGACAATGGAGTGTGCAGGGGACTGTGTACAGTTTGTTTCTGCTGGGTTTTGCCAGGGGAAACTAGCAGGCAGAGGATTGGTGGTGGCAGGGAAGGGGCTCTCACCTGGTTGTTCCTGGTGCTAGTAGGCTTCTAGAAGTCGGAGCAGAGCTGTGAGCCATAAAATGGAGCAGGCAGGGGACAGAGCACAGCTCATTATGGCTGGTCTTGCCCCATTAGATTAGGATACTTTTTTGATACATAGTAACTAGTGTCTTGAAACTTGTATTAAAGGATGTAAAATTTGTAGGGATAAAATAATAGGCTAAAAATATATTGTTCATATATATTTATATACATATTTTATTGGTCTTTTATGCATATGCCTAAGTATATATTCATATTTTGCTGAAAATTAATTGTGGAAATTATTCGAAGTTTCCAACACTAGTGAATATCACATCTTTTCCATAGTAATCTTACTTCAAACAATAGCTAAACACTAGTGTGGGCTTATTGGCATTTTTAGTTATCAGAGTAATACTAGACCATGACTAATCAGCAACAAAATTGCATTTCAATAGCATAACTACAAAGGTTTGCTTTTTCACAAGTCAATATTCAATTTGGATGTGCAGAGGCTCTTCTCTGCAATGCCTGAATATTTTGTTTACTTCTTTATTAACACAAGAATTTCAAGGTCATTGAAATAGAAGACAAGGATAAAAATGCTATAAGAAATCAAAGCTGTTTCAGGCTGGTAGTGACATATGTCCCTTTTGCTCCCATTTCATTGCCCAGAGCTAGTCATAGTCTTGAACCTATCCCAATCTAATTATAAGAAAAGCTATAAAATGTAGGGAAATACATAGAATCTTGGTGAGCACTCCGTATGACACATTTTTGAATCTGCATATTCGAGGGCAATTACCTTTATTGGTTACACTATTATAACATTTTCTTCTCATTAATCTTTTTGAAAATGTTCAAGAGTGGTATTACTATGAAAAAATATTTTCAAAGGTATTAAGACCTATTATTTTCAATAAACTTTTACAATTCTTCAATTTTCTTTTAAATACTTTATATGCTTTATGACAACTTAAGATTCCTAACTATACTGGGTTAGCTATATTAATCATGTGTTTTGTAACTCTGCCTTTGGGATCATATTTATAAAAGAGTATATAACCACTGATGTTATCTTTTCATACTTTTTATTTTATTTTAACTATTGAATTACTTAATTTGTTGGTTCTCTGTTTGATATAACATGAAACAAGTCTGTATTTAACCTAGATGGTATTCTAATTGACTCAATATTCATATGTCAGCTTTTAATTATTAAATTTATCCATTTCCAGGAAGCTGTCATTATATCTATCTGTCTAGCATTTTGGGACTGTCACTATACCAAGAAAACACAGATAAAGATCCTGATCTATTGACTAGGTAATGGAATGTAGCGATAAATATGTAAAACTTGGCAGCTCTCAATCTGGCTTGTTCTTCATCAGCTGCCATCTTCCTGACTAGACAAAGCCTGTGGCCAACTCTGGCCGCCAGCTCAGGCCACAGGCTCAGGCGGCCAGAGACACCAGCCCTGCCACCCACGAGATGACAAAGTGGGAGATGACTCTGCCAATCTTCCAAGCTGTCTTTACAAGGTTGGGCTGGGCCCAGACCATCCCACCATCCACACAGTACCTGGTAGAAATGAGACTCTAATGTTTAAAGATTAATCAAAGGTTTTATATGTTTGATAATGCTCAATTAACAAAATGCCCACAGAATTAGATGTGTAACCCAATACACAACCTAGATGTGTCAACTACCTTTGACTGTTAGAGACACGAGGACATCTGCTGCCATGTTCCCCTCTTTCTCATCCTTACTCCTCATCTTCCTCTCCTTACTCCTTCCAACTTATTTCCTCCCAACTTGCAGGGAAAATATGCCACTACAATGGAAGACAACATGAGATTAACGCAATGATGGAAGTAAAGAGAATGTTTTTTACCAGAGAGTGATGATAGGGGTGGGTGTTTAGATCTGTTAGATATGGTGTCCAATTCTTTCCTAGTTAAGTGGGAAGGATTTGAGACACATAGCCTACTCCTGTTTGCCTGTATTTGACTCCTTGATATTTTCAAGTGAATTATTTTTGTGTCATTTGTGCAGACTTTCAGAAGTCTTTTGAGACAAATTAGACTTCCTGGATAAAAACATCTGAGTTTATACAGCTATCAAGTATGGCCTTGGTTCTTTACTAGCCATCTGATCTCAACTAGCTATATGACTTCTGTAAGTTTCAGTTTTCTTTGTGAATTAGGAATAGCAAGAGTGTCTAACTGGTTGATTTTTCTGGAGGAATTAATATAACAGTATTTAATAGTTTGTTTGACATATAATGAAGTGCTAAGAAATGGTAATCTGTTGTGTTTACTTGGTGTTTCAAGTTGCTTAAGACAAGATTTTAGTCACCTTGTTTCTTCTTGCATTCTGCACTTTTCCTTTTTTCTTTTTTATTGGATATTTTAGTTGTTTATGTTTCAGATGTTATCCCCTTTCCCCAGCCCCCAGAAACCCCTTATTCCATCCCCCCTCCTCCTACTTCTATGAGGATGTGCCCCGACCCATTCACCCACTCCCCCACTCCCTGCCCTCAAATTCCCCCACACTGGGGCATCCAGCCTTCACAGGACCAAGGATCTCCTCTCTGGCCAATGCCTGACAAGGCCATCCTCCACTACATATACAGCTGAAGCCATGGGTCCCTCCAATCATGTTCCCAGGCTGGCGGTTTAGACCCTGGAAGCTCTGGTTGGTTGGTATTGTCGCTCTTCCAATGAGGCTGCAAACCCCTTCAGACCCTTCAGTCTTCTCCCAGCTTTCTCCACTGGGGACACCATGATCAGTTCAATGGTTAGCTGTGAGCATCCTTCTCTGACCGAGCCTCTCATGAGACAGGTATATCAGGCTCTAGTCAGCATGCACTTCCTGGCATCCACAACTGTGCCTGCCTATGGTGACTACACATAGACTGGATACCCAGGTAGGGCAGTCTCCAGACAGCCCCTCCTCCAGTCTCTGCCCAACACTTTGTCTCCTTACTTGCTCCTGTGAGTATTTTGTTCTACCTTCTAAGAAGGACCAAAGCATCCTCACTTTGGTCTTACTTGTTCTTGAGCTTCACCTGGTCTTTGAGTTGTATCTTGGGAATTTTGAGCTTTTAGGCTAATTATATCCACTTATCAATGAGTGCATGCCATCTGTGTTCCTTTGTGACTAGGTTATCTCACTTAGGATGATATTTTCTAGTTCCATGCATTTGCGTAAGAATTTTATGAAATCATTATTTTAAATCACTGAATAGTACTCCATTGTGTAAATATATCACATTTTCAGTATCCATTTTTCTGTTGAAGGACATCTGGGTTATTTCCAGCTTCTGACTATTATAAATAAGGCTGCTATGAACATAGTAGAGCATGTGTCCTTGTTATATGTTGGAGCATCTTCTGGGTATATGCACAGCAGTGGTAAAGCTGAGTCCTCAGGTAATACTAAGTCCAATTTTCTGAGAAACTACCAGACTGCTTTCCAGAGTGGTTGTACCAGCTTACAATCCCACCAACAAAAGAGGAGAGTTCTTCTATGTTTCCAAACAAATTGTTAGCTTCTGAATGTAATAAACAATATGCAGTACAGATTTGTAAAATAATGAATAAAATTGTAATCAAATATTATTAAACAGTAATTTTAATTAACTCATATTTGTTTCTATTTATTGCATCAAGTATGATCATTTGATGTACACAATATGAAAGGGTCAAAGGAAGGTAGTTCCAACTTTCTTCTAAAATGTTCATAATTTCAATGCCCTGTCCATGTTATACCTCCTTTAGTTATTTTGAGATATGTATTAAAATGTTGAACAACATAGTTATTCCTTTTAACTAAATGTATTCTTATGTTTTTCTTTAACATTTTCTTAAAATATAACTTTGTACTAACATTAACTATAAACCATACTAAATGACAATGGAAGTCCCAAAGGAGATGCATTTGAAACATAATCAACACTGAATTATTCTTGTGATTTGGGGTTCAAAGGAGTATTAACATTAAATAGCTTCTTTTTGTTTCTCTTCTTCATTCTACAGTGAGAAAGAACTATATATTTCCCACTAGCTAATGACACTAGTTTTTAGTTTTTTAAGCCTGCCATTTGACTGACTTAGGCACACAGAGAAAAACTTGCAAAAAGTGACAGAAAAGCTGGAAGGCTTTGTTCTAGTTGCTCAAGTCTCAAAGGGAAAAGCTGTTCATTGTAGTGTGAGTCTTTGTAGTTGTATTTCTGCAGTCAGAACTGTTGAAAGTGTTTGCTTTGTTGTTGTTCATTATCTTTATTTAATCAGTCTACCTAAAAGTACTCGCAGCCCCCTTGTACACTCATCTGCACCAAGCTCTGATTAGGGTATTAAATGAAATGCATGGAGCAACTAAAACTCAATCTTCCATTATAAATTATTATCAAAGTCATTCAAAATAAGACATAAACCCAGAGGTTGTGTTTAAAAGTGTAGTTTAAAAATTATGATAGAAGTAAGTAGTTTGCTAAAATATAAAGTGAATCTACCACATTAGAATAATGTAACCATGGCTACAGAAATTCAACTTTGTAAAGTTAAATATTTTTCCTAGAATGAACTGAAAATTCTCAAAATGTCATTGACTTCTTTTTGTTTTCTCCAGTATCAGAAATGTGACTAGTTAAATGAACAATGTTTGGTACACAGTAACATAACAGTGAAAACACTGGGCATCACAAAGACTAGGATTAGCAGACTAATTCAACATTAGTTACAGAGGCTAAAATATATGGATTTCTCTAATGTATACAGAGGAAACAAATTAAAAAGTGTGTTCTTTTTACTCATACACACACACACACACATACACACGTATTCATTACATAATCCATTTTACAAAACTAAATGTAATTTCACACAAAATGCTCCTTAATGTGTATTTGAAAGGATGAAACTGGGGAAGAAAATGGTGAAAAACATACAAGTGTATTGATTTGGTTTTAAAAAGCACTCCCTTTTTTGCATATAAAGGAGTAATCAATATATAACTTTTAACTCAAATAAAAGCCACAACAAAGTAGAAAAATATGGACAACAATCATTTTTTATTAATCATTATAATGGCTAGGGAAAGACTATTCAGGAGACAATAATGTTGCCTAAGAGACTGAATACACAGGATGCAACTTCTGTAGTCATTCCACCCTTACTATCAGAAAGCCATTTTTACACTATAGCTCAACCCCAAGAGAAACAACCCCAAGTAAAATTCTGTTACTGTACTCTGCTGAAGATATAGAAAATGGAATTCATGTATGTGAAATGATTAAAATTTGACTAGCAGGTAATTGGAGGGAGCCATGTACAAATGTAGTTGAGGATATGTTCTTGCCAACCATTTGAATCTTTGGCTGACTACTAGACAATTTGCAAATGACTTGCAAATCAGAATGAACATGGAAATAGATCCAAACTGAATCAGAAAAAAATCAGCAATGAGGAAATGAGCTCAAAAGTAATTCTAAATTGTTAGTTGACATAATGTTAATATATTCTACATTTAAAACAAAAGCAAATATATTTAAGAGGTGATGGGGTAAAAGAAAAAAAGTTGGGAATTTGGAGGTAAAACGTATTTTTAAATGAAAACTAAGTAGATTAAATTGCCATCCTCCTGCTGAAGAAACCACATATAATCTATTTAAATTAAAGCAAACAAAAAATATATATCCAAACTATGTTATCTAATTCTATCACACACATAGACAATTATACTGACAAGAGCAGAAAAGTTGGTGAGAATAAATGAAGACTATAAAACTAAGCATAAAGGAAATTTCTACAAATGCTACATGTTTTTGGTTAACATGATTTTTCAAACCCATGGAGATAGGACAGCCTACATGTCTCTCTCAATGAAAGAACAGATAAGAAATAAATGTGGTACATTTTCACAATGGGGTATTACTCAGTTGTTAAAAAAACAAAAAACAAAAAACAAAAAAAAAAACCCAACATAATAAAATTTGCTTGGCAAATGGATAGAACCTGAAAAACAAATCATCCTGAGTGAAGACCCAGAAAGGCAAATGTGGTATGTATTCAGTAATAAGTGGATATTCACTCTAAAGTAAAGGATAATTATATCACAATCCAGAGACCCAGCATGGTTGAGTAGCAAGAAGAGCTTAAGAAGACACAAGAATCTTTCTGGGTAGGGAAAATAGGATAGATTTTGTGGGTGACTGGGGAACAGGAGGAATCTGTTGAGGGTGTTAGAAGGAGAGAATACAGAAAGAGATGACTGGAATTGGGGAACATTTGGGAACAATTTAGAAACCTAGTGCAGTGTAAATTGCATGACATCTGCAAGGGTAATATTAGTGAAGATTCCTAGTAATGGAGAAGACAAGGCCTGAACGGACCATCTTTGGTAACCAGGCAAAGCCTCATGTGGAGGAATTGGGACACCAACCCACCCAAAAAACCTCCAGCCTATAGTTTGTCATGTGTCTAGTATGTGCTTGGACCGGAGTCTAGCATCATTGTCATTAACTAGACTTAGGAAGACTTCAACAACTGATGGGAGGAGATGCAGAATCCCACAGCCAAGTATTAGGCAGAACACGGGGATTTTTAGAGAAGCTGGAAGAAATATTGGAGGAGCCAAAGAGATCAAGAACATCACAAGAACATGGCCTCTTCATAATTAACTAACTGGGACTCAAGTGGACTCACAGAGATCAGAAAGCCTATATGGGTCTGACATAGATCCTTTATATATATACATTACGGTTGGGTAGTTTGATGGTTTTGTGGGGTTCCTAACAATGGTGTTGGTACTGTCTCTGATTCTTTTGCCTTCCTTTGAGACCCTTTTACTCCTACTGGGTTCCCTCATCTAACCTGAATACTATAATATGTGCTTGGTCTCACTGCAGATTGTTGTATCATATTTGGTTGATGCCTCTGGAAAGCCTGCTCTTTTTTGAGGGGAGGTGAAATGAGGTGGATCTTGAGGAAAGTGGAACTAAATGGGGAGGGAGAAACTGGGGGAATTGGAGGGAGGGAAACCTACAGTCTGGATGGAATATATAAGAGAAAAATAAAAAATGAAAAAATGTAGAAAATGTTGGCATAAAAATAATTAAAAATTTTGTGTTCATTACTTCAGAAGTAAAAAGTGTGGAATTTATTTCTAAATTTGTTTCATGAAACTAGAATTTTGTAGAATGGTAGAAATAATGTTGCCTTGAAATATATGTGAATCCTAAACTTCAGGACTATGTTATCTTTTATGACAAAGAGGACACAAATATGCAGTTTAAGTATCTTGAGATGGGAAAAGTATCACAAATTACAAGCCCAGGACAATCACAAAGGTGCTTACAAAGGATAGAATATAGTAAGACAGTAAGAGAAGGAGATGCAAGAAGAGCAACAGAGCTCAACTTAGTGTGGTTAAAAAAGGAGACGTCTATCAATTAAGAAACACAAGTATCCTCTGTATGTGTGAAAACCAAGGAATATGTTGTCTTTCAGAACAGGGCTTCTTAAACTTTTCCACTTGTAGCCTCATTTTATACAAGACTTTATTTAGGTATTAGGCTTAGATTTAGGACTATAAAAAGATATACAAATAAAACAGAGATAATAAATCCTAAATTATTTTAGAGTTTGATTCCCAGAGTTTGAGTCACACATTAAAACAAACCAAAACAAACCTAAATGTGGAATCATGTGCTGGGGAAGTGGACACAAGCAAACCATTGGGGATCACTAGCTCACCAACCTAGCCTACTTTGTGAGCTCCAGGAGAGTAAGAAACTGTCTCAAAAAAAGAATGGGTACAGGACCTGGAAATTTATTTTAAAAGAACATACATACACATACATACATACACACACACACACAGACACAAAAACATACACACACACCATATATATAATTTACTAAAGATTAAAGAAAATTTGCGTACAAATGACATGGATTGGTTGTTATTAAAAAAGTATTAAATCTTATCTCAATAATTGAGTGTATTATCAATAATTGAAAATGAAGAGTATATTCAATACATTTTAATGGGTAATTGATATTTTTAATTTATCTTCAACACTGAGAGTGACACTTCAAATAAATACATAGCACCAAATAACAGAAGCATGTTTTAGGACATTTCAGAAGTTATTAGAAATCCTATCTTAACCACAAGCCAAAATTCATTAAAGCATTTTTTAATAAAACTCATGCTAGCAACTAAAAACCAATTTTTAAACTCAAATATCTAACACAATATGATCCAAAGGTAGATGTACTAATTTCATACTTACAAGCTAAGGAATGACAGCTGGAAAATACATTTTCTTTTCTAACCAACTAATATTTAGAACTAAAAGATCCATTAACATGATACTATGTTAATCAAGACAGTGTCATTCTGATAGATGAAAGTCACTGAGGTATTCAACACTTAGATAAAGTAAACAGAAGATAAGGAGAAGCTGGGACATATGGCCTTATTTAAGAGAATGTAAAAAATAAAAGCAATCTATTAAAGCAATGGAGATCAATGATTACCTCTGGATGAGAGGATAGAGATTCTATTTTTAAAAATCTGAGAACAATTTGGGGTGGGGAAAATGATACGGATTTTGGGTTTCCTGGTGAGCACACAACTGATAATTGTTTAAATGTCAAAAATGGATACATATTTCAAATGACAGTAGGAACAAGTTCATTAGATTTTCTGTGCTCTTGGGCAATACTAACTGTTCCAAGCCCTTTTCTATTGGATTTCCCCTTACACTTAAGAGTGCTATAATCTCCTCAAGTCCATATGCATAAAATCCTGCCTGTTATAAATACTTAGATTGCCTCATCTCTCTCTCTTGTTACACATAAAATGGGAAGTAGGGCCCGGGGGTGAGGTAAAAATGCAGTAGGTAACATCTGGGTCTCATTCTGTTCCAACTCTCTCATTTGTACTGTGACACTTGGCAACCAACTATAGCTACTTTAGTTTCAGTCATTATAGTAATGTGGACAGCAATCACTACTTGGTGATTATTCTGAAAATCTGGTTTTTCACACAGCTTTGAATATAATAAATAAACAAATGTTAAAATACAAATTTCACAAATCTTGCTACATAAAAATCTTCTAATAACTATTGCTGTATTCTGTCAGTCTTCATGAATGCTATTCCAGACCTATTTGCACATTGCTTATTTTATGGCAGAAAGTGAGTCAATATAAATTACATTTTATGAATTAAGATTAACGAGTACCCCATGCTGAAGAAATTTTATTCAAAGGTGATCCTAAAAAATTTTCCTTAGCCACTACAAATTTGATAGCTTATTGGATATACTCTCTTAGTGAGAGTTATGAAATATATATGTTTCAGGAATATGTTGGAGCCATTTTCCCTGTAAGATTGCACCATGAGATAGCAGTGTGCATGATATGTTAAAAGATTCTAAGCATGACTCCACAGTCTTTGGTCATACAGTTTATTTTCCATTTACACCACTGCTGTAATGATCCTGTAGAAGGAGCAGTGAGATAGCAATATGATAAACTAGGAATAAGTTTTCTTGGGAGTTTAAGTTGGCTACTTCTTTGACTCAACTTTTTACATTCTCATTTAAAAGATGGAAACTTACAAATCACAATTTTCTTCCTGTACAAAGATTGAGAGGAAGGAGCAACATGAAAGATGTAATTACGATGTGCCAAAATAAGATCATTACAAGTTGTTCTCTTTATAAGAATTTATTTTGGATGACATTTAAATTAAATTCCATTTCAATTCAAACACAAAGAAGGAAACCCACATCACTAACTAACTTTGCCAATCAGCCTGTCTATAGACTATCAAAAACTTTAAAAACATAGAATTGCCTCTTTGTGATTCAAATACCCAGGCAAAGCATGAAGCCCTATCCATTAAAGAAAAATGACCCTAAACATAGTATTCTCTTTCCATTGAAAAGGAAGAATTACAATGGAAACTTCAGCTCTATTAATGATAGATCTTTTGCCATGGTTAAAATATTGTCAATTTTCCTTATTCTTTTTTTTTTCACACTTAGTTTTCTACATACTAGTGCCTGTTTCTAGGAGCATAAAAATTGTCTTAATCTAGACCTTGACTTGAAAAGCAAAGTTTTGAGGAAGTGAAACATGCTGCTAGAAAGAAAATATAGAAGGGAGAAAATAACATCAAAGACCTTCAGTTATTCCTAGAGTAATAAATGCAAAACTCAATGCAGCTGGAGGGAAGAGCACAGTAAGAAGAGGATGGTTTTCAGAGGTAATTGCGGATAAAAATGTAAATGGTGGGAACCATGAGAAATCATTACTGTTACTTTCAACTTTTAAGGTAAATGATGTGAGAAAAGCCATAATCTCCTCTAGGATACTAGCAATCAGACTAGTGAAAAATGGATGAATTAGGGATACATTGTAAATCTATAGATGATAGGGGCACTTGTAAAACAGTTTCACATGTAAAGGCATGCATGCTTATAGAGTGATACAATTTGAGAGGGGTTTTACTATTTTCCCCAATAATATTTTATTGAATTTTAACCAGATTTATAGAATATATAGTTTTACAACTCTGATTTAAAGTACACTAAGCCCTTCAGAATATCATAAGATATATTAAGATTATTTAAAGAACTTAATATTTGTCAACTGTATATATACACAACTATATATATATATATATATATACATATATATATATATATATGTACATGTATTCACATATATGAATATGGCAAAGGACTTCAGAGACTTGGATCTTGGGAATGTATATGTATGTATATATATGTATATATATGTAAATATATATGAAGTAATCCATACACACAACAATTGTTAAGATACGAAAAAAAAAGTACCTTCTCCACGTGACTGGTGTTGGACTGGTCCTACCTTTCTTCTTTTCAGACTCTGCTGAAATCTGTTTTCAACCCATTGAACAAATATCAATAATTTTCAGTCCTGAAGCCTCTTCTAGAGGTGGTCTAACAACTCCATTTCAAAAAGCCACATTCAGAAGGTACTTATGTGTTGTTTTAAATAATTATAGATTCATAAGGTGTGTGGATTTCTCCTTTTGTTATATCTTGCAATGTCTTTCAATCAAAAATACTCAGGTGTAGCAAAAGTGGTGCTAATTTTTGGTTGTGGTAGAACATCTTTCCCCACCACTTTTTAAAGAATTAAGGAAAAGGTTAATCACAGAGTTTTTTCAGACTCTATGCATAGGATGTGTCTAAAATGTCCAGTGAGCATAAAATCTCAGTAGCAAAATGTGATGTGATGCTCAAGAGTAGAAAGCCTGGAGCCCAGTGGATTCAAATTGTTATGCTTGCCCTTTCCCATTCTTCATTCTCTGATGCATTTCTAACAGTCCAACAGCCTTTCAAACGTAAATAATACACATGCATAGTGGTCTATAAACCATTATTTCCCACTTTGCCTAACTAGATGTTCCTGCAGTTTTATCCACCATTTTCCTTACATGGCCTGTTTAACCCACAGTATGAGAATCCCTGGATGAAGTGCTATTGGTTAAACTCTCATTAGTCCAACTGCCCCTGTCTAGCTAACAGTTTGTTGCTAAAATTATTGTCCAACTGCCTGGAACCTACTAACAGTTCCACCTGCCATAGCTCAACCGCTACATAGACTTTCAATGATTCCATTCACCACAGTTTAAACTGTCCCCTATCTAGCTAACAGATTCTTGCTAAAAATAGTCCAACTGCCTGATACCTCCTAATGGTTCCACCTGCCATAGCTCAACCCCCATATAAATTGTCAACAGTTCCACTCACCATAGTTTAACTGCCCATGGTTGTCTAACAATTTCACTTGCTAAATATTGTCCAATTGCTGGGGTCCACTAATTGTCTGATCTACTGTAGCATAAACACCAGATGGCACCATTAATGGTTCAAATCACAATGGTTCAACTGTCCCATGGCTGGCTAATTGTTTTATTTATCATCGTCCTACTGCTCTAGAACCTGCTGTCTGTTCCACCCACGATAGTCCTGGGCTTCTTTCACCTTTCAGGACCACAAATGAGTATTTTTCCTGCTTTTACAGAGTAAGCATGGTCTCATTCAAGTGTGACAGAGGATTGTCCCCAAGACCCAGGACTCTGCAGCTCTTTGCTCATAAATGGTATTAGAGCTTTTATACACAGACTCACTTCTCCAGCCATTGAAGTCCTTATTGCATCAAGCTTGGGAGGCTGCCATCCTTCTTCCTATATTATGCACTCTCTCACACACACAGATATTATATCACCCAAAACTACCAAGCAATAAAATATTACTACATTCTTATGAGGAAATAATTCATGCCATAACTAGAGCCTGAGTTATGTGTCATTTCTTCCTGTAAATGGTATGGGTGGATTGCAAGTAAGATGAACATACCTTCCAATTCAATGTCAAGTCCATGAAAAGAAAGAATATTAGGATATTATCAGTTAATTCATAATTCATATATATATGTATATATATATTATATAATAGCATGTATGTATAAGAAAAGATTTCAATATCTTTAGCCTATTTGATTTGAGAGACCAGTTCCTTGCTACTATGGAGAAAATTACTGTTCTGCTTCCCTGCTGAGAATACCTGTAATTTACTCTACAGAGTGGCTTTCCAAAAGTTTTCACCACTGTCAGCATAGCTTTCTTACCCTGTAGGGGTACATTATGTTGGGGACAATTTGACTGTGTAGATGACATGGATATCCCTTTTTGCTCTGCTGTAAACTCACATTATCTAATTTTATAAACAGTTTTACTTTTTCCCTCTATGTCAATTATTTCTCCTTGCACTTAAAGAAATATAGTGTATTTATTTTTGACAGAAAAATATCTAGGCAATACTTTACCCAGAAAGGAAGGGCATGGAAAATTTTATAGAAGTAATATAAAGGTTTATTGCTTAAACTGACCCTTTCTGGACTATTAAGGGGAGAGATAATATTTCCAGTATATGCATAGAGGCATAGAAACAGAAAACAACAAAAATGTATTTTTAAGCATCACACACCTTCTTATTCATATATATTTGAGCATAAGATAGCAAGAACTTTGCAAAAGGTAGGACTTGGAACATTTTTGAAAACAAATGCCTGTCCAAAATTTTCAAATTAATCTGAAAGGTTATAGGAAAACCTTTAAAGATTTTTAATAGAAAGGTATCATCAACACTTTTTTTGAAAGATGGGTCAGAAGATACATGACGAAAAAGAAAGAGGTTGTTATAAGTAAGCTTTATCCTTTAAAGTAAAGCCTTTCAAGATAAAAAGGACCATTTCAAAGTCAAATGAATGAAAGTTTGAAATCTTATGTCACAAAACGAGTTCTTGAGTAGTGACAGAACACATATGCTTTAAACTGGAGAGAGTCTACTTAGTTTCCTTTTTTGACAGTTTTATTTTAAATTTAAAGTGATCACCACTTTTTCATAATTTATTTTGTCTTTTTATTGAATAATATAACTTTTATAAACTGAACATCCTCCCTGACAATCTAATGTACATTAGCTGACCTTTTTTCTAGCCTGGATCTCTTCTCACTCAGCACTAGTAGTCTTATTTTCCTTTATCCTATAATTGGTACCAATCTTATTTTCAGCTACTTAGCAAGGAGTAACTAAACATGTAATTATATAAAGTAAATAACTTTTGAACATTGTGACCTGATATTGTGAAGTGAAAAATTATAAAGACCATTTTATGAAATATATACAGGTTTTTCTTTACCCGAGACCTGAGCAAAAAGAATGCAGGTTCCAGAAAGTGGAACTGAATGTAAGATTTCAGGCCTTCACTGCCCCAAGATACATTTCGGGAAGAACATTAACATTTCTCAAGCCTCAGGGAAGAAAACCCACCTGTGGGTGGGGAAGGCCCAAATCAGGAAGACACATTCCTGACCACAAAGAAAGATGCAAGTCATCTAGGTGGTTCCAAGAACTGGCTAACTTTTCACTGTTCTTGGTTACCCCTCCCCCAGGTCTTCCCAGTGTTACAGCTTGCTGATGTTCAAAATTTGTAAAGCAACCAATCATGTGTAACCACACGAAAATTCCTTTCTTTCCCTACCCCTTGCTATAAAAAGCCCCTTAGCCTACCACTCTGGGTCAAATTCTGCTCCTACGTGAACATGCAATTTGACCTTGGCTAGCCAACTCTCCTCCCTAATAAACCTCTGCTGATTGCATCCAGGTACAGTGTCTTGTGATTTTTGGGTGGCCGTAATTTCCTGAGACTTGAGTAAGGGTCTCTCTCAACTTTGGGGACTTTCATTATATCATCAGGATATTTAAATAACAATAATTCAAACCATTTGTTGCTATCAAGACTGACTAAATGCTTTTAAATGTGGAAACAGTCCCCTAGGATATTTTCTATCAAAAAAGATTAGCAAATACTAATAAATATATTAATAAATACATAAATATACATATATATGCATATTATGAATATAATATGTATATAGTGAGTATAACATCACTAAACTCTTCAGTATGATTGAAATAGATTCTTGTACAATTCTTCCATAAGCAAATATTTACAACCAGAATTTAAAATATATTTCATTATTCAAATAAAAAGGGATTTAATGATGAGATCAAGATTCAAAGCTATTAATTTGATTTTATTATAAGGTTATAAATAGCCCAAGGTTTCAATATATTTTCATTAAAAAATTGTCATTAAGTTCAGTTGTAAGTATTGAGAAATTAACTAAAATATCAAGTCCTTTGTGTTAGAAATAGGTTTCTAGAAATACTCCTGGTTATGAGAATATAACCAGAAAAAATATGCATCTTGGGTATATTCTTCAGTTTAGGTTTTACTATTTCAACAGTATTTATTGATTACCAACTCTCTTTTTCCCCAACATAAACTGCTAAGTCATCTGTTTCTTTAACTTCAGCTTCCTCTTGCTTCAGGCTCCATTTTATCTCTGCTCCCACAACCTATTTTCCACTCTTCCTTCTTGACTTCAAGCATGTCCTCAGCTTGGCTCATGTAGAGTCTACTGACTTAGGTCCACGAGAATACAGGTGCTACCTACTCCAAGGAAACTGAGAGACCTAATAATTATTAAGAAAGCAAGGAGATAGGAAAATAACATTAATTAATTATTTTAGTGTATTATAGTTTTGCACTGCTTTTTTTCTTTACATGCAGCCCACTGTGAAACTGGATCTCCTTCAAACATATTTCATGATATGTGCCTAGTATGAAATAGGACCACAGTATCTTAGGGCAAGATGTTATGGTCACTTGATGCTATCTATACCCATGACTTTAGTTAAGAGTCATTTCTTCTGTCCATTGACAGTTATAATTAAGGCATTCTGAAGAAAATATAATTATTCCAGGAAAATATCTTGCATCAGATGCCATGTAAAAAGTAATGTTCCTAGTAAGAGCGCTGCTGCTTCTGCATCAATTGTCTGTTCTTCTCTAACTGCACTTAGAAAAAAGAACTGCAGCACTTTTTAGGTTGTGGACTTATAACTTTGCGAGTGCCTGTTGTATATTTAAAAAAAATTACAGAGTTTAATAACCTTTGTTGAACTTTACAATTATCCTTATAACATCCTTCAAATGATGATCTATGTTATTTTTGCAGACAGAAATATTTTCTTCATAAAACTAACTCATTTTGTAAGAGATTAAAACTCCTATTAATGTTCTAGAAAATATAGTTAGTGCTTCAAATTGTTCTACATTATTTGACTTTGGGAAAATGAATGCCAAGAACAAAATTGACTGAGGTGGGTGCAGGGGAACAAACGGCAGACATGCTTCTCTAGGCATCTTTAGGGAATTTATTTTTTCTTTTATTTTATTTAATTTTTATATTTTATTTACATTTCAGATGCCATCCCCTTTCCCATTTCCCCTCCCTAGAGAAAACCCCTATCCCATGCTCCCTTTTCCTTTTTGCTTTTTATACAATTTTTTTTTAATGTCAGTCAAAGGCTTTATAAGTTTGGAGATTTTTGTTCAACATTGAGCTCATTGTATGCTTGGGATTATATGCTCATGGAGTTCAAAGATCACAATACTGCAAAATTTCTTCCTCTTTTTTCCCTCAGAAGGTCATGGTTTCACAGTTTTGAATTATTTTTGTGTTGTTTATTCTCTTTTTATATTTCTACAGTAGCATTTAAGTCAACTTGCTATAACTTAATAGTTCCTAACAGTCCTGCTGGCTAGCACAGTACTCAAAAAGGCTACTTTTCTGGGGATAGCTACAAGTCCTTCCCCCTTTCTCTCTTGACTATTGGATCTAAAAGGCTTACAAGCCCACAGTTTCAGACTTCTGACCCAGCTCAGTCAGTTAGCATACACTATTATTTGCCTTTTAAATTTAACTCAATGTAAAATTACTACAAGCGATGTTATATTCTACCAAATAACATTTTTTATGTTACCAACCTAATCAGAAAGTCCCAGTTCAATCAGAGTTTCTCAGAGCTGAGCTACAAAATGTCCTTCTATTCTACATTTTAATCTCCACCTTGAGAGAAATATGCAGAAAGACTCTATAAGCAGCAGTTAAATCTGACAGTGATTTTTTGCATAAAAATTTGTTTCCAAAAAATATTTCTAAATTCAAAATTTAACCCCAGAAAATACAAATGCAGCAGCCTTTGTAGACAGACTTTCGCATAAAAAAAGATTCTTCATATTATGTTTTCACTTTAGAAAGAAAGAGAGGGAGAGAAAAACTGACATGTGCAAACACTTTATACAAGTGATGGGCTGGATATTTCACTGACCATAGTAAGCTGGTCTCCTTTAACTTTGGTAACAGATTCCTCGGATAGTAAGTTACTATGCCTCATTTTCACAGATAAGAGCATGAGCTCTTAAAACGTTCAGTAACTTCTCTAGATCACAGAAGCTAAGAGTGGCTAGGTTTTGAATTTAGGTCTACCCATTTACATACCCTGTGCTCTTTTCACAGAATAGCAATGCAAGGCCCTTGGGAGTCTTGATTTCTTGCTCATATTTAACTTTATAGCCTTCAAGACTAATGTTGTTCCTCAAGTCATCATTAACCTTATTGTTCAATTACTATGTGATTTTCTTTAAACAATGGAGGTAGATTAAGAGCATAAGCTTATGTGCATAAACTTTTTCTGTAATTCCCTATATTTTGTATTCTTTTTTTGAATAACTCTAAAATACAACTCTAAACCATATTAATTATATTGAGAAATTGTTCTGTGGCCTTCATTTTAGCAAACATTCCTCGTAGGAAAAATGAGCTAATGACATTAGTGGGGAAGATAGACAGATTCTTACCAAGCTAGATTTTATGATTTAAATACTGATCTGGCTGAGTTGTACAGACTGATACTCAACTCTTAGTTAAACAATCCTTCTGCTTTAGCTTTCCAAGTGTCTGGGGCTTGGTAAAGACCAGAGACCTGGATATATTTTTTTAATTGGTAGGCCTGGATTAATTATATCAAGAAATCACACAAACATAAGTTCTTAGGATTGAAGCCATTTAAGTCATTTCTAAAGAAGAGAAATAGCATTCACTTTTATGTTTTGAATGGTCTGATCTTAGCTGTTTGGATGACTGAAGTGAAGATTTTAAGGCTTCACACTGACTCAGGGAAAAATGTAAACAATCCCAGTAGAATTCCTTGGCTCATATCAGGGTCATTCTTACTTTGAACAATAATTCAAACATATCACATTATTTCTTAGGTATTTTGATTGTGTTTAATATGAATGAGCTATCTTGTAGTTTGAGAAAAAGAACTCATATGCCCCACAAGTCTCTTAGTTTCTTATGTACCCTAGATTAGATGAGTCTTCCCTACCCCAAAATAGCACTGACTATGTGTTAGTTTAAAAATACAAGAATGAATGTATTTTGGGGGGATTGAGACACAGTATAATTTCAGGTTGTTGGGATCAGTGTACATATACACAATTTGGAATATTCCAGTATTGTCTTAAAATATAATTTAGTCTCATTTGAAAGTGATTGGACCCAGACCTTCATGTTTGCTAATGTAAAGTATAATATATTCTCATACATGCAAAAGCTTGAGTGGATTAATATGACAAAATTGCAAACTGATATTTTCTCTTATTAGTTATAAACATGTTCTTAATTCCTTTATAATTACTTCAAGTCACATTTATAATGGCTATGGACTCCCTATCCCTTCATTGAAAGCTTTCTTGATACATATAGAGAAAAGATAGCTTCTGTGTCTGTTCTCAGTATATAGATAAATGCTTTCATTTCTCATATTTCATCATAGTGAAAAGGAAATGTAAAATTTTAAAATTGGGTCATGTTTAATTTCATCAAATTATTTAAAAAGTTTGGGCTGAATTCACCTACTCTGAGTCAGTAAGTGAACCACATATTAGTATCTTTGCAAATGCTCTTTTCTAAAAAGATATTCTGTTCCATTTTTTTTTAGGAAAGGCTGCATTAAATCAATTACCTTGGTATAGATAAATTAAGGGCTCAGTCTTCTATATTTATAACTAATTAATTGCCAAGTCCTACATATAATTTATTTCTTTGATTTTTTCCTTATATCTGATGAGAAGATTTTTCATAGCTTCATGCCTTTTTAAAAATTCTTCTAAATAGTATAACAGGCTTATCAATAATTGTGTTGTCTGGAGCATATGTCTGATCCAAATCATGTTTGGTAATATTTTACTTCTTTTCTTTATCCATGTTCTCCTTAAGAATGTAGGGGATGATGTATTTTGTTTGTCTTATGTTTTATTCTAAATAGCTGCTACAATACTGATAACTTAGTCTAATAAGTTAATAATAATAGTTACTAGTACCACCACCACTACCACCACCCAGGCAATAATAAGGTATGAGAAAGTCTATACTTCTTTCTGAATGCTGTGACAAATTATTTCCTTTTAATTTTTACAGTTTCTGAAGTACCCCAAATTCTTTGACTGTATCTCTCAACCATATCCAGAGTCAAACAATATATAGTATATTGTCATTTAGTGTATTACATGGCATTGGTTCTTAATTTTCTATCTTCTTCAACAAAATGTATAAATTTATGATTTTCTTGAATCTAACTGAACAATATAAGATAATGTGTCCTTCTAGATATTGATTATTCAATAGTATTTCAAAAGTCACCTTTGACATTGAGGGTAATAAGGTTCATTTTATCTGTGGGATCTAAGTTGTAAAATGAGCAAATTTGAGTTTGGTCAGGAAAGTATTAAATTGGAGATTTTCTTAAAACAGTTCAAAATCTTGTGTATAGCCTAAAACTATGCAACTAGAACTGACTGATGAAAATTAATTCTAACACAAGATGTATTTTATAATGAGAACAACTTCATATTACCATTGGTAGTATGTAGAGAAGGTGTTGGTTTCCTTTCATTAGACAGATCAAGAGACTACCTGGGAATGTCGTCAATATAGAAGTATTTTGGTTAGATACTCATATTGAGCAAGAGCATGTACTGTATGAAATTATTATGTCACACCAGTATATGACCTCCACAAAAATTTTTATTGTACACTGACAATATCTATACCTGTCAATTTTTGGTAATGGTAACATTATAGGGAAATATCCATGGAAGCTTTACAGCAAGGCCAAAGAATTAATATAATTGCCAAAACGTAGGTACATTGACCAAAAGAGGTTGAGTTGATGCTGTTTTCTAGAAAAACACACTTGTTAATATTAATTAGATGATGAGAAATCTCCTGGAAGTGTGTTCTACAGAATACACCTGTTATAGTGAAATATTTGAGAGGAGTGAGATAACTCACAACTCTTCTATAAATTAAATAAGAACACATAACTTTAGAGGGCTGTAAATAGTTATAAAATGCTGGACATTTACTAAGAGCTAAAACAGTATTATCAAAAGGTGAATGGGTGACTATGGAGAATCCCTTAGAAGAATTTAAAGTACTATATGGCTCACTATCCTTGAGACACAGAAAATGGGGTAAGAGTTAAACATTAGACTGAAATTATTTTAGGGTGATTACATAAGAGTCTTTTATCTAACTAAACCGTTTAAAATTTTCCTCACTGAAACTGCCCCCATCCCCAGCTCATGGAATTTGAAGATGAGGTAGCATTGTGACAGTCAAGTCAAGCCAACATACCATTGGCTGGAGGAATTTCTGTTAGCCAATCAACACTGAAGGGCGTGGCTTCTCATTGTCCTGTGGGGCTATATACGAGAGGTCAGGCCTCCTGAAGTTGGCAGTAGCTGTTAGAGCTACAACATGACGGACGCTAGTGAGAATACCAGCGATTCTAGTTCTGACACACTGTCTGAACTTGACTCTGATGATGAGTCAACCACAACCACGACCACAGAAGAAAGCCAGACAGAAGGACTTTGCCATGATGGAGCAGGACATGAACAGGTCAGAATACCTGAGGTTTCTCCCCACATCCCAAAGTTCCTCACCTATTACTCCTTTCCTGTCATTAACTATTAAAAATTTGTCCTCCAGCCTATATAGCCATCATCATGTAGACTGTTGTTTGCTTGAAACTATTTTAACCTGTGTTCTTCTCTTCTCAGTTCCCCAAACTTATGAAGAATATACGAGCTGTAGTTGAAAACAATTCAGGAGGTGAGAAGAAAAGAAAGCGCACCATCTTGGTCTTTTACTACCGGCAGAAAGCAAAAAAGAAACAAAATCAAGAAAAGGCGAAAGAAGCAGCCCAGAAACAAAATCAAGAAAAGGCAAAGGAAGAGGTCCCCGAAGAACCTCATACTTCAAATAATACTGTGTCTCCACCTGGGTCATCCCCAAACCCAGAATCCTCTCAACCTTTGCCTCCAAAACGTAGGAGGAAGTGGTTTTTTCTGTAGAGACCAAATATTATACCCAGACATAACAATGTTTGGACATTGTTGATTACAATATAATAAAAATGCCTTGTGAAAACTAGTTTTGTTTCAATGTGTGTTCTGTTTCATTGGTGGCCAAGGAGGAAAATTAAACAGGAAACTGAGGAAAGAGAGACATGGGATCTTTTAGGGTTGTGAGCTGGGCCTGCTAGGTGACAGTAAGTAAGGACAGAGAGAAGGCTCGACATTGAAAAGGGAGTTCGTCAACAATTTCTTGCGCTGGAGAGGAAAAAAAAGGGTTTGGTGTTTCAGTGGGGGTTTGCAGCAAGGGTAGATAGGGAGAGGCGTGACATATATGGAAAAAGAAGCATGTAATAACTGCCCTATTTTTTATTCAATTGCTACCTTGACCTATTTGTTATTGTTATACCTCAATTCCAGAAATTTTTTATTAAATAATTAATTTTATTTATTTTTTATTTAGTTTTGGGTTTTTGAGGTAAGGTTTCTCTGTGTAACCCTGGTTGTCCTTGAACTTGTTCTATAAATCAGGCTGGTCTGCAACTCACAGAGATCTGCCTGGTTCTGCCTCCCAAGTGCTGGAAATAAAGGCTTGTGCTAGCATTACCTGGCTCAGAGGTGGTTAATAAAGATAAATATTTATTAGAATGAATGATCCTGAGACTATGAGGTCTAGGGCTTAGATTTGTTGGGCATCTTCTTAGTGGTGTGGACATGGGAGAGCCCAATGGAGAGCAGTACATCTAATAGTGAGAGGAATATGTAGGAAGGACAGCAGCATATCTGCTGTTATAGCACATAACTATTGTAATCTATGAGTAATTTATTCAGAAACTAGTCACAATACAAATTTCTACTTAAACTTACCCCTTAAAACCTCAATGTAGTGAAAAATTTCAACATGTCTTTTGGTAGAGATTTTCTGACTGTTACAAGAGATAACTGCTCTTAAGCTTCATCTTTATCTCTTTATTTTCACATCTGGGAAGGCTGATATAAACACAGTTGCTGATCACAAATAAAGTACTTTAACCAAAGTCTTTAAGTTCACTATACACATAGTAGTAATTTTAAAAGTTCTCCTATGGATCAATAGCAAAAAATTAATATCAAATAATTATAAAATAAATTTTAAAGTGTGGTTCCCTATAAAAGAGATTCCTTCTCTGTTAAAGATAGCAATTTTTTTCTTTTACCCAGTAGAAGTCATAACAAGACATTCAATAATTAGAACCCCTATATGAGACTTAAATAGATAAAGTTTATTATTTCCTCTATTAATAAGCTACTTTCTCCAATAAATGTAAGGAAAAAATACTACATTGTAGATTACTGAACATTGGTGCTAGATTCAATGCCTTGAAAACTCTATATCCAATATGACAGAAGTTATAGGCTCTATTTAGTACCTGGTAAATACTTTGAAGTCATAACATAATATAGTTTATTCATTATCTATTTTGACCATTTTTCAGATTCAATATATTTCTTGTCACCTGCAAATGGATATATAAATAATGTCATGAGTACTCACTGGGCTATATTCCTTTCCTCTCCTCACATTCTTCACAGACAAGATCATAAGAATACCTGCACCTGTTCAGATGACTCAGTATGACATTTCACTCACCATCATGTCTGAGATCTATCTATCATATTTATTCATGACATGTACACCTTTTCACAAGAGATCAAAAAGGAGTTCTGATCATTGCCACCACAAATTGTTCAAGGCTCTGCTTTAAGATAATTTCAAAAGATTATTTGGTAAACTAAGAACTACTTAAATTTTGAGTGTGTTAAAAAATGTTTAGCCTTCTAATATCATGACTTTTTATAATGAAATCAAATTGAATGATTACTTATGACTCGCCGGTCACCAACAGACCAAAAAAATAGTATCATCAAAGTACACTTTTCTGAACCAGTGAGTTGTTAGTGATACTTATAGAAGCATGGGTGAGGGGTTTTAACTTTCAGGAACATGGGTGAATCTCAGGCAGTTGGAGTACTTTCAAGTCATGCTCCAGTGTGAGTGATGATTCATACATAAATGTCCAGTCAACTTCCTACCACTCCTATACTATAGAACCAGCCATGACCACATGTCATGAGAGCAGTATTTCATGTATTCTCATGAAGGCAGGAAAACATTAATTATTGTACTGTTTGGTTTTTTTTTTTTTTTTTTTTTTGGTTCTCTCCACATTGTTTTATGGGAGAATGTTAATAAGCCCAATCTTGTGAGCATCCACATGGATAATCAAAACTGTTCTGATTTAAAGATGATTAAATCTGTAGCATGCCCAATGGACAGAGTTCTACTGTACTCTACACTTTTCTCTAAATCTTTAATTCTTTCTTCCCCAGTTCAATGCTAATCCCTGAGTCTGGATGGAGTGATATCAATATATAATTTTTCTGAATATTGTGATGCAAGATCACAGCATCTTAATACGACAGACACTGATTTCTAGCAATTTTGTCAGTAACTAGCAACAATTATAAAAATGTGCTTTCTTTCAATACATTTAAAAGTACCAGTAATTTGTTGGTACAAGCAAGTAATATTTGCTTAAAAGGAATACCATGAACATATCATTTAACAAAGACTACAGCAGTAACATTTCCCCAATGACTATTGTCCAGGCACATGGTTCTGTCTTAGCTTACAATAACAAACATGAATTTGTTTCTTTGAAATGGGCTTTAAATCTAATAAGAAAGTATGTGGTTATCATTATTTAATCAATGAGATCACTTTGCCTGAAGTGTTGGTGGATTTAACATTCAGGGCCCATAGCTGGGCAGGATCATTAACTATTCTCCTCAGAAGACTGCAAACCACCTTCTAGTAACACAAACACTCTTTATTAGGTAAGAAGTTTTGAGCTAGGACCAAGCATGATTTTTCCTTATCCTTCAATCAGAACATATTGAATTTTTACCAGTAAGGATTACCATTGAGTTTGGTAGGTACAGTAATGGCAGTAGTCCATAGTCTGTATGGGAGCCTTGAGGAAATCATCTGGGCAACAATTTACAATTGGCATTTGTATTTTCATTAAGTAACCTTATTTAGGCAATCACCTTTTTTACTACTGTAGGGCATCTCCTACATTTAACTGTCATTTTTACATGTATGAGCATAGGGTGTTGCATGATTTTCGTGACCATTTCATTGGAAATCTTCTGTGTTGACTCAAGCATAAAACTGCCAAGAATGTCATAATTGTGCCTCACATCTACATCCTGTGTAAAATGATTTGTTTTCCTTAACTGCACTTATGTATCTTTCTAATAATTTTATTTATCTGTGGCTTATGTAGAGAGTTGCATTGTATAGTAAAGTACTTTTCAGAGGCTCTACAACAAATCTGAACATCCATTCCTGGCAAGTATAAGTTTTTCTTAGGATTCAGCAGTTACAGGGATAATAAAAAATATCAACAAGGTCTATAATGCCCAGACCAGTTTTAAAAGTTCTATTATCTGTTTCATCAAAAAATTAATACTTGATAGAGATGTATGGGTTTGGGGTACTGTGATATTTATATCTGTGTAATCTAGTCACTCTCTATGAGATATCTGTTTTCTTTCTCAAACAAACCTGGCTATTATGATCCAGAACTGGATCAACTATCTCCATCTTGACAAACTCTGTTGCATGTTTTATGAATCTATGCTTGCTCCTTGCTGGGTGTGGCAGCTTGAGCTATGCTCCGAGATCAACGGCCTCCAACGACCATTTCACCCATCCCCCACTGCTAGCTTCACCAAGCCGTTCGTTCGGGTCTTACTCAGCTCTGCCAAGATGGCAGCTCTTTTACCTCAGTCAAACAAATGGAGTTTTTGGTTCACACCTTCAGATAAAACTTACGAACATCGCTACATAGGGTGTGTCCTAGCAATATATACATGTTCTGTAAACCTCTGTAAGTTAGAAAGGTATATAATATATTTGAAGGGGGATAATTTTCCACCCTTAATACAAGTTTAATCTTTTCACTTTTCTATCTCTATGTTTATCCTCTGATGCCCATTGTCCGTGATACTCTTGGAAGCCTCCAAGAATCAAGTTAAACTTGGCATTGTGCTTCAGGCAATCCAAAATGACTCTAAACCTCAGACAACCTTGGCTATCCTGTAAGGAAAGAGGTGGTTTCCTACTTACGAGATCTCCTTCCTCCACAGGAGTACCTCCAGGGTACATGTGAAGATGTTCAGTGCTAGTTAGTGTCACCTCTATGTTAGTTAATCACTGCAAACTGTTGGACAGGACTTGAAAACTCGCAGAAGTTCACTAGTGTAGAATTTTGCTTTCTGACATTTATTTTCCTCTCTTTTGGAAAAATCTTGCTCAATACAAATGCCATCACACATGTATTTTTGCGGTTGTGTTTGTTTGTTTGTTTGTTTATGAAAGGTCTTGTTATGTTTCCCCGATTCACCAGGTACTAATTATGTACCCTAGACTATCCTTCTTTACCCTCTCCAGTACTAAGATTACAGGTATGCACCATGATGTCCTGATTCAAATTTAATTTCAAATGCTGTGGACAGGTCCCTTTGGTTTCTTTTTTGCTCTCCTTGCTATAAGAAATAACAAGCTAATACTTGTATTTCCTCCTCCCAGTTATCTACCTTTACTGCTAAATCATAGGTAAACCTGGAAGATACCTCCCACATGTTACTATTTCCTAGTTGAATTTTATTCCTCATCTGTGCAAGTTTCTCTTCTTGTAGACAGATCAACTTAGTTTTGGCCTTATACTCAGCTAACAGCTATAACAGCTTTATTACAATCCTCTTTCATATAATTTACTTACAGTGATTTTAATATAGCCCCTAGATTTTTGGCTATTTCAGTGGCCATCCACTTAATACTGTGGTGAGTGTTATGATATAAAAGAGAACAATCCCAGAAAAATTTTCCCATCTGCATTTTCACTCTGGCATTCCCTCTGGGCAGATAATTCCACCTGAGTTTCATGGTCTATCACTCATAAAAGGGACCACATGACTACCACTCCAGTACACTGATGTTCTGTACATACCACATAGGAAAGGATAGTCACAATGACATTTCCCCTGCGGATAACCCACCTTAAATGACTGAACCTCAGTTTCATGTCACATTACCCATAGCAAGGGACATGGAACTGTTCCTAATAAACTTCTTTGGTATGGTGTGTATGTACGTGTATGTGATGTCTAGTTTAATCATACTCATAAAACATATTTTATCATGTAAGGTAAAGTGTTTACAGTTTCTGGTACTTAAAAGGTTATTTTACTTTGTACCATATAGTGAATAATAATGGGGTTAACATACTGTATTTAGGACTTCGCAAGGCTCTTTTATCAACACAGCAAAAAAAAAAAAAAAATGTGGTGCAACCATGGCTTCAGGATTGGCATAAAATTTCCAGGAATGTAGCTAAATGTGTGAATATGTAAACAGACTTATTTCAAAGGTTTTCAGTTTAGTGATGACACTTCTTAAACTAAAATGCATATATAATGTCTTAGTATTGTTATTTAGAAATACTCAGAAAGTAACATATTCCAATGACAGTGACAAAACCAGTATTCACCTAATTATTTTAGGAATGTCATTGTGCCAGTGAACAAATTAAATATGACTAACATTTTTGGAGACTGAATTTGGAATCTTTTATCAACATGTCCTGAATGAACAAACTTTTGAAAAAAATACACTAATAGAAAGAAATTACTATTAAACCAATCTTTAAATGCTTTGTAATCTAGCAGTCATCTTATATATTTTAGTTTCCTAGTGGAAATAGATTTTCTGACTTGGTATATCTTTAATTTCATTAACCACAATTGCTATATGACAAGAGAAATGCCTTTGTTTGGCTTTGCCCTATTATTTTTATTGTTTCCTTCATAATTGAAAGTACTTAGAACATAGAGATGTTTCAAGGCTTGACAGAAAGCTCTCTCATTATGAATGCACCAAGTCAAAAATTGTTACTGATTATTGACTGCTTGATAAACTAAATGATTCATTTATTCAGAAATTATATCAGAGGCTTGAGAGATGGCTCAATACATTACAGTACTTGCTGCTCTTGCAGGGGACTCTGGCTTGGTTTCCAGCATCCACATTAATCAGCTTATAACTGCCAGTAAATTTAGTTTCAGAGGCTATGATACTAGCCTCTTTTGGAACCTATATGCATGTGTCTTTTATATAGACAAGCGGGAAAAATATGTATACATAAATAAAATACAGTGAAATAACAATATTTAAGAAGAAATTCTGTGGGTTATCAACCTTTTGCCATAAACTATGAGAAGAAAAGAAATACAGAGCAAAATAAATAACCAAAATTTCTATTTGCTCTTTTATAAGGCTAGTAGTCTCCCAAGAAAAAGGTTGTAGAAATTTTTATGGTGATATTCCTAATGGAAAAAAAAGACTGATTGATTCTATTTAATATTCACTCATTCTTCTATTATATTTAGATAAGATCTTCCCATTCTCTCCCTTATAATTATTCTTCTCATCTCCTATCACCTTTCTCCCTCAGCTTCATGTGTTATCATTTTTAAAAATCTTCATGAAATCTGTTTATCGCTGTCTGTGTATAAATAGGAATAGAACCATCTACTGGAATATTGGAACATGGGCAAATTTTCAGTTACTTGGATAAAACTGACTCTCCTCTACAACCATTGCCAACAGCGCCTCATATAGGAGGAATTCATTCAACCCTGCCTTCCAAGTTAAAGTTTCGGTTGGCTTGATCTGTAAATCTTGATATTAATATAATACCAAATTAATTGTTTGGAAAATAAACTAAAATAATCCAGTCATAGTTAATAGTGTCTTTGTATGTATAGTAATGGGGATTGAACACAGAGACTTATGCCTGCTACAATCTATAATACACATCCATCTTTGGCCATGAGAAAAAAAATCTTCTGAGATACAGTGTCTCTTAAATACCCAAACTTTTAATACTCTTCCATCAGCCCCTATCATTGTTAGCTTCAGTTGTCAGCTTCACATTCAAAGAAAGAGGGAACCTCAACTGAGGAAATGGCCCATGGGCATGTGTGTGGGACATTTGCTTGATTACTAGTTGATGTAAGAGTGGTCAGAGCACTATGGCTTTGCCATTTTTGAGTAAATGGCACTGGGCTGTATAAGAAGGGTAGGTGAGCACTACAGAGGAACCAAGCCTATAAGCAGTATTTCTTCATGACTTCTGCTACCAGTCCCCATCTTAATTTGCTGCCTTCCCATTTCTCTCTGATAAGCTATATCCTATAAGTTAAAATAAACAGTTTCCTCACAAATCACTTTTGCTTACTGTTTTATTGCAAAAAGGGGAACAAACTAGGACAATCCCCTTAGGGGGTATTCTAGACATGCAGTGCCAGTCATTAGGTATCAAGTTACCAGTTCAACAAATTTAAAAAATAGTTTCTGCTATATTTTAGATATGCTTTAAGAGAACTCTCCAACCAGACAGAGAGCTGGAATAAGGGAGATGTCCCTCCGAGAGTCAATGGGGTTGAACTTAGCTGGGATAACAACATTGAAGATATGGAACCTGAAGAAGCCACCTCCTGTAGTCAGGCAGGAGTCCCAGTGGAGTGATAGAAACACCAACCCACCCACAAAGCTTTCAACCCAAAATTTATTCTGTCTAGAAGAAGTGTAGACATGGGGGGATGGAGCATAGACTAAGGAAATGGCCAACCAGTAACTGGACCAACTTGAGATCCATCCCATGGAAAAGAACCAGTCCCAAACATGATCTTGCAAACAGAAGTCTAATATCAGGATACAGAGTCCCACAGCAAAACAGTGGGTGGTGCTTGGGGACTCT
>JANHMN010000005.1:10676635-10695669 GCA_030674055.1 Rhabdomys pumilio | reverse complement strand
CAGTTCTCTGCCACATATAAAAATGCCACCCACTTAAGTATTTCTGTGAACTCTCCTGGCCCTCTCTTTAATGGCTCTCTCTACACCTGACCCCCACCCACCCACCCACCTATTTTTTTTAAAAAAAATGACATCATGAAATTTGCAGGCAAATGAATGGATCTAGAAAATATCCAGAGTGAAATAATCCAGACCAAAAAGGACACAAATACTATGTAATCATTTATAAATGAATATTAGCCCTAAAGTACAGGATAACCATGATACAATCTGTAGACTCTAAGAAACTAAATAACAATAAAGGCCAAAGGGAGGATGCTAGACTCTCACTCAGAAGGGAAAGAAAACAGAACTGGATTGGAGTTGTTCAGGCTTCTGTAAATAACCCCTGTTAATCTCACTGAGTCACTGAAAAATAAAAAGACAAGATAGGACTAGTTAGCAAAAACAAGATGTGTGGATGTGAGAAGGCAATAACAGAGGATAACAGAAACTACAGATTATCAAAATATATTGTATACATATACGAAAATTTCATAAAGCAACACTATGTATAATTAATAAATACTAAGAAAAATTAGTAAAATATGTTTTTAAAAAAGAGCCATCTGTAGCCAAAGTTTTTAAAAATTCATGGGGCCTCACATTTCAATAGTGCCACTGGTTAACAAGAGAGGTTGATCATCCTTGGAGTTCAAAACTGCACCTGGGGGCAGGTCAGGTGTCCCAGCCTCACACCCTTGCCCATACCCAGAGACATCTTGACTCTCAGGAGATACTTCATAACCAGGTTCCAGGTGAGTCATTCACCCTCTGCCCCAGTACTTAGCCTAGTTGGCATTACCATGGGCACAGTGGAGGTGGGAACTATCCACCTTGCAGGAGACACATCTTCCTTCCAACCCCCAACTCTGCCCAGGGCAGAACCAGCACTCCAGGTACACTCCCACACCCAGATATAGTCTGATTCCCAGTAGGTCCATCATAACCGGGCTCATAGGAGGGATGGGCTCCAGTCAGAGACAGCAAAGCTCGTTCACACCAGAGATAACCAAGATGGTGAGAGGCAAGCACAAGAATACAAGCAACAGAAAACAATGCCACTTGACACCATCAGAACCCAGTTCTCCCACCACAGCAAGCTTAAATATACTAACACATCTGAAAAGCAAGATTCTGATCTAAAATCCCACTAAAAAGTCTCAGACATCAGGGATACAAGACACTCCCAGGACCCAATGGGGATGAGATTGGGTGAAATACCCAACAAGGGGAGGTAGAATCTGAAGAGACCACGTCCAGTAGACAGGCACAGCCTCCAGTTGAAGGTTGGGGCCACCTACCCATCTAAAAAAATTTAACCCAGAACTGTTCCTGTGTAAAGGAAGTGTAGAGACAAAGAGTGGAGCAGAGACTGAAGGAAAGGCCATCTAGAGACTGTTCCACCTAGGGATTCATCCCATCTGCAGATACCAAACCCAGACACTATTGCTAATGCCAAGATATGCTTGCACACAGGATCCTGGCATTGTTATTCTCTGAGAGGCTCTGCCAGCACCTGACTAAGACAGATACTCACAGCCAACCATTGGACTGAGCCCAGGGACCCCAATGGAAGAGTTAGCGGAAGGGCTGAAGGAGCTGAAGGGGATTGCAATCCCATAGGAAGAACAACAGTATCAACTAATCTGGACCCCATCTGAGCTCCCAGGGATTAAATCACCAACCAAAGAGTATTACATGGGCCGAACCATGGCTCCAGCTACTTATATAGCAGAGGACTGCCTTATCTGACATCAATGGAAGAGGAGGTGCTTGGTCCTGCAGATGCTTGTTGCCCCAGTGAGGAAGACATGTTGGAGGGATGAGCTGGGAGTTGGTGGATGGGTTGGCCAGCACCCTCTTAAAGGCAAAGGAGAAGGGGCATGGGAAGGGGGATTGTGGAGGGGACACTAGGAAGGGAAACAACATTTGAAATGTAAATAAATTAAATGATTAATTAAAAAAAGAAGCCACACAGATAAGGCAAAAATACCCCAGAAATATCATGTTATTTAGATTACTTTCATTATCTGATTACCACTTTTGTTTTTCCTGAATAATAATTCATAATATTCCTATTTAATGTTATTTTTAATGGCATGTCAAAACATAATACATGTAATAGAGCATGAGTATGTAACTAGGACCTTGAAACATTCTGCATCTTCAGTAGTAAAAATCAAGAAATATAAGTTAAGTTTTTATATACAATTTAGCAAAAAGATACACATCATTGAAACAATAATGTATACCATTTTATGTTATAAGCTCTGCTTACAATACCAATTCCAATGCCATGCACTTTGGTGTCCGTTGACAAGTCATATAAGTTCTCTAAGCCCCTATTTTGTTATCAATAATGTAGAACTACAAATACTCTACTTATGAGGGTCACTGGGAGGATCAGTGATGGTAATACATGTAAAATACTTAGGCCAATGTGTGGTGTGTGGTAAAGGTTTTCTAAATGTTGTTATATATGTCATTAATGCTAAATCCTATGAGCAAGTGCTCAGGGTGATGGCATGGTGGTAGGGAATTATTAGGTAGCCTTAAAAATTCTCAGCAAGACTTTAATGTCATGGCAATAACATGGCTGAGGAAAAAAAAAAAAACACAGGGGACAGGCATGTCAGAAGGAACACAGCTATAGAAAGTAAGGAAAATGTGATCCCATGACTGAGTCCAGTTAATTAACATGGAGACAAGAGAACAGGATAGATCTAATGCCTAAGAGGCAAATGAATTTTAAGAGACTTTCAGACAACTTATTCTTGAAAGCAGTATAGTATTTCTTCTGAAGATTACAATCTTTTCACTGGCCTGTCTTCAAATTACACCTTGGAAAGGAAGGCAATATTTTTGACAGGGACCATCCCCTGTGTAGAGACTTGCTGTGAGACACATTTTCTCTTGAAATACATTGCTTTTGTTAATGTTTTTCTTAAGTTAGTTTAAAACGTTCAACACTTCAGAACTAAAGCATGGCTTTGGAAGCTATATATAAATTTTGAGGCTTTTATACTCAATTCCTATGCTAAATTTCAGAATAAAGTGGTAAGGTATAAAAGTTCATTTTATTCCAATATAGAATAATTTAGACTTGATTATAAAAGCACATATGGTTATCTTTAAATTCAATGAATGGATTTCTAGTTTATAGAGTGCCAGGTTTCAAAGATTTGGGGGGAAAATCACACATCTGGATGGATGATATATAGTTGTGACAAAATTGCTTTTCCTTTCAGTCCCTGGAGCGAAGACCATGATTTGTTCCAGCAGACATTGTATGGCGTTTTCATCTTCATTTCTTTCTATTAAAAGCAACTCTATATTGATTTCCAAGCATATCTTGACAAGTTTTTTTAACATCTTGCTTTATTGTTTCCTTAGTTAATTTAAAGTTGCTGATTTTAAGTAAGTCTGAAAAAAAATCTTGGGAATGAAAAAAATTTTCAATAGCATATTCTTAAATTATATGGTATCTGTTTCCAGTTTTAATATTGGCAGCATACTTATTAAATCATAATTATTTTGTTGACTATTTTCATAAGTGTTCTATTGGTTATATATTAACTGCATAAAGTAATGTTATCATTATGACTTATTTATACATACATAAAGTCTGCTGATCATAGTCACTACTATAAGGGCTTTTTTTTTTCTAAAAAGAGCAGGAACAATTCACCTATAACTGGTTAAAATGAAGAAAAATGATGAAACTGAAGTATCATCAGTGACTTGTATTCATCAATAATCTACTAATAGAGAACAATAGGAACAGATATTAGTTCATTTTGGAATAATTAATATTTTGGCACCTGGCAAGTTTTAAGCTGGGGAACATTACTAGAAGCAAACCACAGGAGGAGTTTGACACATAAAGTGAAAACAACTAATGTATAGGAATGGCTAAGATCTTTGGGGAATTTAAATATGTCTGAAGTTATCTGAATGTAGAATGAAGTAAACTTATTGAGATGACTGTGTTCTAGTTACCATGCTGTTCTTGTCAAACACTTCATGCCATTTGTTCCTACTAATAGCCATGTGGACTGCTGCTATTATTACCTCTATCTTAGATGAAAATGAAACTTTAAGAATAAGGTAATGTGTTAGTGATGGTCGCTCCATATTCTGTTTCTGCATGTTTCCAGAACGTAAAAGCCCAGATCTCTACTAGCAATTCAATTAGATCTTCCTATACTCTGCCCTGGTGATCACATACAGTGTGGGCATTTGGTGAATAAAATCTAATCTTAAGATTGCATTGACTTGCCTGTGCTCCACTTCCAGACAGTCTACTAGATAAACAATAACAGCAAAACTACTTTAGCAATACCAATAACATTCATCCTCTGGGGATTGTGATGATTCCCAGAAAGAAGGTGTAAGTCACAAAGTCCCTGAGGTAGGTTGAATTGATGTTCTGAGTCAGGATTTATAAGTGTGGGAAATAGTTCTTTTAAAATACAATGACAAAGAGAAACCTTTTTAAATGTAAGCCAGGTACAGTCATGATTTTGAGTAAATGTTTGCTGGTAACCATACTTAGGTGGGAACATCTGCCCACTGATGAGTTCCCTGGAGTTTTAGCAGGTGAATTTATTTAGGGAACACAACTCCAAATGCTTCTCGAGGAGAAACGTTAGTAAAAAGATGCCTCAATTATATTTCTCCCAATTTTTAAACATCTAAAAGGACTAAATAAATGTTTTCCAGGCAAACAAAATTTTTTCTCATAGGGTCTCCTGAGCATTGACTTTGTATGTGCTCAGTATGTGTTGATGTCTGCAACTAAGTCATGTCTGTCTGTTGATGTCTGCAACTAAGTCACATGCTGAGATATCTAAGATCAGTAGCTCCATATGCCTATAATAATAACTCATTGTTCTTCTTTTAAATACACACACACACACACACACACACACACACACACACACCTTCCTTTCAAAAATGTCTTATCAGTTTATATTTTTGAAGTTTCAAATATCCTGTGGGTGAAATGGAAATTAAGAGTCCTTTGGAAAGTCAGTTGTGTTTGATGGTGTTTTGCTGGGGCAAACACATGAAGGAGTATTTTCATGAACTGAACAGAGGTGAAAGACTAAGACCGAATGAATGTTTAGCTGAAGCAGACACAGGAGAGAGGATGTTCTGCTAAAGCAAGCACAATGAAAAATAAAGGTGGTAAAGGATTCTTTGCTATCATGCATGTATTTGTCTACCTTACATTGCACACTTGAGCTCCATTTGTCAGAACTCCATGTACTCAGGTTTATTGGATGCATGTGCTAAGCCAAGACACATGCTGAGGCAAAACACATACGGAGGCAAGGAGGATATGTGATGTTTGGAGGGTATAAAGAGGACTCATCAAAGTGACAGAGAGATCTTGGCTTGCTGGTATAGCTAATGCTTGTGGGTCTGTAGTCTTTACTGATCTTCATTTCCCTGAGAGAGGCACAGCTGAGAACTTCTTCTGGTGTCCCTCCCAGGCCTCTCCTGCTTACTCTGAGTTAAGGCAGAGATCTGGCTGACTCTGCTAGGTTGTGTCACCACCGTTGATAACCCAACTCTACTGAATTTTACTGTTGGTTTATCCATAGTAGTGTCAGTGAATTGAGCTGCCACTGCCTGCTAACCTGTAAGCTGAACTGCCAAGTGTCAGACAACACAGACAGGAGTTGCTCCAAGGAACCTTTCTAAACAGGTTCACTTCCCCCAATATCCTTTTGATTTCACTACCTCTGGTGGATGGTGGGCTACAACAGAGGTCAAAGCATTTAAGAACCATCATTAAAAATAGGACTTGAGGAGGCCTGGTGCAGACCTGTGCCCTGTCCACTCCAGTGTGGACACCGAACTCCTCCTGAGACATCATAGAGGGCCTGCTGAACTCAGAGTGGTAGGTAAGAAGATCCAAACACTGCCCTACACCTGCGGCTGGGTGCGAGGAGTGCTCAGAATCAAGCAAAAACCCAATCTCCGCCCCTGCAGAGTGGTACTGCCCTTCCACCCGGCTCCCGGATCTGAGGCCTGGTGCAGACCTGCGCCCTGTCCACTCCAGTGTGGACACCGGAATCCTCCCGACACATCATAGAGGCCTGCTCAACCCAGAGTGGTAGGTAGGAAGACCCCAAAGACTGCCCTACGCCTGCGGCTGGGTGTGGGAAGCTCTCAGAATCCAGCAAAAACCCAAACCCTGAGGCCAGGTGCAGAAGAGCACCCTATTCACTCCAGTGTGGACACCGGTCTCCTCCTGAGACAACCTAGAGGGTCCACTAAACTCAGAGTGGTAGAGGGTCCACTGAACACAGAGTAGCAGAGGTACCACTGAACCCAGAGTAGCAGAAGAACAACTGAACTCAGAGTGACAGACAACATATCCCAAGACATCCTTAGAGGAACCACTGCACTCAGAGCAGTGGACGCCTTTTCCTGAGACACCCTAAAGGAGACACTTCACTTGGAGCAATGGGCACCTGATCTTGAGACATCTTAGAAGACACACTGCACCCAGAACAGAAGACACCTAGCTGGTCTGTTAGCTTGCAGGCACCATATCCTGAGGCATCCTAGAGGTACCACTGTACTCAGAGCAGCTGGAGAACATCACAGAGACATCTGGACCCCAAGGAGACCAGACACAAGCAAGATAACTGGAAAGACAGGCTTCAGTCAGAGACAGCGAGTACAGGTAGCACTAGAGTTAACCAGATGGTGAAAGGCAAGCTCAAGAATGTAAGCAACAGAATCCAAAGTTACATGGCATCATCAGAACCCAGTTCCCCCATCATAGCAAGCCCTGAACACCTCATCACACCAGAAAAACAGGATTCAGAATTAAAATCCCTTCTCATGATGATGATAGAGGACTTTAAGAAGAACATAAATAACACTCAAAGAATTTAAGGAGAACACTGGTAGACAGATAGAAGCCCTTGAAGAGGAAACACAAAAATTCTTTAATGAATTGCAAGAAAACACAACCAAACAGGTGAAGGAATTAAACAAAACCATCCAAGATCTAAAAATGGAATTAGAAACAATAAAGAAATCACAAAGGGAGACTACCCTGGAGATAGACAACATAAGAAAAAGATCAGAAGTCATATATGCAACTATAACCAACAGAATACAAAAGATAGAAGAGAGAATCTCATGTGCAGAAGATACCATGGAAAACATTGACACAACTGTCAAAGAAAATGCAAAATACAAAAAGCTACTAACCAAAAACATACAGGAAATCGAAGACACAATGAGAAGGCCAAACCTAAGGATAATAGGTATAGATGAGGGGGAAGAATCCTAACTTAAAGGACCAGAAAATATCTTCAACAAAATTATAGAAGAAAACTTCCCTAACCTAAAGAAAGAGATGTCCATAAATATACAAGAAGCCTACAGAACTCCAAATAGTTTAGACCAGAAAAGAAATACCTCCCGCCACATAATAATCAAAACGTCAAATGTACGAAACAAAGAAAAAATACTAAAAGCAGTAAGAGAAAAAGCTAAAGTAACATATAAAGGCAGACCTATAAGAATTATACCAGACTTCTCACCAGAGACTATAAAAGCCAGAAGATCCTAGACTGATATCATACAGACCCTAAGAGAACATAAATGCCAGCCCAGACTCCTATACCCAGCAAAACTCTCAATCAATATTGATGGAGAAACCAAAATATTCTATGACAAAACCAAATTTACACAATATCTTACCACAAATCTTGCACTTCAAAGGATAACTGGTAGAAAACTCTAACACAAGGAGGGAAACTACAACCTAGAAAAAGCAAGAAAATAATCCTCCAACAACCCAAAAGAAGGTAGCTATACAAACATAACTCCACTGCCAATAACAAAAATAACAGGAAACAACATTCATTTTTCCTTAATATCTCTTAATATCAATGGACTCAATTCTCCAATAAAAAGACATAGACTATCAGACTGGATAAATAAACAAGACCCAACATTTTGTTGCATATAGGAAACACACCTTTGTGAAAAACATAGACACTACCTCAGAGTAAAAGGTTGGAAAACAATCTTTGAAGAAAATGGTCCCAAGAAACAAGCTGGAGTAGCGATTCTAATATCAAATAAAATCATTTTTTAACCAAAAGTAATCAAAAAAGATAAAGAAGGACACTTAATATTCATCAAAGTAAAAATGTACCAAGAGGAACTCACAATTCTGAACATCGATGCCCAAAATGCAGGGGGATCCACATACATAAAAGAAAGTTTACTAAAGCGTAAAGCATACATTGCACCTCACACAATAGTGGGAGATTTCAACACCCCACTCTCAGCTATGGACAGATCATAGAAACAGAAACTAAACTGAGACACAATGAAACTAACAGAAGTTATGAACCAACTGGACTTAACTGACATCTATAGAACATTTCATCCTAAAACAAAAAAATATACCTTTTTCTCAGCACCTCATTATACCTTTTCCAAAATAGACCATATAATTGGTCACAAAACAGGCCTCAAGAGATACAAAAAGATTGAAATAATCCCTTGTACCCTATCAGATCACCATGGACTAAGACTTGTCTTTGATATGGACAAAAACAACAGAAAGCCCACATACACGTGGAAACCGAACAATGCTCTACTCAATGATAACTTGGTCAAGGAAAACATAAAGAAAGAAAGACTTTTTAGAATTTAATAAAAATGAGGACGCATCATATCAAAACTCGAGGGAATCCATGAAAGCAGAACTAAGAAGAAAACTCATAGCTCTAAGAGCCCACAAAAAGAAACTGGAAAGAGCATACACTAACAATTTGACAGCACAGCTGAAAGCATTAGAACAAAAAGAAGCTAATATACCCAAGAGGAGTAGGCAGCAGGAAATAATCAAACTCAGGGCTGAAATCAACCAAGTTGAAACAGAAAGAACTATACAAAATATCAACAAAACCAGGAGCTGGTTCTTTGACAAAATCAACAAGATACACAAACCCTTAGCCAGAATAACCAAAGGGCGCAGAGACAGTACTCAAATTAATAAAGTCAGAACTGAAAAGGGAGACATAACAACAGAAACAGAGGAAATTAAAAAAAAAACATCAGATCCTACTACAAAGGCCTATACTCAACAAAATTGGAAAATTTGGATGAAGTTGACAATTTTCTAGATAGATACCAGGTACCAATGTTAAATGAGGAGCAGATAAACCATCTAAACAGTCCCATAACCCCTAAAGAAATGGAAGCAGTCATTAAAAATCTGCCCACCAAAAAAGTCCAGGGCCAGATGGTTTTAGTGCAGAATTCTAACAGACCTTCCAGGAAGACCAAATACCAATTCTCTTCAAACTATTCCACAGAATAGAAACAGAAGGAACAATACCCAATTTGTTCTATGAAGCTAAAATTATGCTCATACCTAAGCCTCACAAAGAAAGAGAAACTATGGACCAATCTCTCTTACGATGCAAAAATACTCAATAAAATTCTCACAAACCGAATCTAAGAGCACATCAAAACAATCATCCATCATGATCAAGTAGGCTTTATCCCAGGAATGCAGGAATGGTTCAATATTTGGAAATTCATCAATGTAATCCACTACATAAATAAACTCAAAGAAAAAAACCACATGATCATCTCACTAGATGCTGAGAAAGCATTTGACAAAATTCAACATCCCTTCATGTTAAAAGTATTGGAAAGATCAGGAATTCAAGGTCCATACCTAAACATAGTAAAAGCAATACACATCAAGCCAGTAGCCAACATCAAACTAAATAGAGAGAAACTGGATGCAATCTCACTAAGATCAGGGACTAGACAAGGCTGCCTACTCTCACCCTACCTATTCAGTATAGTACTGGAAGTCCTAGCTAGAGCGATTAGACAACAAATGGAAGTCAAGTGGATACAAATAGGAAAGGAAGAAGTCAAAATTTCACTATTTGCAGATGATATGATAGTATACTTAAGTGACCCTAAAATTTCCCCCAGAAAACTCCTAAACCTGATAAACAAATTCAGTAAAGTCGCTGGATATAAAATCAACAAATCAGTAGCCTTCCTATACTCAAAGGATAAACAGACTGAGAAAGAAATTAGGGAAATGACACCCTTCACAGTAGCTACAAACAATATAAAATATCTTGGAGTGAACCTAACCAAGCAAGTGAAAGATCTGTATGACAAGAACTTCAATTCTCTGAAGAAAGAAATAGAAGAAGATCTCAGAAGATGGAAAGACCTCCCATGCTCCTGGATTGGCAGGATTAATTTAATAAAAATGGTCATCTTGCCAAAAGTAATCTACAGATTCAATGCAATCCCCCATCAAAATTCTAAATCAATTCTTAATAGAGATAAAAAGAGCAATTTGCAAATTTATTTGGAATAACAAAAAACCCAGGATAGCAAGAACTATTCTCAACTATAAAAGAACATCTGGGGGAATCACCATCCCCGACCTCAAATTGTACTACAGGGCAATAGTAATAAAAACTGCATGATATTGGTACAGATACAGGCAGGAATATCAATGAAATAGAATTGAAGATCCAGAAATGAGCCCACATACCTATGATCATTTGATCTTTGACAAAGGAGCCAAAACCATCCAATGGAAAAAGGACAGCATTTTCAAAAAATGGTGCTGGTTCAACTGGAGGTCAACATGTAGAAGGATGCAAATCAATCTATTCTTATCTCCTTGTACAAAGCTCAAATCCAAGTGGATAAAAGACCTTCACTCAAAACCAGATACAGTGAAACTAACAGAAGAGAAGGTTCAGAAGACCCTCGAATACCTAGGCACAGGGGAAAAGTTCCTGAACAAAGCACCAATGGTGTATGCTCTAAGATCAAGAATTGACAAATGGAACCTCATAAAGTTGCAAAGCTTCAGTAAGGCAAAGGACATTGTCAATAAGACAAAAGGGCAACCAACAGATTTGGAAAAGATCTTACCCAATTATACATCTGATAAAGGGCTAATATCCAAGATATACAAAGAGCTCAAGAAATTATACTCCAGACAACCAAATAACCCCATTAAAAAATGGGTACAGAACTAAACAAAGAATTCTCAACAGAGGAAACTCGAATGGCTGAGAAGCACCTTAAGAAATGCTTAACATCCTTAGTCAACAGGGAAATGCAAATCAAAACAACCCTGAGATACCACCTCACACCACTCAGAATGGCTAAGATAAAAAACTCAAGTGATGGTAGGTGCTGGTGAGGGCTCGTAGAAAGAAGAACACTCCTCCATTGTTGGTGGGATTGCAAGCTGGTACAACCACTCTGGAAAGCAGTCTGGCGGTTCCTCAGAGAACTGGACATAGCATTACCTGAGGATTAAGCTATACCACTCCTGGGCATATACCCAGAACATGCCCCAAAATACAACAAGAACATATGCTCCACTATGTTCATAGCAGCCTTATTTATAATAGCCAGAAGCTGGAAGGAACCAAGATGTCCCTCGACAGAGGAATGGATACAAAAAAATGTGGTACATTTACACAATGGAGTATTACTCAGCTTTTAAAAATAATTAATTTGAGAAATTTTTAGCTAAATGGATGAAACTAGAAATTACCATCCTGAGTGAGTTAACCCAAGCACAAAAGAACACACATGGTATTTACTCACTGATAATCTGATGTTAGCACAAAAGCTTAGAATAGCGAAGTCTCAACTCACAGACCACATGAAGCTCATGAAGAAGGAAGACCAAGTGGGGATGCCTCAGTTCTATTTAGAATGAGTGGCAAAATTACTCAAAGGAGAAAATATGGAAAAAAAACATGGGACAGAAACTGACGGAAGGGACATTTGGAGACCATTCCACCTGGTATCCATCCCATGTACAGTCACCTAAGCTAGACACTGATATGGATGTCTGGAAGTGCATGCTATCAAGAACATGATATAGCTGTCTCCTTAGAGGTCTGCCTGAGACTTACACAGTCAGAGGACAAGGCTCACAGCTAACCACTGATATGAACAAAGGTTTCCCAATGGAGAAGTTACAGAGAAGACTGAAGGAAGAGAAAGGGGTTATGACCCCATGAGGAAAGAAACAATACCAACCAACCAGAGTTCCCCAGGGTCTAAACCACCAGCCTGGGAGCACATAGGGAGGGACCCATGACCCCAGCTGTATATGTAGGGGAGGATGGCCTTGTTGGGCATAGGTGGGAGAGAAGATTCTTGGTCCCATGAAAAACAAACACAAAGTGGGGGGGGATGTGACAGTGGGGAGGGGGTAGTGGGAGCAGGGGTAGGTGGAGGCACAGCCTCTTAGAAGCATGAGGAGGGGGGATAAGATAGGAGGATTCTGGGTGGTGGGAGGAAGTGGGGTAAGGGGATAAAATCTGAAATGTAAATATAATACCCAATTAAAAAAATTTAAAATAAAGTTAAATAAAAAAACAAAGAATGAAAAATAAAAATAAAAATATTAGCTTGATAGTAAAATTTGTTTTGAGAATTGTATATTGCAGAATACACAGCCTTGATGTATTTACTCATCAAGCAAGATGAGCAGACCTGCTCAAACATCTGATGTCCTGGAATTCCATCTGGATGCAGTGAAGACCCAGCGTCAGAGGCTTATCAATTTACTCTTTCACCCACCCCTCTTCTAATATTTCAACGCCCATAATCAGCTTGAAGAAGTTAATGAAGAGTCAGTGCCCCTATTCCCTGGACTTGGAGACTAAGGTCGTTAATATTGGCCTGTCTTTCTAGGGAAAAGTAGTGGTTTTGTTGGAACAGGGAGGATTAGCTAGAATTTATTTCATAGCCATAACCTATTGATAGAAATATGTATAAATATTCTCAAAATGAGGCTATAATTTCTTAAATTGTACAAAATTTACTTTTATTTCAAATTTAAAGTTTTCATTGGTATGAGTGTCTTATTGATATAAAAGTGAGATTAATATTGTTACTCTCATAGGCATTGTGCCTGCACAACACATTTAGGAATACAAGGCCAGTCCTTCTTTAACTTTTTTGACTGATTTGAGATGGTTAGCCTGTGAGTTAAGGGACTATAGCAAATTCATGGCTCTGAATTTATTGTTAGCGTGTTTTCTCTATTTTATTTAGAAATAGCTGAGAGGAGTTAACAAACAATATTCCAGATTGCCTTACATGGATAGTTGGTTTTCAAAACGTCAGAAGTCCACAGAATTGACTTTACAAACACTTCTGTATAAATGTTCATTTTGATTAGAGACCTGTCTGCTCCTGACAGATTCCTGTCTTGGATTCTAAGAAGAAATTGAGCATCTTTGGAGTTACTCCAGTTGTGGTGAGACAGCCACAGGGCAAGAATTGCCTCTTCCCATCTAAAGACTAATTACTGTCCAGAAAAGGACACACTTGCAGAATAGTTGACTGATTATAACTGCCTAGACAGAGTAATCAGCCCTTAATAATTCTGCATCACTAAGTTCAGTCAGATGATCCTGGGCCAGAAGGCTGAAGATCAGATGCTCCAATGTTTTGTAGTATAGGGACTGTCTAGTTGTTCAACGGTGTCTATTAATTGACTATATTTTAGAAGCTATGCTTTGTGCTTCCCATAATTACAGATAATTCAGTCATTCTGGATTTCTGAGGGGGGTTGAGAACTTATAGTCTCATAGCCAATCCTGGCTATTTACTTTGAGAGAAAAGGTTTGAGAGGATGGTTTTCAGTTGACATTCATTCTAAAGCCAAGAAAAAGCTATGTTCAGAATTAAGTCTTTTAGTTAGGAGAGATGACAGAGGTTCTGTTTAGTCAACAAATGATAGACTGGGTATTAGATCTATCTTGCACCTTACTGACACAAATTGGTATAGATATGCTCTAATTGTATTTTGAGAGAAAAGTTTTATTTTAACAGTAAGAGTGATATGTAGGAGGAGCTAAGGTGGGAGGAGTATGGAAAGGAAGAGAAGGAGTAAGGAGAGGAGGAGAAAAAGGAGAGGAGAAGGTAGAAGATGAGAGAGAGAAGGATAGAGAAAGAGAGGGGAGAGACATGGAGGCAGATGTTCATGTGTCTCCACTAGTCAAAGATAGTTTATATATCTGTGTTGGGTATTGCGTTATACTTCTGATTGAGCATTATCAAACTTATAAATCCTTTGATTAATATTTTTTAAAAATTGTATAAAAGCAAAAGGGAAAAGAGGGCATGGGATAGGGGTTTTCTAGGGAGGGGCAATGAGGAAAGTAGATGACATCTGAAATATAAATAAAATATCCAATAAAAAAGTAGGACTTGATAGGGGGGTTGCTTGCTGAGAAGAAAAGGGGATAACATTTGAAATGTAAATAAGTAAAATAACCAATAAAAATGAAAAGAATAGTACTTGAAAAAAAGTTATATGTGGGCTTTATTTTTATCGATATTTGTATAGTCTTCTGAACTCTAAATCAAACTTAATTGACCAGAAAAGCTGTAATCTCCATAAATTTATGAGAAACTGAAAAAAAATAATTCTAATTATATTTTATATTCCAGATAAGAATTGTAGGATGTATTTTGAGCAGGTTGAGCTCCATTTGCTCCATGTCAGATTAGGTGCTTTTTAAATCCATCAGGATTCTCTCCATCCTCTCCCATTACCTATACTGAAGTCACCATAGTGGAGATTATCTATGATTATTTGGATTTTATTCAAACGTTATCCTATAAACTACAAAATTAGATTAATTTCTCCCTGAAGCATCAGAAGATCTTCTTTTCTGACCTCTGTAACCAAGAGATTGAAAAACTCCAGGTAACTTCAAACCTTTTTTTTTGTATTCCATTCATCTTACTTTTTAAATTCTAAAGTGGCAGAACCCTGAGGGGATCAATTCCCTCATACCTTTCTTAAATGAGATGTGGTTTTCTGCATATACTGTAGAAGTTAGGGGTGAAATAGATGGCTGTCCTTATGTTCATTAACAGTCACAAATCACTTTCATTATTTTCCACTTTACAATCTAAGCATCATCAGAAGTTCCTAACACTGAAGTATGTACTGCCATGCACCCACCTTTCTTGTGCCTTTTTATCTTCTGTTTTTTTTTTTTTCTGTCAGATTTCCTCATTAACTAAACTCTTTAGGACCTGAATCACTGCTTTTTTCTCTTACTTTATACCTGCACTGCACTCTAGCAACTCAACTTTTTGTAGTCATTCATTTAAAGTTTAGACACTTTATCAGTAATATTTTCTCTGCATCACAAATAAGCTACTCCCTTTAATGCTCATCACCTAGACAACAAATTGAGTATGTTACAACCACCATATTAGTATGTTACATCCATCTGTAACCATACTGTCATGATTCCATTCTCCACTGTTTATTCTATAACATGATCCATTCTCAGATTTTTTTCCATTTTAATTTTGCTGTATATCTCATCTGTGTTGCTTTAAATACTCCTCAAGATATTCTTCATTTGAAATTGTTTTCTTCCCCATTAATATAATCAGATTCATAGAAAAGTTCATATCAGCCTGAAGATGTATTATAAACATCTTCTTTCCACAATGGGTAAGAAAGACATTCTTGTCAGAAAGACAGGTTCAGTCTTGTTTATGAAATAAAAAGGGGGGCTGGAGAGATGGCTCAGTGGCTAAGAGCACTGACTGCTCTTCCGAAGGTCCTGAGTTCAATTCCCAGCAACCATATTGTGGCTCACAATCATCTGTAATGAAAGCTGATGCCCTCTTCTGGTGTGTCTGAAGACAGTGACAGGACAGTGTACTCACATACATAAATAAATCTTTTTAAAAAAAGAAATAAAAAAGGAGAAGATGTGGAGAACTTTTGGGGCTTCTTGGCAGGAATCTGACATTAGGCTAGAACAAAGATGTAATTTCAGTCAGGAATCTAAACCTTAGGCTACAACAAAGGAGTAATTTCAGGCAGGAATCTAAATCTAAGGCTAGAACAAAGAGGTAGCTTCAGGCATGAAAATGACTTTGGGCTAGGGCAGAGAAGTAGGCTCAGATATTTTGGCCATCCTGATGAGCCCTTAGAAATAGTGATCATGGAACTTTTTTTATTGCCTCACTTTTTCTTTGACTATTTATGCTTATTGCCTTGCTTGTTCCTTGACTATTTGCTTCTATTATACTGCTAGACTCTCAACCTAGAACTGACTTTAATACTTGCATGTGATTTAAATGCTATAAAAGCAAAAAAGGAGGAGGGATAGGATAGGGGTTGGGGGGATGGGGAAAGGAGATAACATCTGAAATGTAAATACATAAAATATCTAATTAAAAAAAATTAAGTAGCTTCTTGTCACGAGCAGGTCACAGCGAGCTTGTAGTATCCTCCAGGGGAGAGAAGCAACAGATCCTTCTCTATTCAGGGATCATATACTGGATTAACTGTGAGATTATCAGCTCCACAAGAGGGAAGAGAGTATGCCAGAGATGAAGGGTTTAACATTCAATTGCTCTTTAATGATACACAGCAAACAATATATTATCACCATTGCTAAGGCTATTACTACAACAAGGTATTTCCACATTTCTTGTTCATTCCACATATCGTCTCTATCAAACACAAATAATAAATTGTGTTTAATTTATTACCATTATTTATTTTCTAATTACCAAAGAAATAAGCATAGCACAAGTTCATTCATGGTTTATATGACCTGAGTCCTTATGATGGTTTCAGGTTCAGGTCCGGAGTCCTGGAAGGAGGTTGCAGCTTCCAGCTATTTGACCTCATAGGGTGCTTGACCATGAAGTCTGTGCTTGACTGTGAAGGAGGAGGCATCAGGTGTTGAGGAGACATGGTTGGAGGATCATGTTAGGCAGTCATGGCTACCAGTGTGTGATGTTGTTCTCCCATTGGGTTCTTCTTTTTATGTCCGATTTGACATCACTGCTGACATACGAGGCCGATAACCATTCGTGTCTGGTTATCGCCTGGTTCTGACTCCATTACAGCTGGTTATCACACTTATTCAAAACAACTTGTTTTTGTGCACAAATATTTTGACTCATAAGTTTCAAAACAACTTCTGGTTATTATAGCAGTTCAATACAACTTCACTTCAAAACTTGTTTTCTTTCCTATTACAAGGTGGAGTTGATCCTGTTAAGGGCCTGCTCCTTACACTTCTTTTTAAAAATTATTTTTAAAATATTTTCTTTCAAACCAGATGTACCCCTAGCTATTTGCTGTATATTTTTCCTTCTTCTAGTATCATACTTCTAGAAAATTCTGTGTCCATCTCTCACTTTTATATTTTCTTCTAAACCAACACTATTCAGGTTTATGTTAAATGATGTTTATTCTTTCATTTTCTCTTTCTCTTAATACCCATTTTAATAGCTATTGGTTTACCTCCACCTTACCTCTGAAAAGCTTCCTAATTTTGATGTTTTGTAATGTTCTATTCCACTTTACTTTTCTGTCTTCAACTATTTTTGGCTATATTCAAAATGTTAGATCACATGAAAGAGTACGCTTAATTTGTTGGGAAAAAAAAGGCTAAACTATTTGTGTTTCCAATGGAGGTGTGTAAAGGTTTCAGTTTCTCCACATTTTTATAAGTATGCAGTATTTCTTTTTGAAAATATTTATTATTATAACCATTCTAGTAGGTATAAAGTAGTCCCTCATCTTGGTTTTTGTTTTTGCATTTTCTTAGTGATTGATGATGCAATCTTTAGATCATCTTGGCAAAAAGGCTATTTAGGTCTGTAGTAGAAAAATTTATATTCTGAAAAGAATGCTTAAACTTAATACAAAAATAAAGAGGGATTTATTTTGGTTTATGATTTGAGAAGTTTTGACTCATGCTTCTTTGTCTTCATTAGCTTTGACCTGTAGTGAGACAGGGCATTATGGAAGGGAACATGCAGTTGAACAGAGCTGTTTACATTGTAATGGCTAAAAAGCAGAGGTGTGGAGGGAGAGAGGGAGGGAGGGAGGATGAGAGATAGAGGAAAAAAAGAAAGAGAGAGAGAAAGAGACAGAGAGAGAGAGAGAGAGAGAGAGAGAGAGAGAGAGAGAGAGAGGACACCTTTAACTTATCCTTTAACTTATATTCTTGAACTAGTTTCTTCCCCTTAGAACATCCACCATTTCCCAATAACATTATCAGCTCAAGTCTAACCTTTCTAAATTCATAGAGTGATATAAATTTCAAACTCTAACAAACCTTTTACATATCATATTGTTATAACATGGTTAAGGAGTTTTATATTTTCTGTGTATTCTGAATATTAAATCTTTACTCAAATAATAACTTGAAAATACTTTTCTCCCCTTTGTATATTGCCTTTTCACTGTTTACCTAGTAATATGAAACACTGGAAATTTTAGTTTAAAAATATTTTATTTCTCGAAACTTTCATATTTATATTGTTTTAATCAAATATACTCCCAATCTGTCTCCTATAATTTCTTTCAGACCCCACCCACATTTGAAAGACTCCTTTCAAATTTCATGTAGCTTTTTTTAACTACTGAGTCCAAGTAGTTTTGCCAGTATGTACATGAATATTGGACCAATTATTGGAGACTAAGCAACCTACCCAGGGCTACATCCCTGAAGATAATTAATGTTTCCCTTCTCCAATAACTGTAGAATATCATGAGCCTCTCCTCTACTCATGCAAGAACTTTAGGTTTCAATATTATGTTGGTATTATGCATGTAGCATTTACTACTATGAATTCATTTGTGTATGTCCAACAATCCTTTCCATCCTCTGGCTCTTACAATCTTTCAGATCCCCTCTTTTATAATGATCTCTAAGCATTGGGAGGAGGAGTTGTGCTATAGATATCCCATTTACTTCTGAGTACTACACTATAACATATTCTCTGAATTTTGACCAGTTGAGTCTCTATGTCATTTACCACCCAATGTGAAAAGAAGACCCTGATGAGACTCTGATGAGAGAGGATAGTGTCACACACACACACACACACACACACACACACACACACACACACACACACACACA
>JANHMN010000005.1:10665060-10676625 GCA_030674055.1 Rhabdomys pumilio | reverse complement strand
ACACACACACACACACACACACACACACACACACACACACACACACAGTTAAACAGTCTGTATAGTAGAAGGTTCTTCCCTAGGGACAATTATCTACCAGCCATGGATTCTTGGCTCAATTAATCATACCAGCATGAGCTCAGTCTAGAGCAGGACTTAATTATCATTATAAAGCAGTTAGTTACTCCTAAAGATTCCTGCCACTGTTCCCCCAATGAACTTATCTTTCTAGGCCAGTCATTAACATAGCTCACAGGGTAAACAGCTTGGTAAAACTGATGACCACTTTTATCTAAGGGTAACATTCACAGCATCTTTCACTGTGAAAACTAGCCAGATGAGTATCAACTTAAGGTCTCCATTTCTTGTAAGCAAAGTGTATTGTTTCTTCAGCATAGGGTTTTACCATTATGGTCTATTTGGTAACCAGGAGCAATGGCAATAACGTCTATTGTTTTGAAGGTCTCTGAAACCCCTTTGATCAACAACTCAAAGTGAGTATCCTGAATATGCCACTAGTTTTTAAAAAAACTTTTTGACCAATTAATTCTTTAGGTTTTATATTTTGCAGTATTTTTGCTTTTTTCAGTTTATGTTTTAAAAATTCATATAATATATTTGGGTCAAATTATTTTCTCTTCAATGTCTCCTCTCTCTAATCACCCACTTTCATGTTCTTTCTCTTTCTTAAAACACATGCACACAGTAGTGGGCTTTTATATAACTTTAGGTAGGTTGATTTTCTGTTAGAAATTAAATGATTGAACTTTTCACTTAATTATTGGTTATACAAGATATTGTAATCAAAGTTTTGATTCTTTATGTTTTATGAATCATAAATCATTTGAAATAGTATGCTGATAAATAATAAATATGTATTTTATACTATTTAGAGTACAATAGGTCAATAATAAAATTTCCTATAAATTTTTTCCCTTTTCTTTCTTTTTTCTTTTTTTAATTGTAGTTTTCTAACTCTCTCTCTCTCTCTCTCTGTCTCTCTCTCTCTCTCTCACACACATACACACACACACACACACACACACACACACACACACACAAAGTTTAAATTCCCCTATTATCCACCATAGGCTAGCAAATAAAAACCCCAATGCTAGGAATGGTTTACATCTTTTGATCTTGTTGCCCAGTGAGGTCCAACAGACCCCACCTCAAAACATCATAGGTTATTGACATTTCTATTGGCCCCACCCCTAGCAGAAGAATCCTTGGTAATAATTGTTAGCTGCTCAGAGAGGGAGAATTAATGTGTGTCCCCACATAGGCAGACCACATTCCAGTGAATGGCCATATACCAAAGAGCATATGGGAAAGATAAAAGGACACAAGTGGTTTTAAAAGAAATAGAGAAAACAAATTTGTTTTGTTACAGAATATAGGGGAATCTTGGAGGGAATGGGGGGAGAGATGGATATTAAGATACAATGTATAAAATCTTAAATATTTAATAAAATATGAAAAAGAAAAAAGAAAACAGACAACCTTTAAAAAAAGAAAAAAAAATACACATGCACACACACACAAAACAACAACAAAAAGTATATTCACAAAGACCAAACCTTACCAAAGAGGCCATTTTGTGTTGGTCAATTATTCCTAGATATAGTATCATCATTTTTTCCTTTCCAAGTATGTATCAACTGTAAATAGCTTCTGGTGTAGGAACAAAACTTTGTATCCACTTTACCTTCTGGGTTCTGGGATTTCATTTGGTTTGAACTTGTCAAGATCTTTTAGGTGCTGTCACAGTCCCTGTAAGTTCATATGTGTGCCAGAACTCTTGAATCAGGAAGACTCTATTCCCTTGGAATTATCAAACACCCATGACTCTTATAATCATTATACTCTCCTCTTGTACATAGATCCCTGAACTTTTAAGTGAAGAGTATGAAACAGGTGTCTGATTTATAGCTGAGTACTCCAAAGACTCTCATTCTTTGTATCTTGTACAGTAGTGCATCTCTGTATTAATTAACCATCTGCTGTAAGAAGAACCTTCTCTGATAAGCACCGAGTAATGTGCTTATTTATAGGCATAGCACTATGTAATTCGGAGTAATTTTATTACTATATTCATTTTTCATAGTTGTTGTAGTAGGTTTTCCCATAGGGCCCATGACCAAAGTAATTTTGTTATTGGCCTCACTAACAGCATCAGAATTGGTTCCATCTCAGAGTTTGAGCCTTAAATCTAATCAAAGGTTCTTGTTTAGTCCCATTATCTTTGTGCCATTATTGCATTGGTGGGTGTATCTTGCTTGCTATTATAGCTCATAAGGAAATATTGAAAATATTTTTCTCTTCTGCCATAATATAAAGTACCTTCCAGCACAATGCATACTAGTCAGTAGGATTAAGCTTCTAGTTGAGAACAAGTTTTATTTCTTCATATTTGATAGCATAATTATATGACTTATTCAGCAATAAGGTATTACTTTTGGATTGTAGAGGGTAACCAAATATCATTGGCAATAACTTGGAATGTTTTGGGGGTCTATGGGACACTTTTTACCAATGAGTCAAAAAGATGTAATGCATTGCTTGTACTGTGTTTGTTTTCTTTTTTTTTTTTTTTTTTGGTTTTTTGTTTGTTTGTTTGTTTGCTTGTTTTGGTAACATATGGTATATAGTTGGAATATTATATAGTAACTCCATTTAAATTTATTTATATATGTTATACTTTAGAAAGCTTAGTAAGTTTACATAGACTTTTTCAAAAGGTCTTTAGTGTTAACACTCCTCATATTCACTACTTTACGTAGCTCCGTGCTTCCTTCCAATTTAATTCTTTCATTCTTTTTCATTTATCTCATTTTAGTACCATACTGTGTTTATCCTTCCTTAAAAGATGTCCTCCTCATTGGTGGTTTCTTACTAGCTAGGTAACCTCTGCAGATATTTTGAATAAAACACACATATCTAAAATGTAGAGGTTAGCAGCCACATATAGGAGACTATATATCATATTTGTCTATTTTTTCTTCATTGATTATGACTGACTATTTTTCTAGATATAGTAGTCTTGGCCGATATCTGAGGTATCTCAGACCGTGTAGAACACACATCAGTCTCTTATGACTTTCAGAGTCTCCTTTGAAACGTCAAATGTCATTATAAAGGGCCATATATCATGTATAATCTATCTGGATTTTTCCCTTGGTGCTTATAGTACCCCTTCTTTGTTCTGAACATTTAGTGTTATGCTTATTTTGTTTTATGGGCAGCTTATTCTCTTCTCCTTTTTATTTGATGTTCTGTACAACTCTTGTATCTTGGTAGGCATCTCTGGTTTTGATTGGGAAAATTATCTATGGCTGTCTTAATGACTTGATTTTCTGTGTCTTTCATGAGATGGCACATTGGTTAATAGCACTGGTTACTTTTCGAGAGGACTCAGTTACAGTTCAGTGGAAATTTTAACTATTCCTTCATGATAGCCTAGAACAGTCAGTAATTCTAACCCCAAGGCCTCCTAGAGTACCAGACATACACTGTGGGAAAAAAACTCGCTGGGAGTGAGTCCAACGGGTGGTGGGGACAAAGCCATGAGGGCCAGCGGAGGGGTTCCTCCCCACTTCCCACACTGCCACTGGCAGAGGAGGGTCCTACATTCATGCAGCATAGGCCAGCTGCTGCATCGGCAAGGTTCAGGGTTCCAATGGCTGGGAACCTGGCAGTGGCAGGCCCAGGAGACACGTGGAGTCTGGTTTTCCAAAGCTTTCATTGTTCATGGAGTGATGAATGGGTGTAGAGGGTGTGGGCTCCCCGCCAAAAGCCAGGCTCCCCTGGCTTTTATAAGGGAGGGGGAAAACGGGAGGGAATAACTTAATTAGCTAAGCCCCCCCCCCCCCGCCTTTAGATAACTCATTAATATTTTGCTACATGACTGAAGGTCGCAGGTTAAATGGAGTTACCTCTTCTAAGGCCCGACAGTCTACATGTATACTTGTAGACAAAGCACTCATAAAAAATAAAATAAGATAAAATAAAATAATATAAAACACAATGGGAAATTGTCTCTTCTATTTCATTCAATTTGTTGGTGCAGTTTACCTCTGACCATTTTGTTTGACACCTCGTGATTTTTCGTTTTGAATTTTAATTCAACCTAGCTTTTCTTCAGTGATTCAATTTCTTTGTTAAATTTTGCTTTCAAAATATCTTGCACTGTTTTTTATTATTTTGCTCAATTTTGTGTTTGCTTTCATGGTCTTTGTTGACTTTCATATCTTCATTAAGATATGTTCATAATTACTATTTTGAAGTACTTGAACTCTGCTTCAGCTAAATTGTTTTGGCCAGAGTAATATGCAACAGTGATACTTTTATCTTGCTTTTTCAAGTTTGTGATTTTTGTGCTGGGGTCTGCCTTTTGCATTTTTGACATGTGTAGCATTTCTTAGTCTCACCTATATTGGTTAGATAAATACAATATCCTTTGCTGCTCTTACTCCAGTCTGACAGATTTGGACCACCACAATGATTCTTGACTTTCAGTCTAGGGATCAATCCCGGTTTTAGAGTACAGACTTTGGTCCCAGATGTAAAATTTAGATTCTCAGTAGTCTTGTGTCATTAACCATTAACTACTAATACCTATTCAGGGAGGGGTTAAGTCTCCTGATCCCCTCCCCCATTCATGATATAATGTTCAAGAGCTCAGACTTGTGTAATTCCAGTGAAGCTTCCCATAACTGTTGTGTGTTCAGGAGTACAATGATCATGCAATATACAGAATATAGCTTTTCATAGCATTCTGTTCTATTCTTCTGCTATTAAATTTATTCTGTTCCCTCCTTTGAAATTTTCTCTGCATCTTGGAGTGGGGAGTATAGATGTTCAGTTTAAGGATAAGCATTCAGTCACTTCCCCTTACTTTGAGAGAGAGAGAGAGAGAGAGAGAGAGAGAGAGAGAGAGAGAGAGAGAACAGGAGAACATGAGAACATGAGAACAAGATTATATGGACACCAATACATAACAAAAGAGCTATTTCTATTCTATTTATTTGCAAAAACTAATGCTAGTACATTTTAAAATATTAAACATGTAATTCCTCTTTTATTGTTATGCAGTTTCATAGATTTTAAAGATTTTATTTTATTTGTATGAGTGTTTTGCTTGCATGAATGTGTGTGTACCACATACATGTCTAGTTCTCATGCATGCCTGAAGACAGCATTGTATCAGCTATGTCACTGGAGTTTACATGGGGTTATGAGCTGCCATATGGGATGCTGAAAACTGAACCCAGGTCTGCTGCAAGAGTAGTTGATCCTTTTAACTATTGAGATAGTTTCAGACATATCCAAAAATAATTTCCATCTTTTTTGCCATCCATTCCCATTTCTGATGCCCCTTCTTCCACTGGTACTTCTATTCCTAATACATCCCCTTCCTACTTTCATGTCTTTATTTTTGGTATGACCCACTGAGTTTAATTAGTAACATCCCTCTCTTAAAATTTTTTTCATTGTATATTCCCTTTTGAGACAAGTAGATATATTACAGAAGCATACTCAAATATGTTTTGGTAAAACTTCAGAGATTGTTGATTTTCCTATTGCAAAGTACAGCTTCATACTTTTAATAAGATTGAAGATTCATCACAATGAGGTAGAGTTAATGAACCAAACATTTAAGTAAAGGTAACAGCACTGATTAATGATAATGATAAAGTGGTCTTACATTTCTGTACCAGTGTGTAAAAGATGCATAAATCATTTAAATGAATAAAAATGCTCAGCCTCCAACAAGGCTATGTATGAAAATTTACATGATTCATAAAAAAACAAAAGTAAAGATATTGCCTTATCCTAATGGCAAATTACTTGTCAGTAGGCTGAGAAGTAAGACAGAGGAATGCAGGAATAAGCAAAATGGATTTATGCTGATTAAGATTTATAGTTTTTCAGTCTTGTGAAATGATATTCAAATACAATATAAATATAGGGTTAAATATAATTCAAAGGAATTACTATATCTGTTTCTAGGAAATTTCCAAAAATAGAGATGCTATTGTAACAATTTGTAACAATATGGAGAATATATATATATGATATATATATATCATGAGATTTACTACCTGATTCCTACTCCAAACGTATTCACATTAATAAATAAATCCATATGAATGCATAAACATATATACATGTGGACCTTCATAGACAGCATTATCACTATATCTCAGGGTGATTGATGTCCTGTTAATTCCTTCAGTGCTAGGAGAAGTAGAACATTAATCACTCTAATAATGGAATACATAAATGATGAAAATGGTAAAGCTTCATTCAGGTGAAAAAATGGCATAAATTGAATTTAGAGCAGAACAAAACCTCAAGAAGCTGAACATATGTTCATATTCATTCTTTGGGTATCCATCATTTCAGAATTACTGGGAAAATATGGTTCATGTTGGCTCCTGTAAAGACCTTTGTTTAGATTTACTTTTAATTTAATCTAATTTACTTAGATTAACTCTTAATTTCCAATAAAACCATGAAAGGAAATTTCAAAAGGAAATAGTTGCAGAACAGTAATTTTCCCAACTGTGGACTATCTTTTCTCCACAGGTATATGTACATATTATACATGTACATGTATACATATATGTATATATTCACCTATATGAACTGCAATTACTTAATATTCCTACTTAAAAGGATTCCACTTGAGCTAACACTAGATTATAAGTTTACTACTTCATTTGGTATATGTATATGTAACTGATTTGTGACAGAAATGCATTTTCCTTAAAGCTAGAATCAAGTTTTCAGTGATGTTGTTCTTAGCAATTAGAACAATAACCAAAGCCAAACTGATAACAATCTTCCATACACACTTGTAATATGAACTTTTATATACATCTGAATACATCAAATTAGAGGACACATGCTGTTAATTATTCTATTTGAAAATGATCAATTCAAGTTCAAAAAGGAGGCAATTTGTTCAAGCTTACTGGTTAAAATTATATTCATTATATTTACCTGACCACTCAAATGAATAGTCTAATTTTCTTGAAGGTGTCTGTGATTTGTTTTTCCACTACTATTTTAGAACCCAGGATCTTGAAAATTACCAGTAAAAGTCTTTAGCACTGACTTATAGCTGGATAATTTCCTGTTATTGCTACATTATTTGCAATAGCTCAGTGATTGGGGAGGAGCTAATGTGGGAGGAGCAAAGGAGAAAAGGAAAAAGAAGCAGAAAAGGAAGAGGAGGAGCTAGCAGAGGGAGAGAGAAAAAACAAACAACTATGGAGGAAGATGAATCAGTTGAGAGCAGTCTTGGGTATTGATTTATATCAAAAGGTTAGGTGTTGGGTAACAACTCTAATTGTGTGGGCATCTTGTTAATTGAGCATTTCAACGTATATAAAGCCTTTGGATAATAATTAAGCTTTAGAGTCTGATTTCTACTGGGTACCACATGGATGGCGGGATTGTCTGGTCTCAGCTAAACATGGTGGACAGGGTGGTGGAACAGCAGAAGCAACTACCACGCTAGCATCTTGTGGGTCTCATTGTGGCATGCATGGCCTCTGGCCACTTCCAGCTGTGGCATTGGCTTCTGGCCACGGAACATGGCAGCCTGAGCTAAGCAGAGCTACACAACTGCCACCGGGATAGACTGCCGAACCTGTTGTTTTTTTATTTTTAAATATTACCTGCAATGCTGATTTCCATACACAGCCCTTCTCTAGTGTATTTCTTAGATCCATTATTCATTGATTCAGTAAATATTAGTTGAGTACATACTATGTTACTGAAATCATAATAGGCAGTGATATTATAATATCTATCATAATAAAATAAATATTTTCATGACTCAACACTCTTGTAGGGGAAATCAATTACTTCATAAAATATCAGCAAATCATAATAATGAAGAAAAATGAACACATTAAAATGAAACAGAATTTATAAAAAGAGTAATATATTACATAGTAGGTGATTGAATGAGGCTCCTGTATGTGTAACAAAAATAGAATAGGGAGATGAACAAAGAAAGTGAAATTATCCCAAGTATAGATAACAGAAAATATCCAGTCCAAAAGTATGAACGTGATTGACAAACTCAAGGAGGGGTCAAACTTTAATGTTCCTAAATCACAACTGGTAGAGGGCAGAGTAGTAGGAGACAAAGTCAAATTATACAGTTACTTGAAAATCTGTTTCTTTTGTATTGATGTTTTATAGTACAGATGTATTATAGTATGAAGTCGAGGTATACTTTACTCAGTAATATTGATTCATAATAAGTAGTAAATTAGTATTCTTATTTGGACAGAATTATTAATGAAATGGTTAAACTGCATATAAATTAAATTATAAGAGAAACACTTGAAATTTTTCATGACATGAATATCGAAGTGTGAATGGGCATGTGATTTTTTCAGTTTTGGTAGACTGGCAGATTTGTTTGGGAGTCAGGAAACACTTTATATAAAGAATCAGAAACAGAAATTTTTCCTGTGTAATCTTTGTATGCTTTACATTATCAATTCTAGCCACTGAACTCCTCCTATATTATAGCATAAAATATACAAATAATGTATATCAACAAATGAGTATGGGTTATCCAAACAATATCATACTGAGAGGTTATAGCACTGGCCCATACGACAAAATGTTTGCTGCAAAACATGAAGACCTAAGTTCATATTTCTAGAACTCACATAAAAGCCCATGTGTGATAATATAAAATAGTGCTTGGTGGCAGAAGAACAGGATGATACTGTTAGATAAGCAGACAGCCAATCTAGGCAAATCAGTGAGCTACAGGTGTACTAAGATATTCTGTTTCTCTCATTTGTTGAGCACATGCCACATGGTATATACCAAGACCAGGAAACAAGATACTTTCAGAGTCAGCCATCTAATTATTTATAAGGACACCAAGTCTTTGAATAAAGGTATTGTGAATTTTCTAGAATCTCTCTATATATGTATGTAGTTCATTCTGAAACATATGAGAGAGATCAATTAAGGGATATGTATGAGCTCAATCTCTGGCTTCTACTGTCATATAAACATGAACACTCAAGCATACACCAACACACATAAACATATACACATAAAAAGTGCCTTGATGCAACAAGCAGCAGGAAGATATGGGTAAAGAACTATTGTGTATATACAACTATTATAGCTGGTAAATGTACCTGAAATGTTCTCAGACTGCCATTTCAAGGGTTTTCTTTTTCTCTCCCTTGAACAGCACCTATCTAATTATTTGTAAGAAGAACAAGTCTTTGACTAAAAGTATTGTGGATTTTCTAGAATCTCTCCAATATATGTTTTTGTAGTTCATTCTGAAACATGCAGATAGCCAATTTTGTTATTACTTCATTCTCCCTATGAGGAAATCTTATCTCTTTACTGATTGTTCAGCTTATTCCTTGGGCCTCTAAAACATCCACATTACTATAAGTTATCTTCATTAGACCTTGATCAAGATATATTTGTCTTCACACTCCTTCTACCTACTTGAATAGGTATACTATATATTGAAATAGTTTAACCTTGCATGCAACTCTAATATCTTCTACCCCATTAAATAAATATAACGTGTATGAAGAGTAAAAGAAGCAAAAAGTAAATAGCATTCAAACACTTTTCATAGATCACAAAATTGTATCACTTCTCATATTAAAGAAACGTTATTTAAACTAAAAGTACTTAAAAGTTTTAATGTTTGGATACTAATTTAGCAATAATATAGTTGACAGACCTAAGAAACTATACCACAGTGTAGAAAGATATAGTATATGATGTCAAATGGGAGAGAATTCTAAATATAAACAGATACTGGTAAAGATATGGAAGAAACATGAAGATACAGGAAGTAATGACACTTAAGAAATCTAATCAAGATTAATGTTCTCTGAACTTCTAAGAAAATATTTCAAAAGATCTGAACACATGACAAAAATCATTTTGAATTGAACTACATATAAACATACATAGGTAACTTCTTTGATATTTCTTCTTTTTTGTTACAAGTATAAAAATGGCTACAATTATCTGAGTAGGAATGTAAGTTATGTTAAAAAGAAAATAAGTCATGCTTTTTTTACATGTCTCAATTAAAACAGAAAATGCAGGAAAACGATGGTATGATATTTTCAGATATTCCAAAATATTGCAATCCAAGAGATGTATACACAGCTGGAAATGTAGAAAGAGGAGAATATATGACGTCTTACAGTATACTCAGAAGTCATTTGAATGGTATTCAAATTGATATGCTAAGCAAAGGTAAGCAATATAGGAAGGGGTGATAGACTAAACTGATACTGAATAATTAAGTCTTTATAGCTTCTAAAATAAATCACAAAAGTGACATTACTTCAATCGTCTTAATGATGAGATAACCAGTGTAAAAATAGTGCCCCAATAATAATAATTTGGATCTAGTTCTGAACTACATTTAAAAAAATAGAGACTGATGTAAAGAAAGAAAAGTTGTTTAAATGTCATTCAGTTTCTCTATTTAAATAAGAAAGAGATGAGTTCACTTTGCAGCTTGATATATATGGAAAACAATGAAATTAAGGTTTTGAAAATGATAAAAGCAACATCTGCTAGTATTTTAAAAGTATATATAGTCCATTAAAATCTGGTGAGTACTAAGGAGTAAACTCTAGCAGATAAAATTCTGCCACTGATGGAAACAAGGAACAATAGGAAACAAAAATAAGAGATATGGTTAAGTTAATATAAAACTAAAACCACATTTTGATTTCCTAACTTATTTTTACAAATGAGTGTTCATTTGTAATAATTTGAATGTATAATTCTAGATCACAATAATACACACTAATGGAAATTAAAGGAAGGAAATAAGAGAAATAGGGAAAGAAGAAATCAAACTCTCCCTATTTGCAGATGGTATTTCTACTATGCATTAGAAATACAAAAACATTCTACAGAAAAATAGAAATGATAGACAAATTCAGCACTGTGGCAGGATACAAAATCAACTTGCCCAATTACCATAACAATAAACATAGAGAGGAGACCATGCACTCACTCTCATTCATAATAGCCTCAAAAATATAAAATATCTAGGAATAAACCTAACCAAGGAAGTAAAGTACCTCTACAAAATTATATTGAATAATGGCCATAATTTTTATTGGTTGTTATGTTTTTATTTCAAATATTGTTCCCCTTCCTGGTTTCCCCTCTACAAGAACCCTATTCCACCACCCTTCCTCCTGCCTCTATGAGGGTACTTTCCCCACCCTCCCACCCATTCCCACCCATTCCCACCACCCTAGCATCCTCCTATGCTGAGACACACAAGCCTCCACAGGACCAAGGGCCTCCCCTCCCATTAATTCCAGATAAGGCAATCTTCTGCTACATCTGTAGCTGGAGCCATGGGGTTCCTCCACGTGTATTCTTTGGTTGGTTGTTTAGTCCCTGGGAGCTCTGGTGGTGGGGGTGGGAGCTTCCAATAAGTTGATATTGTTATTCTTCCTATGGGGTAAAAATCTCCTTCAGCTCCTTTAGTCCTTCCTCTAATTATTCCCTTGG
>JANHMN010000005.1:10648363-10665050 GCA_030674055.1 Rhabdomys pumilio | reverse complement strand
TGATGGTTGTCTGAAAGCATTCATATCTGCATTGGTCAGGGAATAATGGTTATTACCGATGATTGCTTCTCTGATTCATTTATTGGTTTGTGATATTACTTCCAGATATTATATTATGAAAATTTCAAGAAGAGGTATTAGATTCTTTTTCATTATTTTATTCGTAGTCTATTTAGCATTATCTGTAAAGACAGACTCCATTCAATAAAATTAAGTAATTTCAAAAATAAAGTCCCAATACCTCATCTTCCTTACATTTGATTACCTCTTTATATTGAATAAAGTCACACAAAGAATGAAGAGGCAAGAAACTTCTTTGATTTAAAACATTTACATTGCACACATTAGACAAAGGATTAAACTCCAGGATATAAAATAAATGACAATCAAACCCATAGGTATATGCCAAATTAGCCAACAGAAGAGATTGAGAGAAATGTTAAACAGAAGAGTAGAAAATTGAAAAGTAGATGTCTTAGAGTTTCCACTGCTGTGAAGAGCCACCATGACCAAAGCAGCTCTTATAAATGGAAACATTTAACTGGGGCTGGCTTATAGTTCAGAGGTTTATTCCAATATCATCATGGCAGTACGCATGGCAGCATACAGGCAGACATGGTGATGGAGGAGCCAGCTGAGAGTTCTACATTTTGATCCAAAGGCAGCCAGAAAAAGATTGTGTCCACACTGGGCATAAGTTGAACTTATACAATACCTCAAAGCCCACTTCTACAGTGACACACTTCTTCCAAGAAGGCCACACCTACTCAAACAAAGCCACACCTCCTAACAGTGCCCCTTCCTATGGGCCAAGTATTCACATACAGGAGTCTATGGAGACCATACCTATTCAAACCATCACAGAGAGTAATTAAAAAATGAAGGATAGCTATAACATGGATAAATGTGCAGCTGTTTATAAATGAATTTTATATGCTAAAATGATTTGCTATATATAGATACATTATATACATTCTCTCATATTTTAAATCACATTTGGATTACATATAATACCTGGTAATACACAAAAGATGTGTAAAGGCTGCTGTACTTTGTTGTTCATGGAATAATATTCGTAGTATAGATTTAGTGTTTGATTGAATATAGCTGTATAAATAAAAACTGACTATATATGTATTAAGTTTATTTATGTATGTACCTTCATATATAGTATTTCTCTTCCTTCTACACATTCCCGTTAGTACCCATTTTAGTCTTTAAATAAACAAATGGAAAATATTTGTTATTCTTGTGGTCTTTACTTGATGAAATCATTTGATTCCACTCATTTACTCTATAGTTTTTCACCTAAAATTCATCTCTACCTTACAAGGCCTTCTTTTGCCACACAAAACCAAAGGAACACTCCTCGTTCTTTCATTTTTTTTTTTGTTCCTGACATTTATATTTGGATTTTGCTGTATATATATATATATATATATATATATATATATATATATATATATATTGTGTGTGTGTGTGTGTGTGTGTGTGTGTGTGCGCGTGTGTGTGCGCGCGCGCGCGTGCGCGCGCATGTCTGTGTTTATGGGTGTTTTACCTACATGAATATCTGTGTTCCACAAACATGCAGCACCTGTGGAGGCAAGAAAAGAGCATCAGATTCCCTGGAACTGGAGTTGTAGATGACTGTGACCTGCCATGTGATTGCTGGGAATTCAATCCAGGAGGTCTCAAGAGTAGTTGGTGGTCTTAACCATCACAGAGTAATGTTTTCAGACCTATTTGGTTTAAGTTTTTATATACTTTTTTAGTTTCTTTTCTATTTTCCTACTCTGTGGCAATTTAAAAATGGTAAAATATTGTTCTTTTAAATGTAAGCATCTAACAGTTTCATACTTCATTGAGTTTCACATGAAGGTACCCTTGGCCCCTCTCTCATTATCCTCTCCAAGTTAGACAGACTCAGTTCTCTTATCATCTTGAAAAATCATTCTATTCTAAATAGACTTTATTGTTCATTCTTCTTAACTGCACCCCCAAATTAGTAGACTGTTAATTACTGTGCTGAAATGTTTATTACTCTCGCTCTCATTCTACTCACTGTACACTGCTTTATGCAGCCAAAGATAGGATTTGTTCCTTGGGAAAATGACACAAATTATACTGTGACTCACACAGAGTTTACCATTGACATTAAACCAGATGTCTTCTACAATTGTTATTACTAAATTATGCTTCCCAGTATGGGTATGTGCATCAGATTTTTTGATCCTGAGTATGTAGACTTAAGTGAAATTCACTTAAATTCATTCTGATGAGTTTTGCACATCATGTAACCCTGTCAGTTATATATTTGGATTAATATTCATTCATGTAAACCACTTTTTCTCCCTTAATCTTTGCATCATCTCTCAATCAATAAATGAATACTTAACTGTTTTCTACAAATTTCTCAAACTACTCATAACCAGATGGTAGTTGGTATTAGGGGGCATGATGTTATTACATTATAATCTAAAAAAATTTTTTTAAAGTGATCAAATGATTATAGACTCAAAGGAAAAAAAATATGTACCAGTCATGCAAAGTTGGAGACAAGCTACACTTGGAATCTGAGGAAAGTATAAGGCCTGAGCTATATGGAACTAACAAGGATTGTCTTTTTCAGAGTATTAAAAAAATATGTCAAAGCAATGCTTTCCAAAACTGTGTTTTATTAACCTTTTTGAAGTGCAAGAAACTGGGGCATGATGGAACTTTTGAACTTTCCCGTCAGCAGCAAAAGGGTAATGCTTGTGATTGCTGTTTAGAAAAAAGCAGGCCTCTTCCTTCTAAAAGTTACAAATTAACCTCCTTCACTACTGATTAGAGGACACTGAGATTACAGGGTTTTAGTCTTTGATTTTGTCACTTCTGTGTCATATGTTGACAAGAATATTTGTTGTTCAAGATATAGAATGATTTATTAATGTTGGTCAATAGCCATATCACTATTTCCTATCACTACCTTAATGCAGAAAGTGGCCAGGAGGTCACTGAGAATGCATTTGAGCTGAAATACAAATGATGAAATTTCATATTGTCTCGTCTGAGTTTTGAAAAAAAAAATTTAGCTGCTGACATTTTGCCACAGAGGGATTATTCATTTTTTTTTAAATGAGTAGCTTTGTTTTATCTCACAGATAAAACATCTGTTATGTAACAGTTTCATCCAAGATTGAAACATAGCATCCTGGAGGAAGCTTCATAAGCAGGATAGTAAGTAAATTAATGTAACTTCAGGAAGTCCCTGAAACTGACCATATTCTCTAGGCCATCTCCTAATAGAATAAGCAATAAAAGCAGTGAGTTCCCTTCAGACAGAAGGGAGCTGAACTACAAAGACTCTGAGACCAGAGAGTTGTCTAGAAGGAGAACCAGCTAAGTTGACATGGAAAGGTTTACACTGAGTCACTTGGAAGAGACACTCTCCAACTCTTGAGCTGCCTGTATGTGTCTTATGTTCCTAGCCTTTGTGAGCTCTCATCCATACTGTCCTTTTGTGATATATCTGTCTTTGAGTTAATTCTCCTCCTGTAAGTAACCCCTCACAGACATTCCTGTAAGTAGACCCAAGAAAACTCATTGATTCATCAAGCTAGACTTTAGTGATATCTGCTCTATCATGGGTTCCCTATTAGGAATGAGTAGCTGTGTGTGCTGCACCCCCTGTGAAGCTTTGTTATATAACAACATAGATGCAGACTAGCATACCTGTTTGTAAATATGTCTGCAGGAAGTGTCTTTTTGTACATCTAAGGTAAATTTATAGTTTTGTTCATAATCTTCTGAAACATCAGGGTTTAGTATTTTATACTAACAGTTGGATTATGGTGGCAGGATTTACAATTGACCTTTTAGGCAGTGAATTTTATCCCACAGACTACTAAATATTGATCCTTTAACTGTATCTATTTTCTCATGTGAAAAATAGAGGTAACAGTCATATTTTATGTATCGTATAAGGTTGTTGTAGAATTAAACTTATTAATTTAGGCCAAGTATGTAAGGCTGTGCCTATTGCCAAGGAAGACAGCTTGCTATTGCTGACATTAATAAGAAACCATAGTTTTCGAGATTAAGGTTTTGGCTTTGCTTTACAATTTGAAACCAACATGACCTTGAACGTAAAATTCTACCTCATTAAGTCTTCTGTAACCCATATGTAAATTGAAAATAATGATGAAAATATATCACAATGATCTTTAATAATAGTAATAAATAATTCATGTAAAGAACTTCGTAAAATATCCATCACTAAATAAACCAAAAAAACCTTGCTTATCACGATTATTAATTTTTGCATGAGAAATTTTTATGCTTGCAAAAATAAATGAGAAAATGTTTTTATTTCACAGATTAGAAATGACAATAACTTCCTTGCATACTTAGTACTTTATGTACATGTTTTCTCTGATTATGTCCTTAAAACATTGTCTGAAATTTATTTTTGTCCTTTGTTTAAATCAATATACAGTCTGTATGGCTCCATGCATGTGTGCATGTATGTGTGTTTGTGGGTGTGTATGCATCAGTGTGTGTATTTAATATTTGATCTTCAAAGTATTTTTATCCTAAGCCCTTGTATCTATGTGTTTATTTGTTTATATTTGCAGATAAGAATTCTGAGGAAATTATTAGGGATAAATGTACCAGTCTTTTAAGATTAGTATTTTCATGAGATACCACAGAGAATTTTCTTTATTTCATATAAAGACACAAGAAGGGTCCTCTATGTGCTGCCATTGGAACAGGATATAGAACTCTCAGCTACTCCTTCAGTGTCGTGCTTGCCAGTATCCTGCCATGTTTCCCACCATTGATGGTGATAGACTAACCCTCTAAAACTGTAAGCAATCCCCCAACTAAATACTTTCTTTTATAAAGTTGCCTTTTTCATAATGTCTCTTCACAGCTCTAGAAACCCTAATCGAACATAGTTTCAATTCCAAAATACAATTTTTAGAGTTTAGATGTATTTAAGTCGAATAGTCAAGATTACAGTAATAGACATTAGGCTTCTCCAATCTCCAAAGAGCATCTTATATCCTTTCAAATAACAGTTGGGTACCCCTAAATTGTCAAGCCACTTTTGTATTGTAGGGTTATCTTGGTTTCTTTACACTCCATTCCAGTTAAGCATCCCCATTTTATGCTCTCTCATTCACCTTTTTCCTTCCCTCTCTAAATCTTCATGCCAACATTGTTCCCTTTACCTTTCTTTTTTCTTCTTTCACTCTTTCCTCTTCCTTATGGTTACTCTTTTCCCTTACTCCAATTCTTGCTTCCTTACTTGTACAGGCACTCCATTATTAATACATAATATTAAAGAGTTGGAGCTAGGATCTTAATCTGAAAAAAAATATACACCATTTGTCCCTGCAGGTCTGAAATATCTCCTTCATATTGTGGTAGAGCCTTGTGAATATTCCCCTGTCTGAATTGGCATGTCTTGCTGTTTTTATCACGTGTCTTATTTTTAAAAAGGTTGCTTATAGTAAGTTTGTTTCTGGGTCACTACAGAGTAATAATAATGACTGGCTTCTGGGTCAAAAAATTTTCCACAAATTTAAGCATGTTCCTTGTATAGAGTTCCAGGTGGACACAAGGAGACCACCGCAATATACCTAATGACGACTGAAGATAAACGGCTTTAGCTTACTGTCTTCAAGCCTTGGAGTGTCTCACTGTGATTAATGGTTTTATTTTGCTATTCCTCAACCTTTTCTGATGAATCTTACTAATTCTTCCTAAGTAGATTGCAGTCTTTATTTTTCTTTTGAGCTTCACTTTTATTATTTTACATGTCAAGATGGTTCTTATCATATGAAAATTCAAAATATTTAGTGCTGTGTTTACTCCCCTCAGCAAGCAAATAATTCTCATATTATTTAGCTATTTACTTATTTTTTTGTTTCTATGGTGTGTGTGTGTGTGTGTGTGTGTGCGTGTGTGTGAGTGTGTGTCTATGTCTGTGTTTGTGTGCTGCTGTGTGTGAATGAGGGGATATGCATATAGAGATCAGAGAGCAGCCCCATGTGTCAGCACTCACCTTCCTACTTTAAAATAGAGTCTTTGGTATTCGTTATTGTATAAATCAAAGTAGCTGACCTAATATCACAAAAGCTTCCAGGGGATCATTTACCAACTTTTACATCTTGCTATAGGACCACTGGAGCTAAAGATGTATGCTTCTGCAGTAATCTTACAGGGGTGCTAAAGATGAAATTCAGGGTCTCATGCTTCTGCTTCAAGTACTTTTCCCACAGAACCATTTCTCCAACTCTGTATTCTCTATTTTTAAGAAAAATCCCTTGAGTGTCTTAATCTTGTCGATCTTGTTCTTTGATTTATATAATTAGTGTCTAGTACACAACTTAAACTTTAGATGATCTTTAGTGTACATTTCAAGGATGCACATCATTGTCAGAGAACAGCTCTGTGCTTTAGAAACAGAAATTATCGAAATCATCTGTGCATTATAACTTGAAATTAAGTACATACTGGATCATATCATATTGAAAATATTTGTGTATTTTGACTTAATGATTTTTGAAGATTTCTGTTTTTCTATTTATTTTGTGTGATCATTCTGGAAAAAATATTGATTTTTAAATTAGTATTGCATGATGTAAAGTGCCGAACATAATATTAAGTACTTTCCTTGATGCCTTTACAAAACTTTCCACAAATGTGCATATGGGTTCAATATACATATAAGGCAACTATACAACAGATAGTTTCAGTAAACGTGAGTTCATTTGGAGAGTAACAAAATCTGTATTGGCCATCTATTACATAGCTGTAACATATTACTCTAAATGCCCCTATTCAATAAATAATCTTCTTCATTTCTCCAAACAAAGCTGGGCACAATATAAGATGAAACCAATTGGAGTCCAAAATACACTGGCTTTGAAACACTGGCACTTAGTGCTCAACAGTGAACAGATGCTACACTGACCATCATTTTGGCAAGCAATTTTTGCCGGCATTAGTCGAAGTAGATATTTTTTTCGTGATAGTGGAAATTTCATTTCAAATTTAAGATATTAGAACTGAGCCATCCTCTTGGTTGTGTAGTCAGATTGCCAGGTACTGATAACCTAACGCTGAAGAATAGGCAATAAAAATCCCTTTATCACTATAAGGCTTTTGCAAGAGAATTTTTACTAGAGGACTATTAAGAGATACTAGAGAAGGAAAATACGCCTTGCTTCAGGGATTGACCTTGAAATTGTACTTTAATAAACTGAAAGGTCAATATGATTGAAAATGTAAAAGATGAATACTTACGTCACCAAGCAATCATTTTTACCATAGCATCTATAGAAGCCTTTTACCTAATTTTGGGTGTTAAGATAAAATCCATGTGGATTTTTTTATTGAAATATATTCTAATTCAGGCATTTAAAATATGTCCTTATTAAAGGTAAAATAATGTTTTATCTGTTTCACTCTAACAACATATTTCAGTTGAAAATCTTTGAATTCATGCTAGAAATCTTAGTCTTTCATGACTAAACAGAAAAGGTATGTGGCATTTTAGATAATTAGTTTGATAGAGAATTTTCTTTGTATACAGTTCCAGGTGGACACAAGGAGACCACCGCAATATACCTAATGATGACTGAAGATAAATGGCTTTTAGCTTACTGTCTTCAAGCCTTGGAGTGTCTCACTGTGATTAATGGTTTTATTTTGCATTCTGTTCCCCACCCATTACCCAGCCTCAGTCATCAGACTTTACTGTCTTGCTCTTTAAGTTTTATACATAAGGGAAGATTCTCCATTCACTGGGTATGCTCTTGCCTCTTTGTTTTTGTTTCCTGTGGGTAGTAGGTCTAGCTTCCACTGATAAATACTTATTCATTCATCACATCTCCAATCAAATGTCATCTTCTTTGGAAAATTTCCAGTGAACAATTCCTAACTCCAAATGAGTTCATTTTCCTCTATAAACTTGACAGCACAGTCTTCAAAAGCAGTATTGCTGTATTGTGCTCTAATTGTGAATTATCATGGCTTTCTAAAAGTGTACTAGTAGGTTAAGGGCTCACACATTAGTTAATTTTTTTTAAATTTACTTACAACAGACCTTATTTCAGCAAAATTTTAGTAAACCAAAGGTTTCTTAACAAGAAATAAGTGAGACACAAGAAGAAATCATGGCAAAAAGGTGGGAAATTGAGGTATGGATAAACTAGATTAGAGTTGTGGTAGTCCATCTTTGTTTGTCAATAATCCAGCAAAGTTATTACTATTTAGAAGACAAAGAGCATAACTGGTATCTATCTATCTATCTATCTATCTATCTATCTATCTATCTATCTATCTGTCTGTCTATCATTTATCCATTTTTCTTTTGAATATGTAATAATTATTTTTGAAGTCTTTTGAATTTTGTATTAACTGCTATTGTTTGTATATGCAATTTATATGTGGATGAACATGCACCATGTAAAGCATGTCAGGGTCAGAGGGCAACTTTTTGGAGGCAATTCTTTCCTTCATTGTTTACATGTGTTTGAGAGATCCAACTTAGGTCATAAGACATGCACAGAATGTATGTTGCCCACTGAATAATCCTTACTAAGCAATATTTTACTCAATCATTAAATTCTCTGCAGATTTACAAGCCCCTTGACCTCTGGTGTACTTTGGGGAAGCTCTGAGACACTGCTCAGGGAGTGAGAGAACACAGTCTAAGATAGAGAAGCTGAAGTTGAGCTCATCAGTGATTGTCCTTAGCATGGTGGCAGTTGTCTGGGGTGGCACATGGGCCTTCTAAGGAAAACCTAAGCTGTAGCTCTGTAGGCAAAGGCCTTTTCCATGCTTTCCACAGAAGTTCTTGATGAAAGAGACAATCCATGTTTATACATATCATTTATTGACTATTCATCATGGAAAACAGATGTGTACAAACTTCTCAGGGTCGACCAATGTTTAAATACATTTTGCAGGAAGAGATACCTGAAGGGAAGCTTATTGACTAAATGCTCAGGGCCTCTAGGTACCTCATTAGCATGGAGATCTCTGTTTTGGGCTGTGTGACCAATATGGGGAATGTGGCACATGTTCCTGGCCAGGAATCTAGTAGGGAAAAGGGAGGCACTGGACATCTCTCAGGTCAGTACCTAGGTACCAGGATCTCAGACCTGACCTATCTTATTAAGTTTCCTGTCATGTTTCACTGTCCCACAATTTCCCTTCTGTTTTTAGACTGATCACTCAGATAATGACACCATGATATCACCTACTCAGTGTGGGAATTCATCACATTTCTTCCAATAATTCTTACTTCTGAATGTAGGACCAAAAGCATAGAAAGACAAAGTCATTTTTGTTTCATGATTTCATTACTCCAACATTAGAGAAATCAACTCTCTGAACCACATCTGCAAAATGGCAGCAATGAAAGGGAAGTCAGTATTCATTTAGCCTAAAGTTACACAATATATGATTCTAAAGTAAATCTGAATGCAATATATTAAAAGTCACTTCTCATTTTCACTTGCCCAAGTTCACTGATGCTCTTTTCTGTTTTTGGTCAATTTATAATTGGTCCAATTTCTGCAGAACTTTCATGCATTGGTAAATTATTTGATTTATTTTGTTTCTCATGTTTGTGGGAATTTCTGAGTCATGTGGTTAGCTGCTTTTAGACCATAAAACTGGAATTTTCTGTTATATAGCTATCTTTGTTATTGCAGTAAGAAATTTGTTTGCATCATGGATATAATGATAGGAGAACATGTTGTTCATTACACTTCACAGTACAATTGTTTTGTCTACCCCTGAATAATTCTTGATGTCTATCTAGCATCTAAGGAATGAACTGAAGAAAAAGCAATGGCTGGAAGGAAGTGGGATGTCAAGAAGAAAACATAGATTGAGGACAGTCTCAGAGGATTTGCAGTCTCCTCTATTCTAAATATAAATATTGGTACACAAGTTACCTTTAGCTAAAACCAGTGAAACTATCAACTACAGCTTTCTCTTCCTGAATGAGTGCCATCTGAGACTTCCCCTGATAGTGCTCCCTTAGAGTCCTCCTAATGAAATTAGATAACCTGCTCCTGCTCATTCATATTGCATATAATAAGCTCATAAGTTTCTGGGTTGCAGTTGATGTGTTTCCATTAGAGTATATGACTTACCAGTTCCTAGATTTTCTGTAGGTGTATCTGTCCTATTTCATTCCCTCATCTTCCCAGTCAGGTCAATACCAAAGCTCAGCAGATCACTGCAGAAAATCACTAATTAATAAAATGATTTCAAAATACAACAGAAGAATTGAACATAATTATCCTGCATTAGTGGACAAAGCTACTCCCAGAAGGCATGGGTAATTGTTCAAAGCTTCACACGTCAAGGCATAGGATAACTCCTTATGAGCTTTGTTCAGGGAGGACCCATAAGTTCCACAGCAACAAAGGATGTCACTATAGGCTTTGGTTACCCACCAGAACCACATTGTTGAATATAACACACACCTGACTAGAAAATATAGAGAAATCAGTTTCACAACAACTGACAATCTTCTTCCATTCAGGCTAGCATTCACAGTACTTAAAGTTACTATGCAGGCTCTGGGGACATAAGATACATCAATGATCTTATCCAGTGCTTTCATACAGGGAATCCCCTGTCACATATTTGCTAACTTCAAAGGCTCTCCAAAACTGTGGAGGAAGAGTATTTGGTCCCTTTTCTTTCATGACTCAAAAGCCAGCATCATGTAGATAATACTGCCAAGTTTGTTTAACAGCATGGTATGAGAATTCACTCCCTGAACCACATTTATAGCTGTTTTTGTTTGTGTTTGATATTTAGAAGCATTCAAGTACTTAAGCCCTTTTCTTTCACAAGTTGGAAGCTTAGCCTTGTAGGATTTTGCCCAGAGAGCACCTTCTTCTTTTTTTCAATGCAAGTTTTATCTCTATTTTGTGGTACTAATTGGTTTACCTATTGTAGCTGTCTTGTAACTTAAGTCTTAGCTGTAATATTAACTTAGTCAGCATTTTTTCTCACTCCATATGGTACATTTTAGCTGGAGAGATGGCTCAGTGGTTAAGAGCACTGACTGCTCTTCCAGAGGTCCTGAGTTCAATTCCCAGCAACTGCATGGTGTCTCACAACTATCTGTAATGGGATCTGATGCCCTCTTCTGGTGTGTTTGAAGACAGCTACAGTGTAGTCATATACATAAAATAAATCCATATGGTATATTTTGTATTTCGTTCTGCCCCTTGATTGTTTTCAATATGGAACTGCATAAGAATGATTACTAATAGCCACAGAACAGAGTCATTATTGGCTGCCTTGAAATAATCTCTTTCAAAGAAATCAGCACAATAAGTTTAAATTTAGCCTTTACCAGTCCTTAGGACAAGGGCAGAAAACAGACACATTCTTTTTAAATATTACAAACCTGATCTCTAGCCTAGTTGCTATTCTTGTTCCTTTCTAAAACCTCTTGAGTTAGGTTTTCTTAATCTGCATGAACTGTGTCACTACTGTCTCCCAAACTACTACTGGGATGGCCCATTTATCACTGCTTACATCATCCAGTGACTTCTCTAGTCTAACATTCAATGTAACGCAAATTAAAGAAAAAGTGGGAAAAGGAAAGAAAGAAACAAAAGAAAGAAGGAAGGAAGGAAGGAAGGAAGGAAGGAAGGAAGAGGAAAGAAAGAATGAAGGAAGAAGTGTAGAGTTAAAAAAGAAATAAAAAAATACAACATGTTCAGGGTTTACACAGAAATAGCCTACTCCCTGGTACAAATTTCTGTAATATTACTGGAGTAAAATAGCATATTCAAGTCAACTTATAGAAGGAAGGGTTTATTTGGGCTCACAGTTCCATAGGGATATGAATATATCATGCTGGGGAAGCATGGGAAAAAGTAACATGTGGAGTCACGTCTTAAGCCACAAGCCAGAAGCAGAGATAGTGAACTGGGAATGGGGCAATAGATTAAAATCTCAAAGCCAGTGAAGTATGTCCTGGAACAAGGTCACATCTCAGAAACCTCCCAAAATTGCACTTAAACTTCACTGCATGTTTTTTTCATTGATGTGGCCATGAAAACATGGGCATGAAAGATACATTAAATCTACTTGGACTTAATAAATATTTGCTCAGTATGTGAAGAAGTATGTTTCACAGTAGAGAAATTTGCAAATATCCTAGTAAGCCATAGAGGAACTTCACATCAGCTTATACAGTTTGGCTTGAATTATGAGAAAACTATATTAAAATATAAAACTATATTAAAACATGTTTAATATCTTATATTAACCTATATTTAAAGCCAGCTATATGAAATAGCTATCTTGAATTTCAGACACTTACTGTTACAGTTATCTTAAAATGAGTTTGTTTTATACTCGAGATGTAAATGTGTAAAGGTATATCAATGATTAGGCAAAATTAATAAGAAATATGTAAATATAATAATGGTATGGGACCAAAAGTGAAATCATGTAAAGGTCAAATCATGAGGAATCAAAAGAATAATGTTTAAGGCTATAGCTGTGTTCCTAATACAGTCTTTATAAGATGAGTATCATCCCATATATCTCAGTTCCATCAATAACCTGTAATATTTATCCATGGAGTTAGCTAAAAATATTTTTTTTACCCATCCTCACCTTTTAATGTAATGAGGTGGACTAAGATGATAAATTCTTCCTTCTGTTTTCTGACCTTCAAGATTAATTTAAATGAAATGTAATTTAAAATGTATGAATGCATAAAAAGCTACACCATAAGTTTACTGACCTTTCTAAGTAGATCAGAAGGCCTACATAATTTTTATAGTATTAATAATACTTATAATTTTATTTTCTTTATTCTCCCTGATTTTTCCTTTCATTTATTTTTGATTCATTTAGGTTTAGAAATGAAATTTTGCTATACAGCAGCCTAGGCAAATCAAGAACTCATTCTCCTTCTATCTTTGCCCCCTAACTGAGATCACAAGGATTTGCCACCATGGACAACTTTCATTTACTCATTTTACAGTTTCAATGTCTAAAATTTTAACTCTGGGCCAGTCATTGGTGTTATCTGCAGTAGACACAAATATCTACAAAATAAAAAAAAATTTTTGATGGAATAATTAATGTGATATGTTAGGGACCTGATTGAGTCAGTTATTACTAAACCAATGTTCCCACTCTTTTGTAGTTTCATACTCTAAGATAGGACAGAAAAAGAGAAACAAGATCTTAATGAGTTTGAAGAAAATGTTTAAAGATAAGTGGAAAGATTTATAAGAAATATTAAATATGAAAAGTCTTTTTTATCAAATACTATAAACATTGAACTTTGAACAAGGAATTCAAATCCTGTTTCCTTCACCCCAACTTGTTAGACTTTGATGCAAATGTTTTAATCTTTCCCAACCAAGGAAGTATTTGTTTATTGAAAGGCCCCCTGTTGCATTCCAAGAATTTGATGGTCTGAAGCAGTGTCTCTTATTCCTTTTCACCATCATTTCCTGTGTGCCAGTTCCTTTAAGACTAGTCAACTGTGTGTCAGTTCCAGTAAATTGGAAAAAGACAGTCATCACCTGAGTTAGAATAAAAGCCAAACCAAATGTTTTCCTTAGTTGCCCATAGTTCTCTATGTAAACTGGAGGCCAGCCTTGAAACATATGTAGGATTTCAGGTCTAAGTTCTAACTTAAAATTGAAAGAATTCCGCTGTCCCAGGACACATCCCAGGAGGGGTACATTCCTTAGCCAGAAGACACTTGCTATATTAACATTCAGAGGAAGAAGGAAGAGGCTGATTAACATTCGTCAGACCACAGGGAAGGGAACCCTCCTGTGGGTAAGGAAGGCCCAGAGAACTAAGACACATTTCAGGAGAGGGGCCCAGGATAGGAGGTGGTGAGGAAGCTGAGCCTTAACATGGTAAACCTGGACAAATGGAAGACACTCACTGTCATAAAAATAATGTGCGAATCTGAGTCACCTTGAGACTGGACCTGGGAAGGTCAGCCTTTGTGGTCGCCCTCATGAACTCTGTATAAAACTGCTCCCAGCTTTGGCTCGAGGTTCCTCTTGCCTGTGTGCAAGGGAGCCCCAGTGCACTGGTTATTATCATTAAACCTCATGTTTTTACAGCGAATACCCTGTCTGTGAGTGTTTCTGCGGGAGTGCATCCCCCAGTTTTGGATCTTTGGGTCCAACACATACATAGTAACTGATGTGTTTATAAAAAGGTAAGAAAAGTGGATATGATTGGAGGATGTATGGTGAGCTGTGGGGAAGAAGATTCATCCATGGCCCATAGTAAGGCATTCCTTCCCCCTGAGGGACCAGCCATATGAAGGTATAGTGTAGAACAAAGTTTACTGAGGGAATGGGGAGGGGAATGAAAAGAGTAGTAGGAAGAGAGAGAGGGGGGAAGGAGGACTAGAAAAGTGGAGGACTAGAAAAGTGGAGGAGTAGAGGCCAGCTATGATCACGTGGGGTGAGACGGGAGAAGGGAATGGGGAGAGAGTGGAAGCAGGATGACAAGAGTAAGAACAAAAGAGAGGATGGGGCAAGCAGGCTCACTTGATAAGTGAGTCAGGTATACCTGGCTATTGCCAGGTAACTGTGGGGCAAAGCATACTTGGCTATTGCCAGGCAGCTATAGGGCAGAGCTTAGACAAAATGCTAACATTCCCCCATTTTGGTTTAATTTAAAAACAAAAAATTAAGAAGAGGTGATGGTAGAGCAGGAATAGGGTCATTATGATCTCTGACTACTTCCTGATGCCTTTGGGGTGACATGTCTCTTGGAAGCCTATTAAAATGGTATGGAGATGTTGGTCCAGTCTTAGAAGAGTTGGCTGTTTCCTTGTTGTCAAAGTTCTATGGAACTGTCTGTGGATAGATCAGAAGGAACAAGTCAGTAGAAACATGTGTGTCTGTGAGAGAAGGTTGGAGCATCTGTAGGTTGCTTCTCTGGAGCTGTCCAAGATTTAGTAAGTGCCTAGACTTGACATGATACTGAAACACATATACATATATTAAAGGTACAGAATAAGATTACATGCATTTTAGAGAACATAATAGATATACATTTGAAATCCAGAGGAATCCCATCCTCTGGAATAGGTAGTAAGTGGGAACTTTAGGCTATCGATCAGTAGATGAATTTAACTAGATGGAGTCTATTTGGTCAATGAAAGGTTGATATGAGTGGGATTCCTGCAGATTATAAGTTTACAAAAGAGGTAACAACATGAGTTAACAACATGAACAGTTTTTAACCCGAGCCTTTCGTGGAGCAGAAGGGACAAGAATTTTTGTGATTATATAGTTGGATCATGTAGTGGAATGTTTTATTAGTGTTAGGCAAATTTATAAGAACTCAAATGATGTTAGGACAGTGGCATAGCAAGAAAAGGAAATATGGAGCATTTAATCAATGGAAACCAAGTTTAGGTAAGGAAGTAACATCTGTGAAACCTTATAACTGAACTAGTTACTAGAAACTGAGTTTGGTAAGGAGTTAGGTCTGTTTTCTAGCTGTCAAGCTACAGTTACCTTAGCTGTCAATGCAGTCAGAAATCTGGGGAAGAATAAACTATAATCTAGCAGTCATATATCAATTAAAAATTGACAGAGTTCATATCTATAGTTCACTAGCTAACAGTTCCCTGTGGTCTCTCTAGTCTTCATGGCAACTTGGGCAGAGTCAGTCTGGCTTTCAAGCCCAGAAGACAGAGGGCTTTTTTTTCCTGAGACATGAGAAATGGCTTACCTTGACTTAGACAATATAAGTCACTTGATTCAGGGTATCAAGTTTTGTCTACTGTGTTTCTCAGTGGTTATCATAACTCAGTCCAGGCAGCCTCTTGTAGTTGTGTCCAAATTTTCTGAGATCTTGGATGTAAGCTCTTTGGCCTTGGGAGATTCTGTCTGTCATAAACTGAAGGACACTAATAATTAGCAGACTTCTGACAAAATTGAGAGCTACATCAATTGGACATATCTGAATAGAGCACACTATAATTTAATGACAGTAGCAAAAATCATTATTTATCAATACAGGATAGGAACAAAATTCTTAAGTAACTTTGACAGGTTGTGTAAGTAATGAAAAGCACATTTTGTATTAGTAGAGAAATAATTGGCTTAGATTTGGTGTGGACCAGAATAAGAGAGCTGGCAGAAGTGGCATGAGATCTTGGTGATAAAAAATGAGTTTATCCAGGCAGGTTCAGGCCTGTGACATGAACTGAGCTGGCATACAAGCCATGGGAATGACTAGTTTGTGGAGCAATTGACAGGCATGTGCGCACATGGGCAGTTGAGGCACTAGGTATATGTGCTCCGACTGGGGTCAGGAAGAATGGGTGCACAGTCTTTAGTCTGAAGAACACAGATCTCTAGGAGCTGCGATAAAGGTATGCAAGCTCCAGCTGCTGAACAGAAGTGGCAGCAGTGGCAAAGGTGTGTTTACTTTGACTTAGCAGGCAGGACTTCCTCCCAGAAGCCAGAAGCTGTGGCCCAGTGCTTCTGGTTGTCAGATTCCATGGTGGGTGGGGAAAAGGAAGCCCTTGAAGTAGTGTGTGCTGTATCCCAGCTATTCTTGTGGTGCACGGAGGGGCTAGACACTCACTTCTCAAGTCCGAGAGAGAGAGAGAGAGAGAGAGAGAGAGAGAGAGAGAGAGAGAGAG
>JANHMN010000005.1:10609808-10637059 GCA_030674055.1 Rhabdomys pumilio | reverse complement strand
AGAGAGAGAGAGAGAGAGAGAGAGAGAGAGAGAGAGAGAGAGAGAGAGACTCATTAAATATAATTAGGGTTCCTCGAATGAAGATGGGTAGAGGAATATTTCCTGGAGCTTGGGTAACTTACCTACCAGTGTTATACTACTGAAAAAATAGTGCCACCTCAAACATCAGATACTATTAGGTCTTCTTGGATGAGTGGGACCTCATGAATCTGTTTTAGACCTTGGGCAGAAATTTGTCCATGTTCCATTATCACTTTATTCAGATTCTGCATTCTTTTGTCCATAAATACTGAAAGTGAGGACAACATGATAGAACCTGAGAGGAGGGGGAAGGGCTTGATAGGATAATCTTGATCATATGATTCTCTCTTCTGCCTAATCTATGCTCATGGTTTTTTTCCTGTTTCATTGTGGTCCTTAAAGTATAGATAGTCTACTGCAAAAGATGACAGTAAGATGCCTTGCAGAGGGTTATTAACTGGAAACACATCTAAATTAATGACTTTGAAGTTCAATAATAATCACAGGTTGTTGCTAACTAGTCAGGCATATCCCATTCCACCAAAGCTAACTCTTAATAAAGAAGAAAGGAGACACGTATTAAAAGACTTGCTTCACTGCACACAGCAATACTTTTCTAGATGACTGCTTCATGTATGCTATCACTTCTGACGATTTTCTAGTGGAGCAAGGTATAGAGGTGGAAATCAATTGATCATACTTATCACATGTTGGAACTGGATACGGTATATGTGACATGTTAACAAACAGTTTAAAACTAAAACCCTGAAAACAGAAAATAGCTTATAGAAAAAGTAAATGACTGTGTAGATATATTATCCACTTGTGGTTTGTACTGTAACTAAAAGGCAAGAGTTGAAAATATTAAAAGTTTATGATAAAATAAAATATGGTAAAGTCTACCTGGTTTATTGTTAAAAATGGTAATATTTTTATGAATTTCATGAAGTATATATGTATAGTATTGCTATCTGTAAATACAGTAAATTCACCAACTGATCACTGACTTACATGCAACTTCCATCTTATAAGATCCACTCATTGCAGCTCTTTTTCACCCTGTAAATTATATTTCACTGTTTTTATGGTTACATTATGTTCATATCTGCAAATACCATTGTGTTGTAATTGTATTCAGTAAAGTAATATGCTATGTGCTTTTGTCATCTAGGACCATTTGTTTCAAACACATAGTCTAGTTGTATCATTATCTTATTTTGAGTAAGTATGCAGTATAATTTTGTACGTACTTTTAAAAGGGAAATTTTGAAGTATCTGCCTCATAATGCATTCTTCCTATGCTATAAGACATATCTCAGTATTATGACAACAAATGCCTACATATTTAATAAGTAAGCATTACTAACATTTCATAACAATTTATGAAATTATTATTTATTCATCTTTAAACTTGATTAAACTTGACATATAGTTGTTCAATTGTTGTTACATATGAGAGTAAAAGCAAAAAAGTTATCATGGGATTTCTTATGCACTTAAATGTTCAATAAGTTGTAATGGTTTCTTATTTCTGTGATCAAAATAACTGATGGAAGAATGAGTTTAGTTTGGCTTATAATTTCAAAATATAAGAGTATATCATGGAATGGAAGCATAGCAGTAAGGAATAATAGAAGGAGTATAAAGCTAAGAGATCACATCTTCAACCACAAACATGGAGAGAGCAAACTTTATGATGAGATTATGAAATCTCAAAATCTACACCAAATAATGCCCTTCCTCCATCAAGGTTAAACTTCCCTTGATCACCTTGCCAGCAACTGAGAATCAAATATTCAAATATGGGAGCTTTGGAGAACATTTCTCATTTAAATCTCCACATTTCACTTCCTGGTTCTTATAGGCTCCTAGTTCTATTATAATGTAAAATGCTTTCAGTTAAGATTAAAAGTTCTCATACTGTTATCGGTCACAATACTAGTTGAAAGTCCAAAGTCTCTTCTGAGACTGCAAGACTCTTAATTGAAATCCTCTACAAACTGAAAAGGCAAATTACATACTTGCAACCTACAGTGGTGCAGTGTTGCTCTACTAGTTAAGGTCGAAGTTCATTGTTCGTATAGCCTTCTAATTTTGGTGAAAAAATGCTGGACTTCCTTGTCAGCAGGGCTTCTCCTCTCTGACCTTGTCCAGGGAGCTCAAATCCCCACCCCACCCACACACACTGGTTCCTGAGGAATGTCACACAGCCTTAGTTAGATTACAGGTTCAGTTTTCTTTCTCCCAGTAAGAACCAGATCATCAAGCACCTGAGATTCCTGGAATGCCTCCCCATGCTAATGAGGCACCACAATAGGTTAAGCTTCAGTCAATGACTCTTCCCCACCCTGAATATTACTACCCACCTAACCCCAAAACTATATAACCCTGGATTAACTCCAAATAAAGTTGACCTGTCTCCCCAAATCTGATCCTGGAAATAAGTCTGTTATTTCCGTCGTACCCACAGGTCATCCAAAACTCTGTTCTTGGACTCTGTTCCCTCCTTCCTTTGTCCTCATGAGCTGGTGGCCAAGGACCATGGGGAGAAGGGATACCCACCTACAATGTAGAATGCACATCATCATTCCAAAAGGGAGGAATGAGAGTACAGTGAGGATTTGCTACACAGAAGAAAAACTGAAACAAAGCAAAACAAAACATCAGGGCAAATACCAAATGATGTAGCTCAATGTCTGATATTTTAGTTTCAAAGAGATTAGATAGCTTGGCTGCTCTGGACTTCCTGTCTGTAATAAAATCTCTCTCTCTCAGCTTGGTTCCACTTCTTGAATGCAGCACTTCTTGGCAGACATGTCTCGGGGCTATAGCATTTACTACATCAAATGTTGCCTGGTCTCAAGAGCTCTCTGAAATCATGGAGGAAAAATCATGATCCCCTCTTTCATACCTCAAAAACCAGTATTCTGTGACCAACAATGACAAGTTTGGCTGCCAGGTTAGGATGGACACTTGTTTCTTTGAACCCCATCAGCAGCAGATTTTTGATTCAGTTGCTTTATAGGAGCAGAAAACTCTTTAAACATTCTCTTTTCACAAATTGGAAGCTCAGCTGGGTGGGGAGTTGCCCTCAGAGCACAGCTCTCTATATCCTAGCAGAGATCAGGAGACCTTGCCTCAACTGTGGTAATCTATATAATATTTACAGTCTCTTTCTCTCTCTCTCTCTCTCTCTCTCTCTCTCAACGCAAGTTTTGATTGTAAAATTAAGCTTCCTTGTGTTCTTTTTCTTCAAAAATATATCATTTGTATTTACTTTTGTTCCATATTTTTTTCATTGTAGAACTATATAAGCATTATTAGTAATAACCACACTATGGATTCAATGTTATGAAATCTCCTACTCCAAAGAAATTAGTTTATTGGTTTTTAACTTACCCTCAGGCTAATTCTTATGACAAGGGAAGTAGGCAATATTCTTTGACAAAAGATTAAGGAATGCTCTCTAGCCTATTTGTTATTTTTCTCTCTGAATCCTCTTTTGCTGGGTCACAGTGCACCTTGCTGTCAGTGCTATTATTTTTCAGGCTTCGATAGGAATGGGCTGAAAAACTGGCCATTCTAATAGTGTTCAACTTTTCTAGTCTTAAGTTCCAAAGTCTTTCATTCTCACTCCCTTCCCTAAAACTGGTCAAATTCTTCACAATAAAAATCCATACTTGATATCACCTTTTGTGTTAGTTACTTTTTTGTTGTGTTAAAACACCAAGTCCAAAGTGATTTATTTATAGGAGAAAGACTTTATTTTGGTCTGAGGTGCCAGAAATATAAGAGTCCATTATAGATTGGAGATATAACAGAAAGTGGCAGGAATTCAGTGAGAGAGAGAGAGAGAGAGAGAGAGAGAGAGAGAGAGAGAGAGATCGAGCAATTGGAACTGGAATGGGGCTATGAACTCCTAGAGTCTGCCCCATGGAACATACTTCCCCTAATAAGTCTCATTCCTGTAACTTCTGCAAAGAACACTACCACCTTGGGACCAAAGAACAATATCAATTGAGTCTATGTGAGAACATTACTCATTTAAACCACTATAGTAGTTAATCTTTCGGTTATTTTTATTTGTGTGTTGGTACTCCCTTTAAAATGACTAAAATTTTGTCTTAAATATAGATAACTAAATAGTTTAAAGGTAAGATCTCATTTCTGGTTTGTTCACCTCTCTAAAAGTGGCAGAACCTAGAGAATGGAGCCTAAAAATTAGGTGGACTAAAGTCTCACGCCATACTCAAGTTTATTCAGAGTATCAATTAATTTGTATTCCAACAGTTAAAAATAGTCATATTATTAAAGTGTATATTATAAGGACAAGCTGCACAAGGCGAAAACATGATTTTTCATAAAAAAAATAACAATAAGCCCACTGTAATAAATAATATAAGGAAAATTCACTTCTCTCCACTACACCTGGGAAAAGTACAAAAACATATTCCAAGAACAATTCCCTGTTATTTAATCAACTGAGGTCACAAGACTCTTGTATTGTTTTCTAGGATTTTTCTCATAAATACTGAGAATTTCCCTGATATGCACCTTTCATGGGCTGTGTTTTGACACTAGTGTATCTTAGTAAAGAATAGACACTGTCTTCAGAGTCTGTCCTTATTCATTGCATTAGCTTCATTTTCAAGAGACTGAAAATTACTTTGCAGAAGTTCTTATTTCCCCATGCCCTAGAGTTTGTATTTAGTAGGAAAGGTATTCATCTAAATATTCCCTATTTAATATTTCAAGAATCATTTGATTCAGTCACCTTACATTGTGTGCTGATCCCTACATAAATCCCTCTGCACTGTGAAATATGATGTGTAGGTTGACTTAGCACTGAGTGACATTATGCCACTAATAATTTGTGTATGTAAATTTATTCTCAAAGAAGATAGGCCTTGCTGCTGCTTTACATAATTAGCTTTTGCTGTTGTAGTTGATTAACTACAGCTCACCTTCATTCATACAGGCTCTATTTTCATGTTTGATACCACACAATACAGCAGAATTTGAGACAAAGGAATTGAACAAGTTTGTTAATTAACCTATACCTTATCACACTATTTATTGTAATTAAACATTTATGAGATAAGTCCCCACATTTTGTAATGCTCTGTCTTGGGAAGAGTACATAAAGTAAAACAAAGACACCTGTGTATCAGAAAATATACTTACAGCACAGCTGGGTATAGTGGAACCTGTCTGTAACCCCAGTATGTAGGAGGATGAGGCAGAACAATGGGAAGTTTGAGATCAGCCTGGACTATATAGAAACACTCTGTATTTTGGAAAGTAAACAAAATATAAGATTGCTGACTCATGGGATAATTTAGATAAAGCTCTTTCTAATATGTGTTTAGGTGTGGGCTGTAAAATAGCTGACCAACCACAAGGTGCCATGGAAATGTGAAAAGAATGAAAAGAGATAAAACTTGGGAATGAAGATAGGAACATAGTGACAGCTATAGAAAATTTTAACTTTAAGGTAGTGTTATAGTTTTCCTTAACAGAGCAGGATATATAATAAAGACATTTTTTTGGACCCATGGAGTATATAATTTGCATAATTATGACTATTTTGTCCAATACATTCTCTGTGCTTTTCTGCTTCTGTTTTTTACTGGTAGATTTTTTTTATTTATTAAATTAGGGTACAAAAGAAAACCCATCATGACTATAAATTTCTAGAGGCATTATTTTACCAGCAGTACTTACTGTTTTTAATGATTTGTTTTACATTCTATTTATGTGTATTAGACGCCTGTGTTTGTGCCACATGTGTGAAGGTGCCTGTGGAAGCTAGAAAGGATATAAGATACCTTAAGCAGAAATTACAGACAGTCATGAACTACCTAACGTGGTTGTCGTGAATCAAACCTGGGTCCTCTACAAGAGCAGCAAATACTATTAATTGCTGAAGTACATCTCCAGACCATAAATTTTATTATTATGGACATGTTCCTACATCACAGTGTAGGTGTGGAAGGCAGAGAACGATTTTCAGGACTTCTCATCCACTTAAAAGTGGTCTCAGGGATTGAATTAAGGTTGTCACCCTCAGCTATAGTGCTGAACCTTATACTACTTTTTCAAGTCGTATTTCTATTTACTTCTTTTACTGAACATATTTTTCATACAGTGTGTTCTAATTTGGGTTTTGCCTCCTTCTACTCCTCGCAGTTCCTCCCTACTCCCATACCAACTAGATTCATACCTTTTCTTTCTTTCATTAGAAAACAGGCATCTAATGAATAATAAGAAAATAAATAAAAACCAATCATATTGGAATATGACAAACAAATCAAGCAAGAAAAAAGAGACAAAGAAAAGGTACAAGAAACACATATAGATGCCAAGACACATCCTCTCTCTCTCTCTCTCTCTCTCTCTCTCTCTCTCTCTCTCTCTCACACACACACACACACACACACACACACACACACATACACACACTGGAGTTTCAAAAACAATCAAAACCTGAAGCCATAATACATAAGAAAAGAGCATGTAAGGTCAAAGAAAAAATGCCCTAACAACATTATGAAACAAAGAACCTCTAAAGATGCCATTCTGTTTGTTTTGTGTTGGCCATCTTCTGCTGGGCATGTAGAAACAATCTAACCCTTAAAAGTGGATTGTTTCCCCAGGGAGACTCCCTTATAATAAATTCAATTTTTGTTTCAAATGGTCATCAATTGGAGCTAGCTTCTAGGTTACAGATGGGGGTGTGTGCCCACCTCTCTCATCTCTAGGACCCTTATCTGGTGTAGACCTATGCAGTCCTTGTGAATGCTTCCACATGAGTTCATATGTGAGCCAGACCTGTTGTGTCTAGGAGGCCTTGATTCCTTGGTGTTCTTCATCTCCTCTGGCTGTTCTTGGTTTCTGTCTCCTTTTTCTAAGGTTTTGTTCCAAGGGAATGAATTTGATGGAAACATCCCTTTTAGGGCTAAGTGTTCCAAGGTCTCTGACTCTCTGAGTAATGTCTGGCTGTGGGTATCTGTATTTTTTCCCATCTGTAGCAAGAGGAATTTTTTCTGATGGCAGATCAAGGCACAGATCTGCTTTATTAAGTGGTATTAGAGTATGGTGGCACACTCTACTTTTTTTAATGGGCAGAATCATTTAATAGACAGAAGCAGAAGACAGGCCACTCAGCCACCAAGGAATACCTTGGTTAAACTGTTGTTAGTTAAGTTAATCTTTGGGTGATGGCCAGACCAAAAAAATAAAAGCCACCTTTATAGTTTTCATCCTTTGATTTGACATTTGTGTCCAAGTTAGGTTTTTTTGTATTGTATATTTAATTTATTTACATTTCAGATGTCATACCCTTTCCCCATTTACCCTCCCTAGAACCCCCATCCCATCCCCCCTCCTCCATTTTGCTTTTATACTATTTTAATTACATGCAAGTATTAAGGTCAGTTCTAGGTTGAGGGAATAGCAATACAATAGATACACCTTCTAATTGTCTTAGTTTATTGAAACCTGGTATGTCTGTTATGGATGTCTATCAACCAGCTTTTGTTTTATTGCCCTGAGTATCACAAAACCTTGGTATTCTAAAAATAGCTTGCAAGTACTAGAAGAAAGGACTCAGGCTTTAAGCAGAAACAAGAGGGTAATGGGCTTGATTATTGCTGGTATAACAGCTTTAATTACATTAACTGCTAGCACCACTGCTGCAATTGTTTTGACACAAGAAGTTAAGACAGCTACTTTTGTTAATCATTTAGCAAAAATGTTACTAATGCATTCACTCTAATTTTTAAGCTTCATATAATATATATATTGTATGCTGAGCATATAGCCTCCAAACCATTCCCACACCAACTTTTGTTTCATACAGTCTTCCTCCCATCACTCCCCTTTATTTTTATAGACAGTTTAGCATCATACATATACATATATACATATATACACATATGATTTCACATGATCTACATACAATCTAGGAACTAAAATAATTTGCTCAATATGATTGCATAATTATGTCTGCTTTCATGCTTTCTCCTACAAATGATATAACTTTATTTAGTTTTGTTACTGGAAAACTTACAATTATACACTGTAGGGGTTGCTTTGATGCTACTTGTATTGTAATGCCAAATACTGGCCCCTAAGACACGATTATTCCCAGAGATGAGAGTCTGCATATAGACTCAAATGACACTATGTGACATTGACCCCCCCCAAGTTATTCCTGATTGATGAATAAAGATGCCTACAGCCTATAGTTTGGCATAATTAAGATAGGCGAGGCTTGGGGTTTTCAGGCTTGAGGTCAGAAAAGAACAGGGAGAGGAGAGGAAGGTAGAAAGAGAAGAAGACTTAGGGTAAGAATTTTAAAACAGTGGCCATGTAAGTTGGCTAATTGGAGTTAAGAGCAGCCCAGACAAACATGGTAAATTGTATAGTAGGGTAATTAGCATGGAAATAGACATAATAGCATAGAAGATAGATATCTATGCAGCTCTAGTGCTCATTAAGGGTTATTATAAATATAAAGATTGTGAGTATCTCTTATCTGGGAACTGAATGATCAAAGACAGGTAGAAGCCCCTGATTGAGATTAAATATTTTCCACATTACATACACACATATGTGCCCCTGTAAACACACACACACACACACACACACACACACACACACACACACACACAAACACACACACACTCACACACACAGACACAGAGCATATTATTTTTATCCATTCCTTTGTTGTTTGGCACTTAGGTAGTTTCTAATTAGGTAGCTATTGTGAATATTGCTGCAATAATCATTGATGTGAAAATATTTCTGTGATATGATGATATGGGGTAAATACTCAGGTGAGATATGGGGTAAATACTCACGTGAGATATTCATGAGTTATCTGGTTGTACTATTTTTAGGTTCTTGTGAATCCTTGATAGAGATATCCATAGACAATGGACTATGTGACATTACCAGCAGCAATGTTCATATCCTCGTTAGAATTTGTGGTTGTTTGCTTTCTTCATGACCAAAAGTCTGGCTGGAATCATAGTTTATTAGTGAACAATAAAAAATGGTACCTCATGAAATTAAAACATTCCTTTATAGCAAAGGACACTGTAACTTGAGTAAAGAAATGGTCTACAGACTGGGAGATCTTTTACAGTTGTAAACCTGGTAAAGGATTGCTGTCTAACATATAAAGGACTCAAAAATCTGAAGAAGTAAAAAGAACAACCTGTTCAATAATTTGCCAATTTAGTAAACCATAGTTCACAAAATATGGGTTACATAAACAAGATAAAATGTCCAAACCTTCCAAAATAGTATTTTCAATATATTTAAATTTTTAAGATATTTCGATACAATTTAAATCTAGGACCCATTCTTGTGATTAGAGTTGGTTACATAAAAATGTTTATTAATTTAGTGTGTCAGTCAATAGGATCTTACTATGTGCTAGGTACATTAAGGAAAAACTTGGAAATTACATTCTAGTTGGCAAGGTGGGTATTTTATCAAATAAGAACTTCTGTGTGAGAATTGTAGTACCAGATCCATGCTACAGGTATTTAAAGGTATCAGAAGTAGGCTAGCTAGTTCTCTTAGGTACAAAGTACAGATGAATAATCAGAAAGGTTTCCTTGAGGTGACAGTTTGTAATATATGCATCTACACAGCCAAAGAAGTTTGCACAAATCAACAGAGACTTGTGGGGATGGGGGGCAAGCAATCTGGAAAGTGATTTACTACTGGGCAGTAACTCGATTTATCTAGTACATGTGCAACTTCAAGGAAGAAAATAGTTAAGAGGTGGACCAAAAAGTATGTGTCAGCAACAGGTCAAGAAAAGTGTTATAGATTTGGCTTCCTTTCTCAGGCGATAGTAATGCATGGTATCAATGATATGGTAAGAATTAATTGGGATTGAGGCATGTGATAGTTTTATTAGAAATGACCCACATACTCTCCTGGCATTTAAATACTTTATCTCTATCTGATATCACCGTTTGAGGAGGCTTGGGAGGTATGGACTTTTGTAGGAAATAAGCCACCAATGGTGGGCTTTGAAATTTCATTCTTTCTGCTTCCTGCTTGGGGTGTAAAAGGGAAGATCTCAGCTTGCACCCCGCCTCCATGCCTGCAGGCTTTCATGATTTCCTACTGGCATAGTAATGAATTTTGGCCTCTGGAACCATAAGTCAAAAGATCTGTCTTATAAATTGCCTTGGTCTTGGTGTTTTATCACAACAATAGAAAAGTGGTTAATCAAGTCATAAACGCTAAATCTAATTATCATGTATAATTATAAAGTAGATGTTAACTTATAGGTGATTCCACTAGGCTCCTTCCAGGAACCAATTGCTTATGTCATCACCTACTGCCAGGTGCACCAGGTGTGAGGTTCATATAAAAGGACTGCCCACTACCACAGTTCTCTCTGTCTCTCTGTCCCTGTCTCTCTGTATCTTGGTTCCTTTCCCTTTCTATATCTTTCTTTCTCTTCCCCTTTCTATCCCTCTCTGCTCCCCACCTTCTCTTCTCTCATGTCTCTGCCCCATTTGTCTGTCTGTCTACATGTCCACTTGTCTGCCTCTACCCTTTCCCAGGTCTTCACTCCTCTCTCTTTCCCATAATAAACCCCCTTTATACCAGATCTGTAGCATGGCAAAATCACTCAGTAGTATACCTTGGCATGGGATGGCCAGGTACCCCCTTACCACATTACATTTTAAAACAATAGACAAAAGAAATTTATTTGTAATATTCTTTAGAAACTATGTTTTAGAAAATCCTAATGAACCTAAATTCAAATCAAAATTAAGCACAGGAACAAGGAAAGTAATGTTTCAAATTAAGAAAAGGTATTTTCTCACAGTAAGATATATATTTTTTATGTGTCCTATATCTCTTCTTGTGAGATACAATATAATTATGATTATAATAAGACATTTTCAGAACTACTTCCATTGTCTGAGCCAACAATAACTTACTTCTTTAGGCCAAATGTCTAAATCCAAAGTAAGTTCACTGAGGAACTGAAACGATTTGATGAACATATTTAATACTTGTAGAGGAAGCTGAGGACAATGAAGCCACATTTTCACAGTATATCTCTGAGTCTTACTCTACCAGTGACCTTAGTCCTTGCTATAAGACCACAGGACAGGTAAAATAAACTAAAATAATAGACCTTACAGTGCTTGAATAAGTAAATCCTTTTAGGTTCAACCCAGGTGACCATCTTATTCTGAATTTTATGCTTTAATGGTATTAATGAAATTCAAGTTTGTGTTCAAATTATGATTATCCCATATGTTTTATTTAGCAAATATATAAAAAAAAATAAGTATTCCAAAAGTACTTTGAAGACTTGCAATACTGAAACTATGCAAAAACTAAGAGAATGTCATAAAAAGCTTTTAGTTTTTTCTTATTGACTTGGCAATAATAACTTAAATGTTTACTCCTAACACAGGCATAGAGCTCTTCCTTTTAAGATGTTATAGCCGAAGGCAAAGCTTCTGTTAATCACAAATAAAGCTCTGACAAGACTTTAAATGGAAAGGTACATGGTGACTTTCAAACCATTATTTGGAACAAAACAAGAGTGAATTTTCATGTTTAAAAGCACAGATCAAGCCAAGGTGCTGTACCCAAATAGATATTTTTGATCCAACAAATTTATGAAATCTGTACCTCCCCTCATATTATTTCCATCAGATTGACCTGCATGTGTGGAAACAGTTGTACTGTGTGAGTCACCAGAGTCTATGGTTTGTAGTCTCAGACTGTGCAAAGTCGAGGCAGCTAAATTCAATTAACTCTTTTTAGCACAGGAGATGGTTTAGGAGCCTACTCTCCTCTTTTATAGAGCACAGGAACAAATTTTCCTCCTATAGAGATGGCATGAAATTTATTTTTGGTCTCTGTTACTTGACATGCAAATGTATCCACTGTATCACAAGTGAAAACTCATTAGACTCTGCTGGAATGCAATTGTGTTATCTCCCAGGAACACAGAAACTAGCATTAGTCATCACTACACTGCATTCCAATTTGCTAACTTGGTGAGATCACCCACCTCATCCCCTTTCCCTAAGGTTTCCAGAGAAGATTTTTATATTTTATTCTAGTTCTATGAGAAAGAAGTTCTAGGTGTCTATTTATCACCAACACCTTTTGTTTAAATTTCAAAATGTTGCTATGTACTTTCATGGAAGATTTTATAGCTAACTATTTCAAGAATGTCGGGGGTTTGTTTTGTTTTGTTTACTTGTTTTGTTCAGTATTGGTTTTGGTGTTGCTAAAATTTCCACAGTAGTCTTTGAAATTGCTTAGATAATGACTATGAGGATAAATTAGACAGAAGAAGGGAAATTAAGTATAGCAAATGTAACATGTCATTCGGAAATATATTATTGTCTCTAATATTTTATTTATTTGGGGGAAGAGACTTGTTTTGTTGACAGATTCTCAGTGCATTTTGTTTCTGAAGGGACTCTACTCACAGGAACATAAAAACAAGCATTTGGGCATGGGAAAAAGTTATGTTGGTAAAGTTCCTGTTTTAAAGGCACAAGGGCCAGAGGTTGACCCCAGAATCTACATGAAAAAGCCTGGCATGGCAGCACATGCTTATAATTCCAGTGTTATAGAGGGGAGATAAGCAGATGTCTGGGTCTCATTGGTCAGCTATGTTAGCCTAGTATAATTATAAAGATCAGATCAATGAGAGACTGTTTCAAAAATAAGATGAGCAGTACTAGAAAACTGATACCAGAGGTTGATCTCTGGCTTCCATATGCACAAACAAACAAATGCACATACTCCCACATGAACACACACACACACACACACACACACACACACATTAGATAGAAAGAATAAGAATGTTCTATACAGTGATAATTACCTGACAGTAACGAATTATCATGAATTACTTAGAATTCGATAGTTTTTTTTGAGGTAAGTTTTACCATCCACATTGTGATGGCTTGGATTTTAGTTCCTCTTGCCTCAGTTTTCTGAGTGGGTGACAGGTATGTGCCACCAGACCTGGTTAAGTTTACATTAACTTCATGTTTATTGTCCATACTTATTTTCCCCTTTAATTTGATTTTTGGAGTATTTATTTCCTTTTCTCTTTTTCTCTGTTTTTCTCTCTTTCAAAAATTTTCTTTATCAAGCATGTATACAATGAAATATGGTCCTGTCACCTGCCTAATTTGCCCTCTGACTTCTCCCATGTTCCAGCCAACTTAATGGATTTTGGGGGGGGGGGGGGGGGTTGTTGTTGTTTGTGGTTTCCTTTAGCTCACATTTATCAAAATCTTGTCTTCTCCTCTGAACCTCTAGGATTATGAATGTGTGCCACCATGCCAAGACAGTTATTTTACATTTCACAGTTCTGGTGATAAAACCTAGGGTTCAATCACTGTTTGAAAATACTTGCTATTGCAATGTATGCCCACAAACAGTTACTCTTTGAGGGTAGATATATTTCAGTAGAATAAGTGACCTGTACTTTGACGATAGAAATACTTTGATACTGTCACAAAAACAGACTTATAGACTACACTGGAAAATGAATATATAATTCTATGCAGCTATAGCTGCTCAATTTTTGACAAAGATACAGGATATTTAGCATCCCCAACAACTGTTACAGAGAAACCTGGATTTCAATGTGCAGAAAATGAAACTAGTTTATTATTTCTCACCTTACATAAAACTAAGCTTCAAACAAATGAAGGACTTAACATAAGATTCCAAACCTGAAACTGTTAGAGAAAACAGTAAGAAGTATACTTCAACTTACATGTACATAAGTACTTTCTGAATGTCATTCCAGAAAACCAGGCAAGGAGATTTTTTTAAAGTCTTGAGTAGCCAGTCTGCTTTATCACTTTTATGAGTCACATATGCTATCAGTCCCTTTGCTTAGAATATTCTTTTTATCTTGGTGAATATGAACTATTTATTATACTACAAAGGCAAATATCAGAACCTGAAAACACATTGCTTACTAGGGGACTGGTTGTATGCTACTTTCTCTATAATTTTACAGATTCTCTTAATGTGTCTAAAGTAATCTTTACCACAATGTATGCCAGAAATGATTTATGTACTGGATTTTCCTACTTAATTTGTGGGCCAGGAGGATGAAATTCTGAAGAGGTATTATTTTATATAGCAGTTTACAGAGGATATCATGAAAAATGTCAATAATTGAGAGAGAAGATGGCCATAGACATGGAACAGGCATACAGCTGAAACGGTTAAATATGCATAATGAACAAGTGCAATGGTCTTCAGGCAAAAGAGGACTTAGCTTACTCACAAAATGAGAAGCTGATCATATAGAGTGTAGAAGAGTAGAAGAAGCAGTATCTAGATGATGTCAAGTGTGAGATATCTACCTATCTAGAAAGCCATGACTGCTTTTGATGGGGCTAGAGGAATGCTGCAGTAATTAAGATCAGTTGCTGCTGCTGAGAGGATCTGGCTTTGGTTACAGTACCCACATGGTAGCTTTTCGACCCTCTAGTTCCGGTGTATCTGATGCCTTCATTTGGACTCGTCTTCACTAGGCACATCCTCAGAACATTAAAATGCATGTTTACAAAATACTCATATACATAAAATAAAAATAAACAAATCTTCTTTTAAAGATCAATGACTTGTTTGATCTATTGCTATGATAAATCACCATAGCCAAAGCAGCTTGAGAAGGAAAAGGATTCTTTTGCTTACACATCCACATTACAGTCCACCATCAGTGTAAGTCAGGAGCTAAAGAAACGCAGAAACCTAGAAGCAAGAGCTGATGTACAAGCAGTGAACAGTGCTCCTAACCATCTCCCTCATTTTCGTGTTTATTTTTTAAAGGATTTTCTTCCTTTTTTCATGCAATATATTTTGATCATTATTTTCCCTTTTTTAAATGCCTCTCAAACCTTTCACATTTTCCTGTCTGTAAAACTTTATGTTCTATTTCTCACAAACCAAACCAAACACTTAATGCTATTTTAATATGACTTTATTATACTATAAAGTATATACACTTCTGACAAGTGGGCAGATATTAACTGAGAAACATGGTTGGGATCAGTGAAAATCCTCATTTTGTCTCTGTATATTATCACTTGCCTTTTCATATCACTTGTATTTGCCAATACTTCATACTCAATACAGCCCTGGCTTTGGTTCAACATCCTCTCAACATTTTATATGAACTTTAAGCATTGTTAAATCCTCTGGGAACTGTGGATACAGTACAAATACTCACATCTTGGCAAAGAGTATATCTGGTGCCCTAAATATAAATTGTAAAATTGCTGATTGTCTTGCACCAAGCTCTCTTACTACATCTATGGTGCTTTTGTATTAGTATATGTCAAGTAGTTTTAGTCTAGTAAGTTATTTGTTTCTTTTGTCCTATACCATGGAAGATTGGCTAATTTCTTAACGTTGCTTTGGTGCTTATACCTTGGAGATAAACAATGTGCATTGCACTAGATAGTGTTCAAAACAAATAGTTATCAGGCACTGAATACTGATAGTGTGGCAGCTGAAAGCTATTATGTAAGCTTCAAATTTATCTTCGGCTTAGAACAGAGCTAGGTAGGCCAGATAACGTCAAGGAAAACTAAAAACTGAAAGACCTTGAATAGGAAATTTTGGGGATATTGGTCTGAGAATCAGAAGATGAGAAGCCAAAAAGCTCAAAAGAGTGCCCTGTCTTTGTGTACTATGGGCAAGGAAATACAAACTGGCAAGCATGCTACTGAGTATAATAGTAACCAGTAAGATTTAGTTGCTAGTGAGAAAATGATTACCATATAATGGTATATAGGTATAACAGAGCTCGCTTCTCATTATGTAGCTTCAAGTTCTCTAACTTCTTTCTCCCTGCAAAGAAAACAACTACTTTTACCCGTCTTAAGTTTTATCTTTTCCCCAGTTTTCTCTCTCTGAAAATTTCCATTTGTTTTCCCATCTATTTCAAACAAAACTGAATTGGTGCTATGTATGAGAGTTCTCTGAGGTAAAGTAAGTATGAGAGTCTTTTCACCATTTGTCCAGTTTCATGGATTGTGGAGGTCAAGAGATCAGTGAGATGAGTAGTTGTAATGCTGTCACTCTTCTCTGCTAAAACCTCAGATACTTATAATCTTCTCCTTGCACAAATGGTTGCCAACTCCTGAGTAAGGACTGGTAGACACAAGGTTGGCATTTAATTTAGGCTCGGCCCCACAGTTACCTGCCAACAGCCAGATGTATTTGACTCATTATAAAAGGGGCTGTTTGATCCCTCCTCACTCTCTTGCTCTCTTGGTCTTGCTCTTTCCCCTTGCTCCTACTCCCACTCTTTCCCCTTTCCCTTCCCCCCTCTCTCCATGTGCTCATGCCTGTCCTCTACTACTCTACTCTTTCTCTCTCTCTCTCTCTCTCTCTCTCTCTCTCTCTCTCTCTCTGCCTTTCTCTGTTTCTACTCCCTCAACTCCCTTCCATATGCACTGAATAAACTCTAATATACTAATAAAATAATAAAATAATAAACTCTAATAAACTCTACTATACCATCATATGGTTGGTCCATCATGGAGAAGAGATGCCTCAGCATGGGCCCAAAGAGATACCCCCTTCCGCTCCACCAAACATATTCCTTCTCTCCTTATCTTTTTTATAAAACAACATTTTGTGCCTTGGCATGGACTTAGAAACTTTCTGCTGCCACATCCCCTGCTGCTACATGGAGAGCCATGACTCCCTAGCCCAAACTTTGGAGAACTGATAAGCTCTCATCTGCCACTGATGAGGTCTTCTGGTGCCAGGAGAGAGTTTTTGATCTAGGGGCCACTCCAGTGCTGCACTTGAGGACAGAGACATTCAGTCTTTATGACTGGTCTTTCACTAGCCCTTACTCGTTCTAGGACCTCTAACCCTTGGGTAATCCACCAAAATCCTTGGTAATCCAACTCTCCAAAGCAGTTTTCGTGACCTCTCCCTTGGGCTTTATCAGCCTTAGAACAAACTCCTAAGCTTAGGTGGGAGCTTTCCTCTGTGAGTCTGGGATTCACCACAACTCCTAGCATCCACACGACAATCTGGTATATATAGCCTGACTGCAAATTTGTATTAGTTGTTGAATTGGTCTCTGGATGCCAGCAGGCACATTTTAAATAACTTTGACACTCAAAAAGCTGGTCTTTGCTACCTTGTCCCTACTTACAGGGCATTTTCAGGTCTAATTAACAGTACCCAGCAAACATTATCTCTACATGGCTGATTAAACAGCTCTCATGCTAGGGATACATAAACTTTCCCCTCCCCACTTCATTTTCTTGCCCCACAGCTTGTAGCTTCTTGCATTGCTCCCGAGCCCTTGGCCCCAGGATCTCTCACGTGGGCATGTGGAGCACACTCACTCTCTTAACTCTCTGTCTCTCTCCCTCTCTCTCTCTCATTCTCTGTCTCTCTCATTCTCTCTGTCTCATTCTCTGATTCTCACTCTTTGATTCTCTCTGATTGATTCTCTCCCCCTCCCCCCCTTCCCCCCCTCCTCCCCCCCCCCCCCCCTCTCTCTCTTCTTCTCTCTCTCTCTCTCCTCCCACAAAACTCTGCCTCCCCACCTTGCTCCTGGTGTTGGGAGAGGGGAGGAGATGAAGCCATGTGACACAGCACCAGCCAGACCCTGAGCACAGCATGCTCTCTGGCCTATTGTGGCTCCTAGAGGTCTGCACCCTTCAGGCTGCCTGTGCCTCCAGCCCTGGCTGGGACTTGTGCCCTTCTATTGCTCCCCCTTCCTCCTGTGTCTCACTTGCCTAAGAAGGGGTGAATCAGCCCAGGTCAGAAAAGGAACATTCTCAGCTCTTTCCCGGGGAATCAGCGCTGCTCTCTCATAGTTCATGACCCAGAGCCAGGGCTGCTTAGAACTCCCATGCCAACAGTATGTTCCCACAACTGGATTTTTCCAGGCCACTGCCAGCCTCTCTGCTGACTGAGCCACTCTGGTACAGGGTGGAAAATGGCTCTGCCTTCCCACTACTTCTGCTGTCAACTTTCTGATTTCTTTCCATTCTGGTTTACATCAACTCTCAGCCAAGTGTGTACTGGACAAAACTGCTATTTGTCTCTTTGTGTATGTATCTCTTCAAGTAATTTTCTCTGCTCATAGAACCTGTCAAAATCACTGAACAATTAAAATAAGCTTTTGTTCTATCCTACCTGATAAATAATGACTTTAAACAATATAAAGTTAAAGACTACTGCCTCTTATAAATATATGTTTAACCTTATATTTTGCTACTGCCATTAATGTACTCTATTTACTAGTACATTCGTGAAAAAGTAATTAAATAAACACAGGTTGTTTAACTCAGACATGCCCAATAGATACTGCTCTCAATCTTGTCATTAAGTCTGCTACTGGTGTTAATAGTTAAGCTTATGAGAGACAGAGACTCTCAAAGCCTAACAGTTATCCCCCAATGTATCCAAGAAGATATGGACACAGCTATAAGAGTCTACCTGGGTTGTGGGATGATAACCACTGAGAAACACTACCATTGCCTTGCCCACTGCCAGGGCTTGGTCTACACTGTGGACAAAACAGGATACCCTTAGAGTCAAATGCCTCATACTGCCTAAGTCAAGGTAGGTCATTTCTCTAATGTACCTACTCCATAGAAAAAAAGCTTTTCATCTTCTGGGCTTGAAAGCCAAACTGTTGAAAGCCAGCTGTCCTCCCAAGTTGTCATGGAGACCACAGGGAGATGGGAGCTGTTTAAGTAGTGGATCATAGATGAAACACTGTCATTTTGATTAATATATGACTCCCAGATTATAATTTATTCTTCCCAGATTTCTGACTATATTGACAGCTAAGGCAACTGTAGCTTGACAGGGAGAGAACAGAGCTAGCTCCTTACCCTAAGGTAATCTACCCCTATGCTTACTCAGTAATGAATTCTTTAACTAGCTAAGACTGCCAGATTTCTTACAGAATTCAAGATGAATGTTATACAGGTTAAGATGTGAGCTTTCACAGATGGAACCTGTTATTTCCTTACCTAAACTCAGTTTCCAGCAACTAAATGCTTCATATTTCCACTTCTAGCTATGCCACTGTCCTAACATTATTCATTACAGTTCTTATAAATGTGCCTAACTCTAATAAAACATTCAATTCTATGATCCAACTGTATAATCAAAAATTCAAATTTTAAGTTTTCTTTGATTGGGTTTTAGCTAACTTTAAGGTGTTTCTTGTGCTGAATCTACATTATCAGCTATCATATATAAGTTTCCTTTGGTCATCTTTTAACTATGGACTTAAAGTATTTCTCATGCTAAACTATATGATAAACTGTGTTCACAAGGTCAAGGTTTTGAGTTTCCATTCTCTCTCAATTGTAAACTTGAAATTGTTTCTCATTATGTATATTCAGTATCCTGTATGGAAGGAAAAAGCCCTTCTTGTTCCTTCTGCTCCACAAAAGGTTTTTGTCTTCCCTAAGTTCATCTTAAAGATTGTTCATGTTATTAACAAATTTATCTCTTTTGTAAACTTATTAACTACAGGAAACCCACTCAGACCTTCCTCTCATGGACCAAATAGACTCTGTCCAGATAAGTATACGTACCTATTCTAGAGAGTGGGATTACTCTCTTGTGCCCTGGAATCGGGACTCATTTAAACCCCCAACCACCAAGACCTAAGGGTTTCTAATGTACTTTCAAATGTACACCTAATAAAATTTCTCCCAAACATACTTAACTGTATTCTCTACCTATAATATATATATATGTATATATATATACATATATATATGTATATATATATATACATATACATATACATGTGTGTGTGTGTGTGTGTATGTATGTGTATGTGTGAGTATATGTGTGTTTCAGCATATTGTCAAGTCCAGTAATTTACTATATCCAGGACAGCTCCAGAAAAGCAACCCACATGCTCCAATATTCTCTCACAGACACAGATGTTTCTACTGAACCTGTTTCTTCTGATTTATCCACAGATGGTTCCACAGACCCCGAACAGCAAGGAAACAGCCAACTCTCCTAAGACTGGACCAAAATTGCCATATCTATTTTCCTAGGTTTCTCAGACATGTTTCTTCAAAGTCAGCAGGAAGTAGCTAAGGATCGTGATGACAATATTCCTGCTCCACCATCACCTTTTTCATTTTTCCTTTTTAAATTAAACCAAAGCAGGGGAATATTGACATTTAGTCTATGCTCTGCCCCACAGTTACCTGGAAACAGCCTGGTGTGCCTGACTCACTGTAAAAGGGGCTGCTTGCACCATCCTCACCGTCTTGCCCTCTTGCTTCCTTGCTCTTGCTCTGTCTCCTTGCTCCTGTTTACCCTCTCTTTCCACCCCCCTTCACATGCTGATTGCCAGGCCTCTACTTCTCTAACTCTCTCTGCCACCCTTTGTCTCTACTCCCTTTACTCCCCTTCCCATGACCTGAATAAACTCTATTCTGTACTATAGTATCATGTGGTTGGTTCCTTAGTGGGAAGGGATGCCTCAGAATGAGCCCACAGAAGTACCACCTTCCCCCACACATGATTACACAATGACCAAACATATTCCTTCGCTCCTTATCTTTTTATAAAACACAACACATAATCAAGTTTTAACAAGAAGAATAAGTCTCAGACATAAATCATCCAACATCACATAGCATATCAACAACAGCCTCACTGCAATTGAGATTCTTGTGATGGCTGTTTAGGGCAAAAGAAGAATATTGCCATCAAGACTTGTAACTAAGCCCATGTGGTGGTGGGAAAATTAAATGGTAAGCCGCAAGGTTTTGAATTCTAATGAATGTTGATCTACCTAGAAGTCTGTTCACTAAAGTTCTATCCTGAAATCAAAGTGTTCAGCCTACATAATGGAAAATCAAGCCCATGTTAAAGCTTGGAAAAACTACTAGTAACATCTAAATTTAAATAATGAACACCTAGTAGCAAGGTGATTCAACTCTTCCATGGTATACAGGCATATTAAAATTACCGAATCCAAAACACAGGCAGTCATGTATTAAATGCTTCTTCATGGATAAGAATGAAACCCAAGTCACACATAAGTATATTAGTGTAGATACAAATTCTGGAGAAGCTAACATAGTACAGCCTGGCAGTCATTAACATGCTTATTAGTTCACTATTGGGAAGCATATTGGACTTGATTTCAACTGATAATAGCAAGCTGTGATCAGACTGATTTAAGAGTTAATGGGGACAAGGAAAAATCACTAGTACTGACATGCTAAGAAGTCCACTGTGATTATAAGGATAGGAAAGCAGAATGTATGGTTGTACAAGTTAGGCTTCTAGTATCTACTCAGTCAGGATGTTAGAATGTTGATATCCTTTAATATGAGAGCCCACAGGCTTTACTCCACTGTACCAATCATGCTAGTTAGAGATCACTGTTGATTTTAAGAAAAAAAAAAAGCAAAGAATTTGACTGAAAATATTTGAAGTTATAAAATTGTTGTTCTCTGTACCTCTGTCCCTGTGTCTCTTCTCTGTCTCTGACTCCCTCTGTCTCTCTGTCTCTCTCTCTCTTTCTCTTTCTTCTCCTCCCTTTGTCCCTCCATCTCTCCTTCTTTCCCTCTCTCATGTGTGTCCTCTCTCTTGACTTACCGTCCCAGAATTATTTATTTCTCTTGTTTTCTTAGATGTGGTTAAACTCTTTAGGTTGACTTTTGTTTTTTATGTCCTCTGTAGGTTTGTATTTATAGACAGATATTGCTTAAGTTTCATTGTATCATGGATTGTCTTATTTTCTGCATCTATTGTTACTAAAAGTTTAGCTGGGTATTGTAGTTTGGGCTGCATCTGTGGTCTCTTAAATGCAAGAACATCGCTTCAGACTCTTCTCCTTTCTCTATTCCTATTATATGTTATTAGATATATTCTTTTCATATTATCTCAGATTTCCTAGATGTTTTGTGCCAGATTTTTTTTGAGACAGGGTTTCTCTGTATAGCTCTGGCTGTCCTGGAACTCACTCCGTAGACCAGGCTGACCTCAAACTCAGAAATCCACCTGCCTCTGCCGCCAAAGTGCTGGGATTAAAGGTGTGCGCCAGCGATATTTTTTTTTTTTTTTTTTAGATTTAACCAAAGTTACTTGGCATCATCAGAACCCAGCTCTCCCATCATAGCAAGCCCTGAACACCCCATCAAACCAGAAAAGCAGGACTCAGAATTAAAAATCACTTCTCATGACTTTAAGAAGGACACAAATAACAATCTCAAAAAATTCGAGGAGAACACAGGTAGACAGGTAGAAGCCCTTAAAGAGGAAACACAAAAATCCCTTAAAGAATTGTAAAAAAAGACAACCAAACAAGTGAAGGAATTAAACAAAACCATCCAGGATCTAAAACTGGAAGTAGAAACAATAAAGAAAACACAAAATGAGACTACCCTGGAGGTAGAAAACCTAGGAAACAGATCAGGAGTCATAGACACAAGTATCACCAACAGAATACAAGAGATAAAAGAGAGAATCTCATGTGCAGAAGATACCTTGGAAAACATTGACACAACTGTCAAAGAAAATGCAAAATACAAAAAGCTACTAACCCAAAACATTCAGAAAATCCAGGACACGATGAGAAGGCCAAACCTAAGGATAACAGGTATAGATGAGGGTGAAGACTCGAAAATTCAAGGGCCAGTAAATATCTTTAACAACATTATAGAGGAAAACTTTCTTAACATACAGAAAGAGATGTCCATAAATATACAAGAAGCCTACAGAACTCCAAATAGTCTAGACCAGAAAAGAAATACCTCCCGTCACATAATAATCAAACTATCAAATGTACAAAACAAAGAAAAATACTAAAAGCAGTAAGAGAAAAATGGTAAAGTAACATATAAAGGCAGACCTATAAGAATTACACCAGACTTATCACCAGTGACTATAAAAGTCAGAAGATCCTGGACTGATATCATACAGACCCTAAAAGAACACAAATTCCAGCCCAGACTATTATAACCAGCAGAACTCTCAATCACTATTAATGGAGAAACCAAGATATTCCATGACAAAACCAAATTTACACAATATCTTACCACAAATCCAGCCCTTCAAAGGATAATTTGTGAAAACTCCAACACAAGGAGGGAAACTACAACCTAGAAAAAGCAAGAAAGTAATCTTCCAACAACCCCAAAAGAAGATAGCTACACAAACATAATTCCACCTTTAATAAAAATAATAGGAAGCATCATTCATTTTTCCTTAATATCTCTTGATATCAATGGACTCAATTCTCCAATAAAAAGACATAGACTATCAGAGCGGATACATAAACATGACCCAGCATTTTGCTGCATACAGGAAATGTACCTCTGTGTAAAAGACAGATACTACCTGAGAATAAAAGGATGGAAAACAATCTTCCAAGCAAATGGTCCCAAGAAACAAGCTGGAGTAGCGATTCTAATATCAAATAAAATTGATTTTCAACCAAAAAAGATAAGGAAGGACACTTTATATTCATCAAAGGAAAAATGTACCAAGAGGAACTCTCAATTCTGAACATCTTTGCCCCAAATGCGAGGGCACCCACATACATAAAAGAAACTTTACTAAAGCTCAAAGCATACATTGCACCTCACACAATAATAGTGGGGGATTTCAACTCCCCACTCTCAGCAATGGACAGATCATGGAAACAAAAGTTAAACAGAAACACAGTGAAACTAAAAGAACTTATGAACCAATTGAATTTAACTTTTATCTATAGAACATTTCATCTTAAAACAAAAGAATGTACCTTTTTCTCAGCACCTTATGGTACCTTCTCCAAAATAGACCATATAATTGGTCACAAAACAGGCCTCAACAGATACAAAAAATTGAAATAATTCCTTATACCCTATCAGACCACCATGGACTAAGGCTGGTCTTTTATAATGACAAAAGCAATGGAAAGCCCACATACACATGAAAACTGAACAATGCTCTACTCAATGGTGACTTGATCAAGGAAGAAATAAAAAAAGAAATTAAAGACTTTTTAGAATTTAATGAAAATGAGGACACATCATACCAAAACTTGTGGGACTCCATGAAAGCAGTACTAAGATGAAAACTCATAAGAACATACACTAACAACTTGACATCACACCTGAAAGTGTTAAAACAAAAAGAAGCAAATACAACCAAGAGGAGTAGACAGCAGGAAATAATCAAACTCAGGGCTCAAATCAACCAAGTAGAAACAGAAAGAAATATACAAAATATCAACAAAGCCAGGAGTTAGTTCTTTGAGAAAATCTACAAGATAGATAAACCCTTAGCCAGACTATTCAAAGGGCACAGAGACAGTATTCAAATTAATAAAATCAAAACTGAAAAGGGAGACATAACAACAGAAACTGAGGAAATCAAAAAAACCTTCAGATCCTACTACAAAGGCCTATACTCAACATAACTGTAGGAGGGGGGATGGAATAGGAGGTTCTTGGCTGGTGGGGGGAGTGGGGGTAAGGGTATATAATCTGAAATGTAAATATAATATACAATAAAAAATGTGTGCCAAAAAAATTCACAGACCACATGAAGCTCAAAAAGAAGAAAGACCAAATTGTGGATGCTTCCATCCTTCTTGGAAAGGGGGACAAAATACTCTTGGGAGCAATACAAAGACAAAGTTTGGAGCAGAGACTGAAGGAAAGGCCATCCAAAGACTGCCCCACCTGGGGATCCATCCCATATACAGTTACCAACTCCAGACTCTATTGTGAATGGCAAGAAGTGCATGTTGACAGGAGCCTGATACAGCTGTCTTCTGAGAGGCTCTGCCAGAGCCTGACAATAGAGGTAGATGCCCACAGCCAATCATTAGACTGAGCATGGGGTTCCAAATGGAGGAGGTAGAGAAAGGACTGAATGAGCTGAAGGGGTTTGCAGCCCCATAGTAAAAACAATAATATCATCCAACCAGATCCCCCTCCCCAGAGCTCCCAGGGACTAAACCACCTACTAAGGAGTACACATGTACAGACTTGTGTAGACAACTACTGCAGTTCTTAACGTTTCAATCAAAATTCAGTATATTCATTTCTGCAAATTAAGCAATATTTTACAATTTTAATAAATGTGACAAAACTATATTCCAGTAAGGAACTACTTTTTTAGTCTAGACATATAAAAGAATCTTGGAAACAGCAGAGTATATAATACACACACACACACACACACAGACACACACACACACACACAGTTGCACACACAATTTTAAGCAGATTAGAGGTTATCAAACAATGTGTACTTTCAATGGTATAGTGAATTTATCCAATCACATGTCTTTATATATGCATATGTTAATAATTCCAAGAAAACAATAAAGATGAAGATATAGGTAGGTAGATAATTCAAACTCTAAGCTGAAATACACATCATTTCATTCAAGTATAATAAAGCTCTTCAAATCATGACATACAAAACCAAACTTGTTCCTCTAGAAATAATTCACAAACTACTTCTTACTTCTCTCCCTAGAATACTTAGAACTATATTTTATTTTACTTTCTCTTTATAGTATATTCTTTCCTTAATAGTCCTGTGAAATATAACTTGCTTACATTGTATAATCAGGGTTTAACTAATCCTCATTTCCTACACTCCAATCATAGTGTTCCTAATCACTATAACCTGTGATCTGCCTTATTGACTGACACATCCTGGATGGTTTGCCTGCTCTTGTGTTTATCCTCTCTAGTCTAGTCCAGCATTAAAACTTTAGTGATAATTTTAAGTCTCACAAAAGTCTCAGCTTAAATCATGTTTTATTTTCTCTAAAGTCTTTTTTGACAGAATTCAGAATGCAAAGTACCATGATTCTATGTAAGAGATGCTTAAGCAAATACTCAAGCCCAGTTCTATTTTCCAAAGTATGAAAGTGTGTAGGTGTGTGGGTAGAGGAGTGACACTTATGCAAATACATTGGTAACTATGCATATGCATTTACATAGTGTAAAATTTAATGTTTTTCAATAGGTTCTATGTTCTCATTTTATAAATCTTCTCACTTAGAATACACAGGCAGGCATCTCTGTATGAATTTAAGACTATCCTGGTCTTCATAGAGAGCTCTAGGCATAGGAGGGTGGCTTGTAGTGAGAGAGGAATTAAAATAGAGCTGCCCTATATTAGGGTAACAATACTCATGTCAGATACCACAAGATAACAACGACAACCAAAACAAAAATAGTTTACTTCATTTTGACTTGCTGAGCAATAAGGCCTTACATAATCTACTATAACACTGCAAATCCAACTAAGATAAGGCTCTACAGGGAAACAAAGTACTTTGCCCCTTCTGTAATTCCTACCTGTGGAAATACCTTTTGTAAATAACAAGTAGCTCACATTAAAACTAATTCTTCATAAAATGTCAACATTGGGAAGTTTATAGCTAAATTTGTGTAAATTGTTGGGAACTGTTAAGTTACAATACCATCACAAATAATACATACAATAGTATATAGATATAATAAAAGAATTCATAAGCCAACAATTCTTACAGAAAAACAGCATGACCAATGGGAATTTATTTTAAACTTATAGAATAAAGTCTAAGTGAAAATAAATTGGATGAAAACAGAATGAAGCAATAAATTTTATTCATAATATATCATTGTCATGCATCAAAATGTTAATAAAGTTTTTATGTATTAACTCCTTTTTACCTTTTCATAATTTCTTGATACAAATATTATTAGCCTCACAGTACAGATGCAGGAGTTTTTTGCTCAAGAACGTTGAGATAGAAAATGAATAATTTGATACTGTGATTAAAATTTGTCTGATTTAAAATCTGGACTGTAATGGTGAGTGTTATAGTTGCCAGGAAATTTTATTTTATCTCCCTTAGATCTCTCATATAATCTGATTTTTGTTATAATCTGTTTAGAAATGGTTCTTTGTAGCAACTCCTATCTGTGTTGTTTACAAATCCACAATTCAGTTCACTGGTCAGCAGCTGTGGTGGCATGACTTAGTAGGAATTTCTTAGTCTTTTTTTTTTGTACACTGTGTAATTTGTCCAGTTCACACTGAGCGGTAACAGTGGACTGATGATTGACTTCTAAGATATGATATTGTATCTTTCTTGCACACACACAAATATATATATATATATATATATATATATATATATATATATATATATA
>JANHMN010000005.1:10561850-10606755 GCA_030674055.1 Rhabdomys pumilio | reverse complement strand
AACGAGAAGGAATCAGAATATTAGAACAGATTGCCAAAGTTAGTCTGAGACCAACTTTGGATTCTGTTGCTTACGTTCTTGCTCTTGCCTTTTGCCATCTGGTTGACTCTAGTGCTACCTGCACTCACTGTCTCTGACTGGAGCCTGTCTTTCTGGTTATCTTGCTTGTGTCTGAACTCATCAGGGTCCAGACGTCTCTGTTATCTTGTAATCCTGAGCTCCAGCTGCTCTGAGAACAGTGGCTTCTCTAGGATGTTTCAGGATATGGTGTGTCCACAGTAGCAGACCAGCCAAGTGTCTGCTGCTTTGGGTGCAGTGTCTCCTCCAGGACATCTCAGGATAAGTTGTCCACTGCTTTGAGTGCAGTGGCTCCTCTAGAATGTCTCGGGGTATGTTGTCTGTTGCTCTGAGTTCAGTGGCCCCTTTAGAATGTCTCGGTATAAGGTATCCAGAGGGGAGCAGACCAGTTGGGTGTCTGCTCCAGGCACCAGGCCCAGGTGAGGGGCGGGTGAAAGGGGAATGGTATTCCTCAGGGGTGGGGTTTGGGTGTCTGCTGGGTACTGAGTGCTCCCTGCACCCAGTTATGGCTCTAAGGCCTGCATAGGGCAGTGGGTAAGTGTTCTTAGCTGCTGCTCTGAGTTCAGTGGCCCCTCTAGGATGTCTCTGGATAAGGTGTCCACACAGGAGCAGACCAGCTGGGTATCTCGTGGTCTGTGAATTGTATCTTGGGTATTCCAAGCATTTGGGCTAATATCCATTCATCAGTGAGTGCATACCATATGTGTTCTTTTGTGATTGGGTTACCTCACTCAAGATGATATTTTCTAGTTCCACCCATTTGATCAAGAATTTTGTGAATTCATTGTTTTTAATAGCTGAGCAGTACTTCATTGTGTAAATATACCATATTTTTTGTACTCGTTCTTCTGTTGAAGGATATCTGGGTTCTTTCCAGCTTCTGGCTATCATAAATAAGGTTTCTATGAACATAGTGGAGCATGTGTCCTTGTTATATGTTGGAGAACCTTCTGAGTATATGCCCAGGAATGGTATAGTTGGGTGCTCAGGTAATACTATGTCGAATTTTCTGAGGAACCACCAGAATGATTTTCAGAGTGGTTTTATCAGCTTGTATTCCTAGCAACAATGGAGGAATGTTTCTCTTTCTCCACATCCTCACCAGCATCTGTTGTTACCTGAGTTTTTGATCTTAGTCATTCTGACTGATGTGAGGTATAATCTCATGGTTGTTTTGATTTGAATTTCCCTGATGACTAAGGAGGATAAATATTTCTTTAGGTGCTTCTTGGCCATTCAGTATTCCTCAGTTGAGAATTCTTTGTTTAGCCAGTTTTTAATAGGGTTATTTGGTTCTCTGGTGTCTAACTTTTTGAGTTCTTTATATATACTGGATATTAGCACTCTATCAGATGTAGGATTGGTAAAGATCTTTTCCTAAGCTGTTGGTTGTTGTTTTGTCCTATTGACAGTGTCCTTTATCTTACAGAAGCTTTGAAATTTTATGGGGTCCCATTTGTAGATTTTTGAACTCAGCGCATAAGTCATTGGTGTTCTGTTCAGGAAATTTTCCACTGTGCCTATGTGTTTGAGGCTCTTCTCTACTTTCTTGCCTATTAATTTCAGTATATCTGGTCCACTTTCTTGCCTATTAATTTCAGTATATCTGGTTTTATGTGAAGGTCCTTTATCCACTTGGACTTGAACTTTGTACAAGAGATAAGAATGTGTTGATTTGCATTCTTCTTCATGCTGACCTCCAGTTGAACCTATTTGTTTGTTGAACAAAACAAATTATTTGTTGAAGATGCTGTCTTTTTACCAGTGGATGGTTTTAGCTCCTTTGTCAAAGATCAAGTGACCATAGGTGTGTGGGTTCGTTTCTGGGTCTTCAATTCTATTCCATTGATTGACCTGCCTGTCTCTATACCAATACCATGCATTTTTATCACTATTGCTCTACAGTACAGTTTGAGGTCAGAGATGGTGATTCCCCTAGAAGTTCTTTTATTGTTTAGAATAGTTTTCACTATCCTGGGTTTTTTTCTTCCCAATGAATTTGAGAATCGCTCTTTATATCTCTATAAAGAATTGAGTTGGAATTTTGATTGGAATTGCATTGAATCTGTAGATTTCTTTCAGCAAGATGGTCATTTTTACTCTATTAATCCTGCCAATCCAAAAGCGTGTGAGATCTTTGAAGTGCTGTTTAAATTAGCGAATGTATTTTTCTTGAAGTGTAAGAATGTTTAATGAGATTTAAGATACAAGGGAATATTTCACAAAGAACAGGATGTATAAGTTAATAAAAGTGGACATCTATACATAATAGATAAATGTCCTTAGAGGGATATTTGATTATACTCAATAATTTTCTTAAAATTTGTGTCAAAAAGTATATATATTGTACCACTGCCTAGTAAATGACTATTATTTTTCATATTCTAAGATACAGGGACTAAATGATCCTAATTTTGTAACAGCATAGTAAGATTTAACTTTGATTATGTCTACTCTAAGTTCTTCCTAAATGAAGTCTGCCCAGGTCCATCAATGAAAACATACTGTATGATTCTTCTGGTTTTTTTTTTCTTTTTCTTTTTGGTTATTTAATGCTAGTGGTATCTAGAATTACTCAAGATGAATCTCACACCAATATATTACCAAAGTTTTCCATAAAAATAAATGTATTTGAAAATTAGAGAAAATAAGGAATTACGAGCACAATGACACTTTATTCTAAGGCAAGTTTGTACTATAGACTTCTAAATCAGGAAGTATTAAGGTGTATACATTCTATGTTGATATTTCCATTGTTGCTTTTTATTCAGTTATGCCTTCATTGTCACTAGCTCAGTGATTTCCCTCTCAGAAAGGATTCGGAGGCATAGACAGATGGTGAATTTACCAGGGAGTTTATAAAATGCTCTGATTTAGTCCATCAGGGTAGAATTATGCAGAAATAATCCCAGCATGAATTTAAGCACATTTTGCCTTAAAGAAAGAAAAAATGAGTGATATCATAAATTTGAATATTTATCCATATTGGTGAAATATGTCTAATTTGGTTTAGCTATATTTTATCAGTTCTTCACTCCTGAAAGTTGTAATTTTGTATTTGTTTACCTTTTTATCAGTGCTACTTTCTTGTGATGTATTCATGCTTTTTATTCTTGTCATTCTTTCTTTTGTGAGTTTGTATACATTGTATGAAGTTCAATGTTAACTTCATGTTTTCTTTGGAGACTGTCTTGCTCTGTAACTATGTTTTTTTGGCTTGAATTATAAAGAATTATATTTGCTATATAGCCCCACAGCCAGAGTTAGCCTCACATTCATAGCAATCTTTTTGTGTTTGCATACTGAGAGCTGAAGCTACAGATGTAGGACACCATGTCAAGCTTTAACAACAAATTTTATCTTACATCTCTTGTATTTTGTTTATCTGAGACAGCATCTCTGTATAGTCCTGTACTCCCAGATGTCTTTTGACATCATGTACTTTGATTATTTCATAAATTGGATATACAAATTTGACATATAAAATATTATACATGAATAAATACATACTTAGATGTGCACATGTGTGTATACATTCATGTGTAATCTTATACTCAATATGGACCTCTGAATAAATCCCACCATTTTTTAATAACATCACATTTTTCCACCTCTAGTGCATTTGGCAAATTTTGGAGATATTTTAGATTGTCACCACCTGGGGTGAAATGGGAATAGAGGAAGTCCTATTGGCATCTAGAAAATTCAGTATAGGAATGCTGTTATGTTTTGTTTTTACAATTTACAAACCACATTTCTCTCCAAGAACATACAAAGAATCATCTTGCCACAATTATCAATATTTCTTGTATGTCATTCAAGACATTTACAAACACACACACACACACACACACACATTGTCATGGTATCTTGTTTTTTGTTTTTATTCACCAATAAAATAATATAATGTAAACTACTTTCTATGCCATTTCACATCCCTATTTACATAAATTTTGCACATTTTCTTCCATGACTTTGCAGATCTGAATCAAGTGAATACTTTTTTGTATAATTTAATTGTTTCGCTTGTTCTTTATCCAAATGCTTCCTATCGACAATGATTCCACAGAGACAATATTTGTGCATAAAACCATCTTGCCATCACCTTAGGAAATATTCATTGAATATGTTAATGATTTTTTTTTAAATTGAAGCACAATGCTAATTTCTCTGCTAAAAATCCTAGTATAATTAGTACTCTCATTCATACACAAATATTCCAACTTCACTTGGGAGTTCCCTTGCTCTTTATTTGTGTTAACATTTTCTTTCATTATTAATATCATGGGAAAAGTGAAACATTTTCATCTACACATTTAATAACAAGTAAAGGGGAACAATATTTTATTTTTCAGAGCAATTTTAAATTGTTATTTATCAACTGATGTTTTGCATTATTCACCAACCCAATTTTTAAAATAGTGTTTTGTATGGTTTTAAGTTTTATTAAAAAACACCCTTTGAATATTAAAGAAACTTATCTTTAAATTTATTGCAAATTCTTCCTTCCCAATTATTTCTTAATTTCACTTATGTTATTTTTAGCAAAAAAGAAGGTTCATGTTTGTGTCAGCATATTTAATGATTTTTAGTTTTTGATATGCTTCAGAAGCTTAAGAAATTATGATCCACATTAAGATAATAAATCACTTAACATACATATTCTTTGACTGCAATTTAAATTTTAGTATTTAATATGTAGTCTATGTGGAATTTATTTGAGGTCATTGCAGTGTAGTAATCAAGCTTAGCTGTGAATACTAGGCCTATTTTGTAAGAAAGACTTGTACTGAGGTCAGGCTCCACTACTTAATTGCCAAATGACCTTGAGAAAAATCATTTAACCTTTTGGATCTTGTTTCTTCATCTGTGAAAATGAAGAATTGTACTTTTTGCTCACAGATTTGTGTTTAAAATGAAAGAATTGGTTCAAAGAATTTAGAAAAAATGTGAAATGCAATCTGAATGCAATTTATATTAGTTGAGCGTCATATTATATTATCATTCTAAGAAGATAGCCACTGTCTCACATGATTTATTGATTAGTTCTCTTTTAGCAAAGATTGAAAATGATGCTTTCATTATAAACTTAATGGCAGTATTTAATTAGATGCATGTCTAAACTCTCTAATTAGTTCAATTGTTCTGTCTGTGAAAATCCATGACAAAATTACAAGGATAAAAGAATTAAAACAGTTTTTGATATCTGTTATATCAAGTCTCTATGATTATTGCTCTTATCTAATATTTGTTAACAATTGTTTAATCTTTTCTGCTCAAAGAAACTTTGGAACTATTTGAAAGTAAGATTCATGTACAAATGCAACGAATCATATTAAAAATAAGTTGAATTTCTTTTTCTTTGTGAAAAATATTAATTTTATGCTAATTTTGAAACTAACTACCTTCATTTATGATACGTAATACATGCTTTGGTTTTGCTGGTGAGAGACCCTGAGGGCATGAGTGCAGGAGAGTCTGCAGGCTGACAAGCTCAGGCATAACTCAGGCCCAGATCCAGGGCTTTGAATTGGCCAACTCCAATATCTTCCTCATTGATGAACTGCTTGAGTGCATGAAGAGTCTCAAACATCCAAAACTACAGGATCTCCATGACACAGGGCAACAAGAAGATATATGAGAGGAGTACAGGTGAAGTTCCAGTAGTGATAGTATAGCCGAATCTAGAGGCCTCAAACCAGAATAACCAGTCATTGCAATGAGCCAGATATCATTTGGGACACTGGCAGATGGTATGGACATCTTCAGCATATATTAAAAACATGTGCAGCTTTTTGCTATAATAACAGAAATATGTAGCTTGAAAGACAGGGATCTCCATTGATCACACTTTTGAAAATATCCCCATATTGAGAAAATGTTTAGGTGTGAGGAGTAAGCATGCAAAATAACAACACACTCTTCATATCCGTGAATTTGCTGGATCATTGGTAGTATTTTGATTTAAAGCTGTGGAGGCAAAGAACCAGGTAGAGCTCTGACTTCGTTTTTTGGATTCAGTACATGTTACTTTCTGCAATTTCATGCATTTATTCACTCATTTATCATTTTTTTTTGTTTAAAAGACTATTAAACAAATGTGGAGAAAACACCCAAAGATTACATAGGATTATAACTAGGTATTGTAAAAACACATGAGAATAGGCTCAGGGTAGATAATTTGGGAGAATTTGAAGAAATTCAGAACATTGAAGTCTTGATAGTATGTACATGCCACCAACTAATCCCTCAAATACAAACAAAAAGTTCTTAACAAAATACTATTAAACTCTAGTCACCAGCATAAATAATGGATGATCCACTACAAGGAAAATTTATTCTAAGAATTATTTATTTTTGTATCTCAAAATAATGTATTAACCTCATATAAACTAATGTAAAATAGTTACATGATTCAGTTGGAAATGTGATGAACTGCCTCTGTATGGTCTGATAAAATAGAAGAATCAGAATATGAAACAAAACTATATTCTAAAGAAAAACAAAGCCTCTTCAGTATATCTGAAAACTGTGTAGAAAAATGATGATGAGTAATGAAAACAAAAACCACATAGAGCAGCTCCAGATTCTTGGCTTCCCATCAAAGACTCCTCAAGACATAAACCAGGCAGTTATGAGGATAAGGACACTGTACTCATCCTGCCTTCTAGCCCAGCCTATAGCCTTTATAAGATTCACAAGCAGGTTCAAGGTCTGATGAGAGAGTAATAGTCTACAGGTTTACCAGAAGTGGAGAAAAACTCAGTTATATCACGTTCTGTAACTTAGAGAAAACAGACAGAATGCAATCTTGAAAGATGACTTACCCTTGGAAACTGACCTACCAGGAGTAGCAGCTACAAACAGCTAACAAGAGTACATTTAATCTGACACAGTCCTAGGCTGAGAGATAGCCCAGGGAGGCAGCTGTGAGAACAGACACTAACAAGCCTATAAAATGACACAGTAGACTCTGTCTGGAAGTAGTGTGATTAGGGAAAGGAACCACACTCCTGGTTGTTGGAAGGTCTCCACTGAGACTAATACTGAAGTTTGATGGCATTGAACCTGTGATCATCTTACTAGGCAGTCACTGCTACTGAGTCTGAAAACTCTGAAGCTTTTGCATCATATTCAATGCTCACATCCAGTATTAGATCATGAAATTACAAACACAGATTTTCCACCTATGTAGATTTTATTGCTGCAACTGGTTTTCAGTGTCAGGACACAATTCAGAGATACCTCCAGAGAGCCTTACTAACTTAGCAATACTTTTACATTTTATTACTTTTACTAGTATGTTTTTCTACTTTTTCTGTTTGATGATAAAGAGAATAAGGAATAAATTTAATTTGATTTATACCCTTAGTCATTATTCAATAAACATTTTTTAGTTAATTTTTCTTTAATCTTCTTTTTGTTTTATGTCTCTTGTGTGTTTTTCTTTGCTGTAATTTTCATATTATTTTGCTGTTTCAAAAATAATATTTTCTATTATCCTTCATACACTTATCTAATTTTTTACTTTTTTATTCTTTATGATTTTTCATTTTACTTTCCATCCATAATATCCTTCTCTACTCCCCTTCTATTTGTTTATTTAAACTTGCTTTTCTCTATCTCCTGCCTTTTTCACATTCACTTACTATTTTTCAAATTTATTCCAAAGAGACTTTAAATTTTCTTCTCTGATTTCCTTAGGTCATATTCAATTCTCCAAGTAATTGTATAGGCTTTTTAATTTCCTTAATTATTGACTTCTGGTTTTAATTTATTATGGTCTCATCAGATACAAGAATTTTATATCTTATATTCTTTGATTTATAAAAGGTTGCATGGATGTTTAAGAAAAGATAAAACCTTTGATTGTTTATGGTCATTGGTGACCTATTATTAGCTTTCAATTTAATTTTAAGTGTCTTGTACAATTTGATGTTGTTGTCATTTTAAGAATTTGTGGATGAAGCACTCAAGAAATGTCTTCTCAAAAGGAGGATCCAACATTGTAAAGGAGAGATATCTGATCCAACAGATGATCAATTTATATCAAAGAAATATAAGAGGTGTTTAAAAGAGTAGGCAACACCAAAACCCTCCAAAACAAAACAACCAACCAAACAAGCAAACAAAACCAACTCTTCACCTACTGAATCCTAAGGTTTTAAAAACAAGTTCCCCACTTCACTCCTCTCTACCTGCAGCAGGCAGAAAAGCTGGCCCTGGTGGTTTTCAAAGCAAGGGAGCTGGTCCAGGCCCTCACATGCTAGAGAACTTAGGAGAGCAAGCATTGCTTCTTGCCTGGACATCATAACAGAGCTGGTTCTACTGCTGTGGGTGTGGGAGATGCAGCTGTAAGACCATTGGGTTGTAGAGCTGATTCTGCCCTTGCTTATTGCAGCATTGGATGAGCTAGCTGACTCAGTTCTGGAGAGCTCCCTCTTGTGCTGTGGGAGTTTAAGGACTGGTGGGATGTTGAGAACTGTTCTGCCCCACATTTGGGGGCCAAAATGTTGGGGACCACTCTATGAGTGTTGGAACTCGCACTGCCAAAAGCCTTCGGGGCTAAATTGTTAGAGCCTGCACTGCCCCAAGCTGCTCCAGTTCTGGGGTCAGGGTTCAGCAAGAGAGCGAGTGAGGAGAGACACAAAAAATGGAGACCAGACAGAGTGTGATTCAATCCCGTTTATTCTTCAGTCTCTCTTCCTAGTCCAAGTCCCAAGTCTTGAGTTCCTAGTCCCTAGTTCCTAGTCCCTAGTGCCTCCAAGTTCCAAGTTACTTCTTCCAAGTACTAAGTGCCTAATGCTAAATAACTAACTAACTCCAAGTTGTACTGTCTAATTCCAAGTTCTTCCTCCAAGTGCCAAATGCCTAATATCTAATTCTCTGTTCCAAGTTGTACTGTACTAATTCCTAGTACCAAGTTGTACTGAACTAATTCCTAGTTCCAAGTTATACTAATGTCAAGTAATCTGTTGTCTGGTAATTTCTTCTGTCTGCCTCTTGACTTTTATATGTCTCACTTCCAAGCCACACCTCTAAGTTATGCCCTTAAGTCACGTCCTTAGGTCTTATCTCTAAATCTGATCTCTAAGTCACGCCCTTAAGTAGGCATAACTGGGAGAAAAGGCATTGAGAGTAAGAACATTGTTGTGACTTTAGAGCAGGAAGAGAGCAAGATGAGAAGGAGAATACAGAGTAGAATAATTTAGAAACTACAGGAAAAATAAAAAAACTAACAGAGCAATGTGCAGAATGCAGAGGGAAATAGGAAAAAAGAAGAACCTGCAGAGAGCAGAAGGAGCAGGCAGGCTTCTCCTTACCATGGGACAGAACAGGTCTTTTCTTAATAACAAAGCAGACTTAGTCTTATTAAAAGGAACAAAGCTTCTTTCTTACAATCATTGTTTTAATTCATTTAGCATTAAAAGGGTAGAATCTTTTTCTTTCTCTATGCAATAAAGATTGGAGCTCATTTTTCATCCTGAATGAGTGAGTTCTTTCTGCACTAGTGCTTGGTCTTTTGCTCCATATACATATGTAAGTATGGATGTGTCTGTAAGTATGTGTGTGTGTGTGTGTGTAAGTATGTAATTGAGAGAATGTATGCAAGTTAGACCCAACCAGTTTGAATGGAAGTGTATAAATATGTATGTGTGAATCTGTATATGAATTTATATGCATATTTGCCTAATGTAAACATTTTCCTTTTGTGTTATTCTCTTCTCCTGGTTCAATAGAAGTTCATTGCTTCAAAGTTCCCCCTAGCCCAACACGCAAAAGGCATCTGGACAAAAGGAAAAAGACTCTAGAAATTAATCCTTTACTTTATCTCCTGCTGTTTTAGGATGAGGTGCTAACTACCAGAGACTGTAATTTCGTGCCTCAGAGAATCACAAAAGGTGGGTTAGCTACAATAGCATAGTAACTTAGAAATAGATAAGTAAACTTTTTGTTATACAGCAATCCTAAATATTTCATAAGACAAAGTCTTACCCTCCACTCACATTTTTCTCCCTCTGTTGCCTCAAGAAGAACCTACAAGAAAGAAGACCCCTGGTGGCAAGCCCCTGGCGGAGAGAGAAAGAGAGAGAGGGAGAGAGAGAGAGAGAGAGAGAGAGAGAGAGAGAGAGGAGGCCTGCCAGAAACATGTGGAGAGAGGGGGGACGAGGAAAGAGGAGACATAGAGGATAAGAGAGTAAGAAGGTAAAAGAGTAAGAGAATGAAGAGGGGTAAATAGCCCCTTTTGTAGTGAGTCAGATATACCTGGGTGTTGCCAAGTAACTGGGGCAGAGTCTAGAAGGATTGCTAACATTCTTCCATTTTGGTTTAATTAAAAAAAAAAAAAGAAAAACTAGACAGAAGTGATGGTGAAGCAGGAATAGGGCTGCCCTGATCTTGACCTACTTCGTGCTGACTTTAGGGTGACATGTCTCTGGGAAACCTAAAAAAAATGGGCATGTGTATGTTGGTCCAGTCTTAGGAGTGTTGTTGGCTGTTTCCTTGCTGCCCAGGGTCTGTGGAACCATCTGTGGGTAAGAAGGAGCAGGTTCAGTAGAAGTTTCTGTCTGTGAGAGGAGATTGAAGTGTCTGTGGGCTGCTTCTGTGGAGCTGTTCTGGATGTAGTAAATGCCTGGACTTGACTAGATACTCGAACACACACATATACATATTAGTGGTACAGAATAAAGTTAAGTACATTTGGGAGAAAAACAATTCTTAGGTGTGCATTTGAAAGTATATTTGAAACCCTTAGGTCTTGGTGGCTAGGTGTGAGGGGAGTCCCAATACCAGGGCACAAGAGAGGAATTTCACCCTTTGTGATAGGCTGCAAGTGAGAACTTAGGCTATTGATTGGCAAGTGTACTTATGTAGATGGAGCTTATTTGGTCCGTGTGATGTAGATCTGAGTGAGTTTCCTGAAGCTTATAAGTTTACAAAATAAATTTGTTAACAACACTAATAGTCTTTTTAAGATAAGCATAGGGAAGACATAAACCTTTTGTTGAACAGAAGGAGAAAAAAGGAGCTTTTTTCTTCTGTCTAGGAGACTGAATATATTACATTTAAAAGACAAAGGAAACTTGAAAATTTGACGACCTTGTGAATATGATAGTTGATAGTAAGTTTAACATAAGAAGTACCTTAAGTCTATAGTTAAAAGATAACCAAAGGAAACATATTTATAACTATGATAGCTGTATTATAGATTTAGCATAAGAAACACTTTATGATTATAGTTAAAGTGCAATCAAAGAAAACTGAACTTGTGATTATAAAAGTGTATCACATAATGGAATGTTTTATTAGGAATAGGCTAATTAATAAGAACTCTATTGATTGTTAGAATCAATAGCATACCAAGGAGAGGAAATATGAAGCATTTAGTTACTGGAAACTTAATTTAGATAAGGAAGTAACAGAATGTTACATCTGTTAAAGCTTACTTCTGAACTTGTGTATCCTTTATTGTAAAGAGTCTGTGAGCAAGGCAAACCTGACTGTCTTTTTGATAAGAGATCTGGTAGTTTTAACTAGTTAACAAATTGAGTAATGAGCTAATATAGAGATGGATTAACTTGGAGTAAGGAGCTAGATCCGTTTTCTAGCTATCAAGCTACAGTTAGCTTAGCTGTCAAAGTATTCAGAAATCTTGGAAGAATAAATTGCAATCTAGATGTCATTAATTAATTAAAAAGACAGAGGTTGGTCTATAGTCCATTACCTTAACAGTTTTTCCTGGTCCCTGTAGTTTCCATTGCAACTTGGGCTGTCAGTCTGACCATCATTCCCAGAAGACAAAAATCTTTCTACTGTGAAGTAGGTACATTAGAGAAATGACCCACCTTAACTTAGGTAATATGAAGCATTTAACTCTTTGGATATCCTCTGTTTGTCCGTAGTGTAGGCCAAGCCCTGGCAGTGGGCAAGGCAATGAAACAGTGTTTCTCAGTGGTTTTCATACCACAATCCAGGCAGAATCTTGTCACTTTGCACATATCTTTTTTCTGAGACCTTGGGGGCAAACTGTCAGGATTTGGGAGTCTCTGTCTGTCATAATAAGTTTATTTGGGTTTTTTTGTTTGTTTGTTTTTGTTTTTTGGGGGGGTTGTTTGTTTGTTTGTTTTGTTTTTTTGAGACAGGGTTTCTCTGTGTAGCCCTGGCTGTCCTCAAACTCACTCTGTAGACCAGGCTGGCCTCGAACTCAGAAATCTGCCTGCCTCTGCCTCCCAAGTGCTGGGATTAAAGGCATGTGCCACCACTGCCCAGCATCATAATGTTTAAACATTTAATGTTATGTTTAGCATATTTCTGACAAAATTGAGAGTCAATATCAATTAAGCATAACTGAGTTAGACAATCTGTGTTTGTTTAATTATTTGTTTTAGAATGTATCTAGCAAATAAACAGAGCAAAGTGACTTAATGACAGTAGCATTAAGTGATAATGACTTAATGACAGTAGCAAAAACAAGGCTAAAATGTATTTAATGCAGTGATCTTTAACTTTATACTACTATTCAGAAATCATTATTTACCAAGGCTCGATAGAACTAAAACTTTATCTTAATTGGAAAGTGTCTTTGACAGGTTGTACTCCTAAAGGCAACAAACTGAGTACTGACCATAAGAAAGATGGTGGATGGTTCTGAGACTGTCCTTAATTAAGATAATTAAGATGGTGCTGAAGCTACAGCTCCACCTCGAGGAAAGTCAGTCATGTGTTATACTTTGGAATGGAGCTGTAGAAGTATTGCTGTGTATTTTAGAATGGAACAACAGACACATGGCAAGGACAAACAGACAAATATAAACAGCACAGTGTGAGGTCCTTGGTAGCCAGCAAAGGGGGCAGGACTGAGAGCAGTGCCTGAAGCAGAGTTCTCTTTGTTTCCTAGCACTCTGACCAGGTAGGAGAGCAAGTACTCTCAGGGCTCTCAGGGTGGTGCAGTGCCTTGCCACCAACAGCAAGGAGCTCTAGCAGCAGGACTGAGTGAACCAAGATGAAGACAGTAGTGGCCTTGGGAATGGAGAAGCACTTGCAGCAGCTCCACAGAGCAGAGTACCAGGCAGGAAGGGAGACAGCAAGGTGTGGGGCAGAATGCAGAATCAATGGGGTGGGGAACCAGGAGTGAGAGCAAAGAAACAAAGCATGGAGAGAACAGGAGAGGGTGGTGGAGGAGAAAAGCCTATGGATCTCTGGTAAGTTGCAAAAGCATCTTTAAGAGGCCATGTAGAGTTATTGGTTTGTGAATAATGGGGCCACATTTAGCCTGTGAATTAGACTGGGAGGCATGGCCCTGAAAACATCCCGTTTTGGTGACAATAGGAAAGAAGCTAGTGACTTGTCCACTCCACTGTCCCAAGAACAAATGCAATAGCTAGCGACAACAACCAGACCCAATCACCAGGTTGCCATGTGAGCTGTGGGACCAGAGACCAAGCTTTGGGGCTCAGAGCCTGAGGGAGAAAGGTTTACCTAAGCTTAGAATTTTTTTTTAAGTTTAGGATTTTTTTTTTCAGCAGCAAAAGACAACTGCTTCCTGGAGAACAAGAGGGAGGGGGTCACCCAGGATTAGAGAACAAAGGTTCAGTGAGAAGGCCAGTAATGACTATGAATGCCTCCATTCTCAAGGACACAACAGGGTGGCTGCAAGCTCAACAGCCCTCCCTTAGGACCAGGGGATGTTTTTGCTGACCAGTGTGGGAGGGAATTTACCAATTAGTTGGTGGTTAAGTGTAGGGAGCCATCCAACAACTGCAAAATCAATGTGACAGAGAGTTTCTAAATCCAAGTCATGACACCAATTGTTATGTTTTATAAAAAAGAAAGAGGCAGGCTATGTTTGGTAGAGGTGTAGTATGGTGATGTGAAACAGGGTGCCTCTGTGGGCCCATGCTGTGGTATGCCCTTGAGGTACCACCCATTTGACAGATATAGTATGCTATAGACTATATTTAGGGCATGAGAAGGGGAGTTGAGGAGGGAAGAGAGAGAGAGAGAGAGAGAGAGAGAGAGAGAGAGAGAGAGAGAGAGAGAAGAGGAGAGGAGAGGAGAGGAGAGGAGAGGAGAGGAGAGGAGAGGAGAGGAGAGGAGAGGAGAGAATGAGGCTCCCCAGTATCACTTGGAGAGATGGGGAGGGGAGAGTGAGAGAGGACAGAGAGGATAAGAAAGTAAAAGGGTAAGAGAGTAAGAGGAGGGGACAAACAACCCTTTTATAGTGAGTCAGGCATACCTGACTGTTGCCAAGTAATTGTGGGGTGGATCCTAGAAGGAATGATAACAACTTTAACATCCAACACATTGAGGAATTACTAGAACATTGAAAGGACTGGTCTTACATATCTAAAGCTGCATTATCTCCATGACTCAGGACAACAGGACAACAACATGATATTCAAGTGGAATCCCAGTGAGGTTCCAGTATTGATGTAGTAGCCGAGCAGTAGTCTTCAAACCAGACCAATGACTCACTACAGTGAATCTTTGTAAGCAAAGCAGCATTGCCAAATGGTATACTGTGAGACAGTGTGAGACACTACAGCTTCTCAGTTGAGGGGAAAGGTGACAAGGGTAGAGAGTGAATAAAAGCAGAGGGTTTACTCTATTAGTTGTCTGTAAAAAGATGAAACAATTTGCTCTTGCTACACTTTATATAAAAACGTCATATTCTTATATTCTCTGAAACACCTTTCCTTGTGTCTTATTCACTTTATAAGAAAAATTGTCCAGAATTTGAAGGACTTACTATTTAAATTTCTTTAACTGTGATCAAACACAATGACCTTGAAAACCTACAGGACAAAGACTTTATTTGGGCTTATGGTTCCAGAGAGATGATGGCAGCAAACAGAAGGCAGGAGCAGAAAACTTAAAGCTCACATTTTCAAATGCAAGTAGGGATAGTCAAATGGAAGACATGGGAGGCTTTTGATCCTAAACTCCATCCCCAGTGACACACTTGCACCAGCAAAAATATTAGCATCTAAACTTCACAAAACAGCACAACAAACTAGAAAGAAAGTCCTTATATATCCAACACTATTTGGGAAATTTTTCATTCAAAATACAAATATAAACAATAACAGTTCATTTTAAGGTTCTTTTTAAAAGAGAAAAGAAAAGAGATATATTCCCATTATTACATTTTCATGAGCTCTACTTTTATTCGGGTCATTTGTGGTTAATCGCTCTCAATAAAGTTTTATATAGTAAGTTACCTCATTTAGAAGACTCTTTATTGCTTATTAAATATAGTCCTTGAAATTTTCTTCATATTTTTACCTACTTACATAAGTGGACTTTTTTCATTCCATTTTGTACTTTCTTGATATAAAAAGATTTTAATCATTATATATTAATTTTGTAATAACATGCATATTAAATACATAAAAATTTCTCTTATTATTTTGTCTAAATAACTACAACAATGAGAAAAATGGCATACAATTTTCTTCATAAAATTAATATTAATATTTTAATTGTTAATATATTATTTATAGTTTTTTAATTTTTTTATTGTTTTTAAATGTCACATGCAATGTAATGGGATTCATGATGGCATTTTTAAGCAGTGCTGATTTTGTTAATTCTTCTTCCCTGCTCTTGACATTTCTTCTTCTTCCCTCCTCCTGCTGGTCTTAGTTTTAGATAAACATAAATGTTGCTTGTGTTTTTTATTTTATTGTTTTTCATTGAAAATTTATGTGTATACTCTGATTATGGTTTACCCTTCTTCATCTCCTCCCATATCCTTCCAACCCAGATAAATACACATCTTCTTTTACTTCTTTTTTAGAAAACAAGCTGGTGAACAGAAGAAATGAAAACAAAGCAGAATTTTATAAAATGATTACATAACATATACACATACACACCCATAAAAACACAAATTTAAAAACTATAATATATAGGCAAAATACCAGTAAGATTAAAAAAATTTCCAAACAGTGCAATCTGAGACAAAACAATCTACAAAAAGACCACTGAGTTTGTTTTGTTTTGGCACCTTTTCCTGGCCACGGGCCTACCCTTAAGTATGGTTAACATACCTATTAAGACTCTTTCGAAGAAAACATTTTTCCCCTTTGGCAACAGATGTCAATTGGCAATACCTTTTAAGTTAGGGTTGTGAGAATGTGTAGACTTCCCCCAATCAGTCCTGACACCTCAGATAGCTTGAACATATATATGTTCTGTGCATTCTGCCAGTCTCTATGTGTTCATATGCATATCAGTACTTTTATATCTGGAAGACACTGTTGACTTAGTGTAATCCATCTCCTCTGGATTCTAAAATCTTTCTGCCTCCTCTTTTGCATAGCTATATGAACTCTAGGGTAGGTGAAGGATTTGATAAAGACATCCTTCCTACTAAAGTATTTGGAAAACCAAATATTATTGTTCTACTATAAAGGAACATAGCAACAAAAATGACTTATAATGAAAGTCCAGTAAACTTGTAGAGCAGTTTTTTAGCCATCATCAGAAAAGCTTTCTTTTGTAGAATATAAGCTTCTAATACAGAGATCAATAACTTGATAGTGTTCAGAGTAAGAGATCTTAGAACACTCATTTCTTTATCATGACCTATATAGTCTTGGGTTCTTGGCCTCCTGAGCAATATCAAGCATAGGTTCCATCACATGAGTAGTCCTTAAACCAAGTCAAGGTGTTTTTAATTACTATTTTTGTTTCTGTCACTACTGGATCAGCATATCATGCCATCAGGTCACCTCTTTTGATCACATTGTTTCTAACTGGGTTGATGGTTACCTTTCTCTTTTGATAGTGCTCAAAGTATCTTCTAGTATCATGAACACTAGTCAGTAGGGGTGAAAGCTTTAATTAGGCACTATCTTGACTTTGGCTTCTACAATGAGCTATGTACATGTTGTCATTATAATATTATAAGTTTGTATAGAGCAACATGCTTGCCAATAGCCTGGGTTATTTGATGATTTCCATGGGGCTCCTTTTGCCAAAAACTCAGTTAGATATAACATATTCAAGGAACTGGAGGTTTCATTTGATGGTAAAAGACATGTAGTTGTAGCTTTATCTTCCTAGTTATCTGGTGCCTCCATTCAGATTTCTTTCATAGATGTGTATATTTTAAGATGTTTCTATAATACATATCCATTTGACTCCTTTAATGGAATTCAGTGTTAATTGCCATGCCTCATATTTCCCCTTACCAGCTACTTCTATGCCTCTCCCCATTTAATATTCCCATTCCAGTCTTCTCCCAGTCTTTCCATAATTATATATTTTGTTTCCTCTTCCTTGGTAGATGCTCTCTTTTCCCTAGTACTTTACTTCATACCTAATATCTGTAGTTATATGTTTCATAGTAGGTCTATCAAAGTCTTAAAAGCTAACATCCACATATAAATGAATGAATACTATATTTATTTTACCTCATTTAGGATAAATTTTTCCTACCTCCATTCATTTACTTACAAATTACATTTTTAACATCTGAATAATATCCCATTGTACAAATGAACCATGTTTTCATTATCCATTCATCTGTTGATGGACTTCTAACATGTTTCTAATTGTTGGCTGTTATGAATAGATCTTTTTCGATGAGCTTTCTTACCTACTCCCAATTTCTTTTCCTTTCCTATGGTCCATCTTTTTCCTCAAAGGTCCTCTTTGTTTTATAATCATAAGGTTTTAAATTTGAGTCATGTACTTATTAAGAAAGAATCCATGTTTTAATTAAAGTGAATTTTATAAATTTACTTTTTAATTGGCATCTACTAGTAACCATATATAATGCAATAAGTTGTATTTATGTCATGCTTCATGAATTTACTGTTACTGAACTTCTGACTTCCTAGAATGCATTTCAATCATATAATATATTATTGATTCTCTATTAGATTGTATTCACAAATATTTCTTTAGGGTTTTTATAAAAATTAATGTATTTTTGCCAGTTTTTTTTCATATTTTGCTGTCTTTGCTAAGTACAGTGTAGGTATTAATACTATGCTACATTAATGAAATAGTTGTAAAAGCTTTATCATTCTGTGTTTATAAATAGTACAATATGTACAATAATTATTGATCAGGTATAGAGTCAAAGCAATATACTTTTGAGAATTGAGAGAAGAGGGAGGGAGAGATATAGGCAGGAAGGCAGAATATATAGAGAAGAGCAAAATATCCAAACAAAGCACGTGTCTTGTAAAGAGAGTGATTAAATGACACTCATGTTATCCAGTTTTCAAATTATGGAAAATTTTTCTGTGGAATCATCTACTCCTGATAACATGATGACAAAAGAAATACAGCCCACTGATATCTTTATAAATTTATAACAAGATCACTAGTTGATTTTGACTTTCTGGCTCTCCAAATAATTTAGAAAATTTGATATTCTGTCTCTTTAAATAATTTAGAAAATTTGATATTTTTGTACAAAATTGCCTGTTGTTGCCATATAATTTTTTATCTTTCATTTTTGAAATTATAATTACATCATTTCTTTCTTTTCTTCAAACCCTCCTATATATCCTTCCTTGGTCTCTTTTCAAATAGATGCCCCTTTTTTCATTAATAATTGTTTCATACATATATGTATATACATATATATTCTTAAATTTAACATGCTTGGTATGTATACTATTATTCATATTCACATTTTCAGCACTGACCATTTGTATTGGATAAAAAAGTTGGTGTACTCTTTCCTGGGTAAGACTATTTTTCTCACTCTTATTCCTTTGTTACCTGTAGTTCTTTGTGTATGGTTGAAGCCTCATGGGCTTTCCCTTGCTTGCTCTGGAATGTCTATTGTTGACCTTGTTCAGATTCTGCTTAGGTAGTCATATTGATACTGTTTTACAAATGTAGCTTCTAACATTGCTAGGAGCCACAGTCTCACAGCAAGTTCTCTGATCCTTTGACTTTTACAGTCTTTCTACTCCATCTTCTACAGTGTTTCCTGATTGGAAATTGTGGGACATATTTTACAGATGTTTCCACTGGGATTGAAATCCAGAATTGCATTTAAATGGTTGTATCCTTTCCACTGGTTTCTGTCTGTTACAAAACTAAGTTTCCTTGATGAGTGCTGTGGAATACACTTATATGTGGGTATAAGAACAAATATTTCAAGTGTGATTAGGAATTGTGCTGTTTTAGTAAAGTGGTTGTAGGTTCTTCTCCAAGATCCATGACTTCATTTGCTCTGGGTAGTTGTCTAAGTTTCAAGTACCAGATATGATTTCCTTCTAGGTGAATAGGTCTTACATCTAATTAAAGAGTTGTTGGTTATGATCAAGGTATCTGTGCTACAAAGGAACCCTTAGAGTTATCATGGCATACCTGCATAGGACTGTTGGTTGCATCCTTATTTGGAAGCTTGCACAGTGCTTGCTGGTATAATGAAAGCTAGTCCTCAGGGAGGAGGCATTCAAACCAGTTCCAAAATGAAAACCTCTGAGCCCTGTGTCTGAAGTGCATAATGTTTTCAGCAATGGAGACTTATATTCTATTTCTGAGAAATGACCAAAAGGAAACAATAGAACTATAAAATGAATGTATTTTTAAATTTTCAGTAATGTCTTTACTAAAGATAGTTTGTCTTTTTCACTCCTAATATTTTATATTATTTCTTCCTAAATATAAGTTACTATTAATTTAAATTTAAAATTTCTTCTTATATATTTAGGTTGCTAAGCCATGCTACCATAATACAGTTATATATTGCAGTAAAGCAAACAGCTATATACTTATCATATTGCTTTGCAACATACCAATCTTACTAGGCTTTATTTAGTTTTTCATAAACTTATAATAAAACAGTATGGAACTTCACTTTTTTCCACAAGTTATTCAGGGTTTTTAATTTTTTCTTGGTACTAGGCAATATTCTGAACTTGGTGTCTCTATATTTCCATTACTAGTTAATTTTATTCACAAAATTATTTTTAGCTCATAGAGTTCTGACTATGTAAAAATATTCTGAATTTCTTGTGGTTGAGTGGAAATATATGATTATGTCTAGTCAATAAATAAATACTGGGGGTGGCACATACCACTTTAGGACAAATTTCTTTAGCTTTTTATCTGGTATTGTCAAAGCTCTATTTCCATGACACATGGAAACCTACAGCTTTACAGACAGTGGCTATTTAAACTTCCTGAGCCCTCGAATAAAGATGATTTGAATAAGTAACTTTCTATGAACTCACAGTTGCTATGCAGCATGGGAGGGAATGGACTTTTTTCTGCTTATAGATTCTGAGATTATTTTGTTGCCCTTGGTTTTACCACACCACAACCTAGGCAATCTTGACTAATGAATCCATAAATATCAAATAGTATAATTTGCATACTTTATATCTGTACATGATTGCCATTAAGCTTTTTATGTCTTCCACAACTTGTAATTCTTGTACAGTGCTATATACTTAGCATTATTAATGTGATATATGTTCCTATAACTGCTGTATTTCTGTTTACTCTCTCACTGAGCAGACTGAGATCCATTTAACCATTTTTCTATTAGTGAAAGCTTGTTTTATTTTAATTTTACACAGTTAATAATAATGGTGTGCTGCTTTATATCTTGTAAACATATATTAGAAATTTTATAGGAGTTAAATTATTAGATTGTTATGGGGTATTATATATTTCTAAAATTATTAGATCTTAACATAGTAACTCCTCATGATTATTACTGTATAATTCTGGCAATATTACACTAAAAATTACTATTTCCACATGTTTACAACTCTTGGTATTGTTAGGCATTGTCAATTCATCAGTCTTATTTATTGTATTAATTTTCATTTTTTTCTGATTTTGAATATAATTGAGTATTATTTGATAGTCCTGTTCCACATTTGGGTCTTTTAGTTTTATTTTTAAATATTTTTTTCTTCTCTTCCTTCAAAGTGCTCTTGCTAGTTACATGAATTATAAATGTTTTCTTTGTGTCTGAATCATGTCATTTTATTTGATTTATATTGTATTTCCTAACATACAATTTGCATTTCAAAAATGTCAAGTACTATATATCAATCTACTCATTTATCATTTGATCATATGTTTATGCTTTGTTTAGGCAAAACTAACACTGTATAATTGTTTGCTTGTGTGCAAAATTCTGTAGACGTTTAATAGATTTGCAGTTACTTTTATATTTTCATTAAAAACATTGACTAGCAAATCCCTAATTGTCATCTTCTCAATCTTGAACTATTATTTTTTTAAACTCGTTTATGGTATCTAAAATATGAATGTGTATACACATGTGAATGTGCCTATGCATATAAATATGGAGACCAGAGATTGAGCTAACTTGTCTTGGTCTACTGCTCTCCACCTCAGTTTTTGAGATACAGTCTCATTGAAACAGTAACTGTTCAGTTTGGGTAATCTAGCAAGTGTCATCAAGTCTTCTACCTCTGAGTGCTTGGATTCCAAATAGGTACTGCAGTGCTTGGTTTTGGCTTTTTGTAGTAGTGCTAGGGATGTGAATTCAAGCTCTCATGCTTGTGCAAAAATGCTTTATTCATTGAACCATCGCCTATCTATCTCTCTTTTATGAATCTGCTTTCTCTTTCTATTGGTCACTCTCTCCTATCACTCCACAATCATATTTATGATCTTTTTTGAATGAATTTTTAAAAATAGCAGAAATTCTCCTTTTATGTGTTTTGATGAGATCATTCTCTAAACTAAACTTCTAGGGTATCTTTACAGATACCTTGAAGAACTAGTGAATGAGACAACAGTTTTTCTTTCCTTGGAGAAGCTAGATGAAAAAGGGTCTCTTCTGGATCTTCTAGGGGTTATGCCAGGGTATGGTTACTAGTAAGAGTACAGTCAGAAGCCTGAAACATATCTTTTTAAAGTTAATATGGTTTCAATATATGACATAAGGATAATAGCTTTTCTGTTAAATTTCAAATTTTACTCAAAAATATGTAAATTATGTGGGGTTTGGTATAGAAAGTCCCAAGGATTCTTTGCTACCATTTTGTACATTTTGATATTGATTTTTATTACATTGCAGTCATATAACATTGTTTTACTATAGTTTTGAGAATGGTTTTTACCATTAATTGTAATCCCAAACATCCTGGTTTTTAAATATATTTTATGTATTTATATTGTAAGAGTGGGAGTATATTTTGTTAGAGTGCATATACTTCTAATACATTATTTGTATCAATTGAATAAAACATTGCTTGTTTAATTACATGGTCCATACAATTAATTAATTCATACCTACTTCAAGATGTCATACTGTGAATGTTATACATTAGAATATTAAATTGTTACTTTGTTTGATTCATTCTTCATTGTGTTTTACACATGATAAATTTTATTTTGTGCATGTTTTATTGTGTGCATATTTAGTGCATGTTTACTATATTTTCATTCATTAAAAATTGATTGTATTTAACTTTTATGTTTATTTATTTATTGTGTGTATATGGAGAGAGAAAGAGAGAATATTGATTTTGCTAAGATACACATTAGCTGATGAAAACTTACTCTCCCCTTCCATCCTATATATTGATGGCAAGCACATCTGTTTGCTGGTAAGCAGGTTTTTTTCTGAATACTTAGTCTTTATTAATATTTTATACCTTTTAATGTCTCTCAAATTCATATGACTTAATGAGTCACAACTCTTGTTTTGTTATTTTCTGTATTACTTGGTCAAAGTTTTCTAACTGTCTCTTTGCTCATACCCTAATTTATTAGTCTTCCAGCTATAGTACTATATGCTTTGTTTAATTCATTCTTACAATTGAATACAATTAATTTGCAGTTAATTACAATTAATGATCACAATTAATTAAATTGATATAATTTATTATTAATTAAAATAATAAAAATAATTGTATTAATACAATTGATACAAATTAAAGACAATCTGTTTTAAATGAGTGAAAATATTAAAATAAGCATGTACTGATACTGAATCAAAATAAAGGTTATCCTGTTTAAAGCATAATGAAGAATCAATGAAACAAAGTACACAGTAACAGCAAGCACGACAGGTTTCCTTCCTGACCAGGCTTTAAATCTAATGATTGGAATAAACAGATACATTGTGTGATGGATAGGGTGCTTGATTCACAAACAGAGATCTAACTTAAGAGGGATAAGGAGGTGAATTGACATTTGAAATGTAAAAAGGAAATAAGAGGTAAGGTAAGCAATATTAGCAAAACTGGTATCTTGGTTAGGGTTTTACTGTTGTGGACAGACACCATGACCAAAAGGAAACATTTAATTGGGGCAGGCTTACAAATTCAGAGGTTCATTCCATTAACATTGTGGCAGGAAGCATGAAAGCATGCATTCAGACACAGTGATGGAGGAGCTGAGAGTTTTACCTCTTGATCCAAAGGAAGCCAGGAGCAGACTGCCTACCTGTGGCTAGGGGGAGGTTCTCAAAGCCCACCCTCACAGTGACACACTTCCTTCAACAAGGCCACATCTCCTCCAACAGGTCCACACCTCCTAATAGTGCCACTCCCTAAGTCAAGCATATGCAAACAATCACAAATGGTAATCCAGAGAGAATGTGTAAATGCTGTCTGCTAGAGAAAGAACATGGAATTAACAAAGGAATACGATGCCTGACAGCTGATAATTGAAGTGAGATCACCAGCGGTTTTTATAGTTTATAAAATGACTCAGTTTTTAATCTAAGAACAAGGGGATAAATATATGTAATGGATTTGAGAGTAGGAAATCACATGAGTATACCATCTGATGCAAGGCTATACAACAAATATTACTAACTTAAAAATAACAGAAATTAATTAAAATATACTCACCAACCACAACAGAATTCTGAAGCTAATAGAAAAAATGAAAAACTTAAAAACTCACAAATCAAAAAGCATATGGAATGATGTACATTATCATATACTAAATTGCAAACAAAATAGAGTATATTGCTATTGGTAATATATTCAACTTCAAAGAAAAATAAATGGTTACCCTGAGGCTAAGGCATTACTTAGAAGGATATTTTTTATAGGTTTAGAAGACTTTCTATAGAAAGAAGGAAGTTCTCAAAAATAATGTAAATTTTCATAGAAATAAACCTGGAATTAGGAAAGAATACTGAAGTAAAGGAAAAAAAATCAAGATCAGAGCAGGAATTAATAAAAATGAGCAGCAGGAAAAGTAGAAAAGATAAATGAACCAAAAGTTATTTATTTGAAATGATAAACAAAAAACAAAACTGAGGAAAAAATAAGTGACTGTATTTATGCAGGGTACACTGTAACTGTCCTTTAAAACCCTTTTGTCAGTTAGAAGTAACTAGATCTTGAATCATAAACATTCTATGGTTTCATTCATTGAAATACTCAGAAAAAGAAAATTCATAAGTAGACGCAGATTTTCTACATTGGTTTATACCTTCCCATGAACATACTGTGCTTCCATAGATACTCCTCAGCCTTTTGCACACACCCTTCTCATTACCATAATTTCACCTTCTTACTCTACTAAGCCTGATTTTAGCATCCTAACTTCCTATGGCCTTCTATGTTAATCCTGAGCCCTCTGTCCTCAGCAGGGTCTTGCTGACCTCCCCAGACTTCTGCTCTCCTTGCCAGATTCCCTACCTAGTCCTGATAAGTAGACTTCTGCTTTACCTCAGCACCATACACATCAGTCCTGAGCCTCCTGCCTCCCACTACTATCATTTCTTCTCTTGCCCCTCAGGTTGCTACAACTTTAGCCCTCACTTTAATCTTTTCCCAGTCACCTACTCAGTCTTTAGTCACTCCTTCTCCTCTCTAGCCTTCTGTTCTCCATGTGCTAAGCTAAAACCAGCATTTTTAATCTGCTAAACTTCTACTGTCACCTCCAGCTTTCTGTCCTTATGATTGACACTGCTAAACCCTTGTCTGTCCCTTATTGTCCTCTAATATCTTGCTTTCCAATTGGGACTCCTATTCTCTTCCCAGTCATCCTTACCAGTCTTCCGCTTTTCCCATATCTTCATTGTCCTGTCTGTTAGCCTCTAACTTCATCATCCTTCTGACATCCAATAGTCTCCTACCCTCCTCCTCCTCTTCTTCCTCCTCCTATGCCCAGGCTCTAATCCTCCTGCTTCCTCCACAACCTGTTCTCCAGCTCATGTCCAGCAAGATATCCTGCAACCCAATCCTCTCATCCTGACTCACCTGGCCCCTTCTCCTCTTGCCAAGAATTCATGTGCATTCATAGTCTAATGACCTTCCAGTGGGTCTCCAGACCCCCTTAGAAGTCTGTGTTCCTACTACTGTCCAGCCTATGCTCTGATTCTGAAATATGCTCTTCTCTATAGTCTAGTTGGTCTTATTTTTTCAGTTTCTCTAGTCAATAGTCAACATTTGTCATTTGCAGTATTTGTTTTCAAGTAAGTATTCTCTCCCCTTCAACTATTTCTGGACAGTCTGATAATTTCTAGGTGACCATTGTTGAACAGTAACTTCACTGATGATAATTGAGTTCACTGGAGTCACTGAGATTTCTTGGGGCAAAATGAAAAGAGGCCATATATCAGAAAACTGAGAAATATGAAAATACTATTGATCAGTTTATAACAACATTTTCTGAGGACTGGTAGGAGCAGAGTGCTAAGGATCATAAGAAGTTGCCTGGGGATTGATTTGTAGCTGAGAGATAAGGGCAATAGCTAGTAGGACTTGAAGAGAAGCAGTTTAATATTGAAATGATGTAACATAATTGTATGCCAATGGGTTTAGTTAATGATATGGAGTTATAGATGGAAAAAAATAGATATTATAAACTTGAATCCCTTAGAAAAGTGGTTTTCAAGCTGTGGGGGTCAAATGATAGTTTTACAAGAATTGTGTAAGAAAACAGATACTTACATTATTATTCACAACAGTAGAAAATTATAATTATGAAGTAACAATGAAATAGTTTTATGAGTAGAGGTCACCACAACATGAGGAACTGTATTAAAAGGTTGCAGTATTAGAATGATTAAGAACAAATGACTTAATTAGAAGATTAAAAGACAATAAATACATACTTAAGAAAGACAGAACTCTAGGAGAGCCAGAAGGAGGAAAGAATAGTGGCCTATAATGGTCATTTGTGCTCATTCCTTTTTATCCATTTTGTTTTCCCAGGTTTTTTCCAACTTTTCTGGAAGCAGGCCCCAATGTGATACCTAAGTTACAGGTGTCCATAAGTGATTTTCATCCATTTTCATGAGTGTGTTAAACACATACTCATAAATATTGTTTGTAGGACCATGAAAGGCATCCTAGTCCCTGGTTGAGCTAAGGCTAGAAATCCTGGTGATCCTGAAAGAATGGAAGGGGTTTCACCCCGATCCTGGACACCAGACTCCTGGCATGAGGTCCCAGCCCTCCATAGATTTGTGTCCATCAGTCATGTAAGTGCAACGCCCCAAGTCCCTCCACAGGTAGAGGACATGACCTGTGGTCAAGTAGCTTCAAGACAGATCTCCATTTTAATGAGGTACTTAAAGCCCTGGAGGACTTAGCCAATAAAATCTTCCCAGACACTCCACCCTGCAAAAGGTATTTAACTTCAGGTCCACCCTGAGAAGTGGAGTATGGCTTTACTCATCCACTTTCTGCCATGACAATAAATGCCTTAAAACCATGGACTGCCTCTTTTCAGTAGGATCTGCCTTGAGGAGCCATGTAGAAAGCTTTAACCTATAAAGCCACCCTCTAATCTCCCTTAGAAGGTCTCTCTGCGCTCCTAGCCAAGGCTGTGACCAAGCCAAGCCAAATCCAAACCAAGGACTCTCTCCCTAGGATCCAGGTGGAGTTCCTCTCATTTTTCTCCTCTGACCTGGGCCTAGATCCAGCCTGCTGGTCCCCACTCCTTTCTCAGATCTTCCTTGGCATCCAGTGGCTCTTGGGTGTCCAAGAGCCTGCCAATCAGATGGCTCTGGCCTCTTTGCAGGCCCAGGGACCCCCTAGACAGCTCTAGCTGTCCCCAGGACCTCAGACTGCACTCCCTTACACCTGATAGGTGTCCTGGGGCTTCCCCACAGCCCAACACCCACCTGGCCACAGCATGGGGTAAACACAGTCAAAACTCCTTAGTCCTGCTTCCCCAGCACCCATGCCCTATTGTTGAGCAGATGTGGGACCCCATTAACCCTCCAATTGCTTATTATCAAAATTGGACAGAAAAGAATCTGGAAAAAAGTCTACTGAATCTTTGTAATGAAATATTTGAATTAGGTCAGTCATTTGTGTTTTAATAATTTATCATGTATAGAAATTGGGAAACTAAGTATCTTAATGTACTAATCATCTATCATAATGTATGAGAAGAGCCTTTACAAAACAGTATAAAAATGAACCCCACTAACTAATGATATATATATGTGTGTATATATCACCTGGATTTTAATAAGAATAATATTTTCAGTATGATGATAATCTATGTAGCATCAGTTTTTGTACAGTATAATTTTAAAAATTGTCCTTTTTTATTGGACAGATGAATTAGTTATAAGGAAAGTGCATAAGCAGCATATACTAGATTTAATCCAAAGCATTTAACATGATTCAATAAATTTAATTTAATTAATACTTCCATGAACTCAATGGCAGTTTCTATTATTATCTATATTTTAGGGAAATTGGATTGAAGGATTGAAATGATATACCAATTGCTTATGGTTAGTTAAGAGTTTAGAAGTTAGTTTAGAAGCCAAATTCCATGTCTTAGAGCATGGCGTTATCCTCTGTAGCAAGATATTACCTCTGATGGAAGTGATTACCAATAGCACTGTGGATAATCCTTGTACACAGAGCCTCCAAATAATGAATGTAATTTTCAGAGAAGCTAAGGGCTAACTCAGATTAATAGTATAAAAGTCAAAATGATGAGGCGGGAAGTACAACTCATATCTCCTGAAAAATTTATTAGCAGTTTTCCCACAAATGGCGTGCAGTTTGGTGACCACACTTTTACTTAATATTTCCTTATTTGCTTTCCTTACTCTTGACTTTTTTCTTAAAATCTTTATTTTTTAGAACTTCACACAAGTATAAATGCAGTATGTTCAGGTCTACCTCAGTATTCTCCTCCAACTTCCCCCAGATTGTCTTCCAACACATCCCACGCCCAAATCCATGTTCATTTGTTAATAACCCACCCAATCCAGTTCCTGCTGCCCATTTGTCTTAGGGTTTCTAACTCTCTGATGAACCACAAAGACTGAAAACAACTTGGTTTTATTTATGCTTACAACTTCCAGATCACACTTTATCACTGAGAGAAGTCAGAGCAGAAACTCAAAACAGGGCATGAACCTGGAGGCAGGAGCTGATGAAGAGACCATGGAGGGCTGTTGTTTACTGGCTTGCAGTTTGCTTTCTTATAGTACCTAGGATTTCCAGCCCAGGGGTAGGAACATTGCATCAATCACTAAGAAAATGTCCCACAGGCTTATCTACAGACCAATCTATTAGGGGTATTTGTTCAACCAAGGTTGTCTCTTCATAAATGACTCTAACTTGCATCAAGTTTGCAAAAAACCTAAGCATGAAGGCATACCTGCACAATTTGAATCCATTCTACTGGAACATGGCTAACGCACCAATGATTACATCCTTGAAGAAAACTTACTATCCGCTCTCCAACAGCTAGGAATGGGGCCTTGTGAGATCCTCCTGTATCCATGCTGGAATTTTGACCAACTTCAACTTCTGCAAGCCTTGTCATGAGGTCATATTTGAAATCACATTCTTAGATTGATTGTGTCTGCATATATAGGGAATGTCACTTATAACATAAATTGTTGTCAGCTCAATTTATTTGCATTATCTCATGTAAACTCCACAGCAAATTAGTGAAACGGTAATATGATTACATTGAAGGAAATAAAATTCATCTTAAAGAAATAATCTATGTTTTTCTAGCTTCAAATTATTTTTCCATTTCTCCAGAAATAATGAACCACTAAAGAAAGGCCATGGTTCTTGTTAACGAAGTAGTGAATAAATGATAATGACCACTCAGAATGTTTGATTTCACTGTGAGTGATTTTCACATTTTTAAAATTTACTTTATGTCCTGATCACAGCACCCCTCCCTCCTCTCTTCCCAGTCCCACCCTTACAAATCCCTCTCCTCCATTGCCCCCTTCTCCCCAGAGAAGGTGCTCCCCTTTTGGGTACCACACCACCCTGCATATCTAGACCAAGTAACACTGGGCGCATTCTCTTCCACTGAATCTCAACCAGGCAGTTCAGGTAGGGAGAAGAGGATCCAATGGCAGGGAAAAGAGACAGTCAGCCCCTGCTCCACTTGTTAGGGGATACACAAGAAGACCAAGCTGCTACAAATAGGCACAGGGTCTAGATACAGCTCCTGCACGTTCCCTGGTTGGTTGCCCAGGCTCTATGAGCCCCCATGGGCCCAGGTTAGTTGACTCTGTGGGTATTCTTGTGGTGTTCTTGATGCCCACTACTTGCTCATTTCTATCCCACACTCTTTTATAAGGTTTACTGAGCTCTGCCTAGTGATTTTTTGTGGGTCTCTGCATCTACCTCTATCCACTACTGGATGAAGCATCTCAGGAGATGTTTATGCTAGGTTCCTGTCTACAAGTATAGCCGAGTATCATTAATAGTGGCAGATGTTGGTTCTCTCCCATGGAATGAGTCTCAAGCTGGATCAGTCTCTGCTTCATCTTTATCCCTGCACATGTTGCAAGCAAGACACATTTTGGTTTGAAGTTTTGGGAAGTAGATTAATGTCCTTCTCCCTTCTCTGGAAGTACTGCCTGGTTGTAGCATGTGGCTACTTGAGTCTCTATATCACTTTCTGGCAGGAATCTCAGCTAGGGTCACCCCCATAGATTCTCTGCACCCTGTCCTGTTCCAGGCCTCCAGCTAGTCACCAGAGATGCCCTCCACTGATTTTATTCTCACTCCCAGTCCCTTCCTACTCTCCTCCAACATCTGATTGCCATTCCTGTTCTTCTCCCCACCTCCTTTCCTACCCAGTAATTATATCATTCCACTCCTTCTCTTCCCTACATTCAAACCTTCCCACATATGCCTCTGTGCTATCTTCAAATTTAAGTCATTTTGTCACTGATTGTTGTTATATTCATATACTATATACATATATACATATATTCCTAAATGAAATCTAGTCTATAAAATGTTACTTTGCATGTATGCTTTGGAGATGACCAAAGACAATGGCAATAGACATGTCAAAGTGGATGGGAGAAATGACCAAGAATGTACAAAGAACTCTAAGCAGCTAAGGAATGTTGAGAACAAACATATCATGAGCGTGGATTATCTATCAGACTAAGTCCTCAGCACCAAGGCTAAATCAGTGAGCCAAGTGGATAAAATTTTCCTACAGTTTAGCCAGTATTAGTATTGTTGGATAGAGTATATTTTCAAGAGAAGTTTAGATGTCATAGAAGCATGATGACTGACATTGCAACGCAGAGGTAGTAATGATATAAAAAAATGACCAATATTTGATACACACACAAAGAGCTAAGTGAATTGTTATACAGAAACACCAATTCTCAGGTTTTATGTCATAAGCTTCTACAGGAGATAGAATTAGGGTAGGTAGAATGAAGATAGGAATTGTTAAATATTTGTTTACAGTTGATAGATATTCAGGTCTCCACTATTGCTTTTTGACTTTTGGAAAAATGCATTCTTTATTTTATTTGTAAAAATGAATCCTTTATTTTATTTGTAAAAATGAATCCTTTATTTGTAAAGTTGAATTAGAAGTAGACATAGTTATACATTTTCCAGCAATCAAGAGGATGAGTCAGAAGATCATGAGTTCAAGTTTGTCTTAGGCTATGTGGGGAGCTCAAATTCAGCCTGGGCTACATGTTTTTTTTCCATTTAATTTAATTATTAGTTTGTTAAATAGCTGATAGGCATACTTTCTCTCATCTCCCACCTTTATGCTTATAAAACACTTATTTATTTGTGTTTCTGCATGTGCATGAGTATGCCTCTGTATGTGTGTATGTATTGTGCAGTGTGTGAATGTCTCTGTGTGTGTGAGTTTATGTGTATATGTGTGAGTTTGTGTGTGTGTGTGTGTGTGTGTGTGTAGTATGTGTTTGTGTGTATAGTGTATGCAGCTGTAGAAATGCCACAGAGCACATGTGGAGGTCAGAGGACAGCCTTCTAGCCAGTTCTTCCCTTGCACCTACTTGAGGCATGGTCATACTTGTTTCTGCCTAGCACAGCTCTAGGTTAATTGGTCCACAATGAGCTGTATGAAAGCACTACCCCTTTGAGTCCCAATCTTTTCATTGGGGGTCATGTATTACTGAGAAAAAAATCAGAACAAATATTGCTGACGTGTAACAAGGCTTAGGGAATAAAGAATGTTAATTTTTATTAATATGGACTTCAAAATATGTCCTAATATTTTGCATTCTTAAACAAGTTATTTTCAAGTTTCAATTTTCTTCTCTATAACATGGAAATGATTACAACTTGTATCTCCATAATTGCATATCTTTTTGTGTTTAATAAAAGAAAGCCATCCAGTGTGTACTAGAAACTCTATTTTTACTTAGCCCACTGCCCCCAAACAGCCAGATCAATCTAAATAGTTATAGTTGTGTAAGAGTTCAGAGGACAAGGGATAGTTTTACCTCTTTTATGAATTATCCAACTTTAAAGAAATTTATAGAGCAACCTGTATAGTTCTTTCAAAATTCTGAACAATGCTTTTACTAAAACAATTTGGAGTGCTGACTTTCTGTGGCCTTGGCTCCTGCTTTACAAAGGTTTGGCATATATTATTATGAATACCATTTTATTTTAAAAGCTCATAGAGCTTCATCCTCAACTATTACTGATTTAGGAATAGCAGATATATGGAAACTTTCACACTCTACTGAACGGAATTATATATTCTTCTCTGGCCACATAATTCATATTTCGTGGCTGCTCTCTTCTAAGTTCTTCTCTTTTCTGATTAATGATGTGAATAACAGAGCTCTAGGCAGTTTTCTCTTATCTGACCATGCCACAAACTCACTTTCAGGTGACCTTCAGAAACCATCAGGCAGCATTTCAGCAAAAGTTCTTTAGTAAATGACATCAGAAAAAAGAAACAAGGGTTCTAAAGCATATGCCCTCTTACTTGCATATACAAACTCCTTTCTGCTTTTTAAAAAACTGATTGAAATCAAGTTATCTCTCATGAAAAAGATAGTTAATTACAAAAACATACTAACAAAGTTCTCATTAAAGATAAATGTAAACTTGGAAGACAAACTGCTAAATCATTTCCTGTGTTTTTTTCAGATTGAAAGAAACATGTGCACTCTAGAGGGAAGAGTGAAAATATGTATATTATAGAGTTATATGTTTTAATAACTTCATCCCATTCTATTAAGACTCTACTCCCACTGGAATGATAAAAGGTTAATATTGAGATGAACCCTAAGAACATAAATTAAGCATTGCCATAACTTTCCCCTAAAGAGCCTTAAGCTATGTAATGACTTGATCAGCAGGAATTTCCTTTTTTTATTAAAGAAATGAAGATACACTGTATTGAGTGACAATACTGAGAATGCCTAAATTTTCTCATTATCCTGCAAGTGCTTAAAATCATTATTACAAATTTTTGCAGGCCAAATCCCAGGTCCCAGTGGTCCCATAAAGAGTGTTATGAAATACTAGTAAAGACCATTTTTATGCCCACAAATACATACTTGTAGAGCCATATTGGTTATTTTCTGGTGGAAATAAAATCTTTTCTTTTTATTCCTTTTGCAAAGAAAGGTCATTCTAAAATAGTATCCTGAAGAGTTACAGGCCACAAATCAATACTGGGCATAATCAAAACTAGTCTTCATTTATATACCTTTTGTAGTATCAAATAGCACAATGTTATCTGTCATATCTTGCACCCTGCATGGTTTAAATTTTCAGCATTAGATAGTGATTTTTCATATTTTCAATTTTCATGTTTAAAACTGATATTTGTTCAATAAAAATAGGTGATACTTGTCCAACAAAAATAGGTGGATATCCTTGGCAAAAACATGTTTTTTTTGGGTTACCATGTATGTCACCGACTTAAGAGAAAAAGTTCCCAGATAACCTTCCCTGTCTTCTTCTGTTTTCAAACAAGCTCAAATTTAATACATAAACTTCAAAATCCTTGTTCCTTCAGCATTTTTACAGAGATGTCAAATTCTTAATATTTTTGAAAGGTGTACAGCCATTAACTCTTTCATATTCCCAGAATAGTAATATTTATTCTACCTAACATCTATTCTTTTTAAGTATTCATTTTAATATTCTAGTAATTGTCTCTCAATGATTGGAATTTATTATATTTAAATATAGAAACAACTATTAATTGTTATGATTTAGAATGCTGGAAGGCTGTTCTTTGTTAACACTAGTCCATTAATGCCAAGAACCTGCAGCAGCTTGGACAGGGGTTCTGAGAGAAGAGGTTTCTGGGAACAGTGAAAACAAACAACTCTAAGTCAAATCCTGGGTTCTCACTGGCAGCCTATGTACTGCTCAAGACAGCTTTCCACCCTGTTTTCTCTCTGTTCTGCTTTCTTTCTCTACGGTCAGCTTTCTCTGGAGACCTCCAGACAGCTCTCTTTAAGTTCTGCTCGAGACAGTTCTCTAAGCAGTTTTCCCTTGCTGTACTAAAAATTTCTCTGGCTATCTCATCTCTTATAGATCATAAGCCCAGTCTTTTATTTTATATGTCAATCCAGTCATTTACTACCAAGTTTCCTTTTGATTATCTCATGAATCAGCAGTCCATGATCCAGGCTCCTGAATTCTTAGGAGACAGCAAGTTCACATTTTTTTTCTTTTCCCTTTTGTTGGATATTTTCTTTATTTACATTTCAAATATTATCCCCTTACCAGGTGTCCCCTCCGGAAACCTTTCTATCCTATCCCCCCTCCCCCTGCCTCTATGAAGGTGCTCCTTCACCCGTCCACTCATTGCAGCATTCCAACCCTGGCATTCCCCTACACTTGGGCATCGAACGCCCTCAGGCCCAAGGGCTGCTCCTCCCACTGAGGTCCAACAAGGTCATCCTCTGCCACATATGCAGCCAGAACCATATGTATAATCATTGGTTGGTGGTCCATTCCCCGGGAACTCTGGGAGTTTGGCTGGTTGACACTGTTGCTCCCCCCATGGGGCTGAAAACCGCCTCAGCTTCTTCAGTTCTTTCTCTAACTCCTCCATCAGGGACCCTGCTCTCAGTCCATTGGTTGGCTACAAGCACCTGCATCTGTATTTGTCACACTCTGGCAGAGCCTTTCAGGAGGCAGCTATATAGTCAGCAAGCACTTCCAGGCATACACAGTAGTGTCCTGGTTTGGTAATTGTATATAGGATGAATCCCTAGGTGGGGCAGTCTCTGGATGGCCTTTCTTTCAGTTTCTGCTCCACACTTTGTCTCCATATTTCCTCCTGTGAATATTTTGTTCCCTGTTCCAAGAAGCACTGAAGCATCCACACTTTAGGCTTCCTTCTTCATGAGCTTCATATGGTCTGTGAATTGTATCTTGGGTATTCCAGGCTTTTGGGCTAATATCTACTTATCAGTGAGTGCATACTATGTGTGTTCTTTTGTGACCAAGTTACTTCACTCAGGATGATATTTTCAAATTCCATCCATTTGCCTGTGAATTTCATGAAGTCATTGTTTATAACAGCTGTGTAAATGTATCATGTTTTCTGTATTCATTCCCCTGTTGAAGAACACCTGTGTTGTTTCCAGCTTCTGGCAATTATAAACATGGCTACTATAAATATAGGTGAGCATGTGTGTTAGTCCATGTTGGTGATTCTTCTGGGCATATGCCTAGGAATGGTATAGCTGGGTCCTCAGGTAGTATTATGTCCAATTTTCTGAGGAAGCTTTAAACTGATTGGTTGTACCAGTTTGCAGTCCCACCAGCAATGGAGGAGTGTTCCTCTTTCTCCACATCCTTGCCAACATGTGTTGTCATCTGAGTTGTTGATGTTAGCCATTCTTACTGGTGTAAGGTAGAATCTCAGGGTTGTTTTGATTTGCACTTATTTCCCTTATGACTAAGGATGTTGAACATTTCTTTATGTGCTTCTTGGCCATTTCAGTTTCCTCAGTTTAGAATTCTCTGTTTAGCTCTGTTCCCTATTTTTTAATAGAGTTATTTGGTTCTCTGGAGTCTAACTTCTTGAGTTCTTTATGTATATTGGATATTAGCCCTCTATCAGATGTAGGATTGGTAAATATCTTTTCCCCATCTATTGGTTGTCGTTTTTTCCTATTGACAGTGTCCTTTGTCTTACAAAAGCTTTTCAGTTTTATGAGGTTCTATTTGTCAATTGTTGATCTTAGAAAATAAGCCATTGTTATTCTGTTCAGGAAAATTTCCCCAGTGCCCATGTAAAAGAATTTAGAGATGTGCTTGCCTCTGTTAAGGCAGATAAAGTACCTGGTAAGACCATTAGCTAGCTAGATGGGACCCTGTCCTGAAATTACCATTTCTACCATATCTGGGCCTAATCTGGCTCTGTCCCAGGCCAATGATGAACTCAGCAATCTGTCTGCCCTTGTAAGCATAAACAACACTTAGCTTGATGGGGTCTCCTGCTATCACCACTCCCTAAATCTCTTTATCTTTTCCTATCACCTGACAAGTTAGCTCACAGAGCAGCTGATTTGTTTTCCTTTAGATTTGTGAAGCCCCCCTCATATAATTCATATTGCATCCTTATTATTTGAGAAATTATATATTTTTGAATCCATGTTTTTAAAGTTCTTTTCCACAGCCTTAAGGTTACCCTGAAGGTCCCAGCATTTACCATTCTGCTAAAACATTAGCCATTCCCTTAGCCTCCTGGACTCCTGCTGTGTCTCATTATCATGGAATTATTAACATTAATCAGAGAGGACATTCCTTGGAGGAGGAAGGTAAAATATGTACATTACTATACAAACAAGCCTTCAACCCGCAGCAGCTGACACTCCTGGAGGCCCACACCTGCTGGCCCTCTCCCATGGGCTGGAGCCATGTCATTGTGTCCCTAAGAAGGCCATGCTGAACCTGACACATTAAATGCAAAGCAGTCCTAACCTGCAACTACATTCAACCTTTATATAAATGGCTTTTATCTTTTCACCCATTTGATTTTATTAAGCTAGTGATACAGGTAGAGCTTCAGTATTTTTGTTACATAATGTGCATATACACTTATTCCATACCAGTATTGTAATGAGTGATACTATTTTTATAAACTATTTATTATAAACATAGACATTACTGGGAGATCAACAAGTATTTGGTGTAAAACCTTTATTATGTGAAGATATTACAATTTAATCGTTTTAAGTGATTTCCTCAACTCTTACTGTTTTTAAACGACAGGATAAAATGTCTTATAGCTCAGAGTTTTACATTGTTTTGTAAATATGCCTTGGTGCTACTTACTTGATTTTAGTAAAGATTGCTTGAAATTAATTCCATTGGATAAAATGATTACAGTGTGTTTCAAAATTACTATACCATAACTGTACAGTATCTTGAAGTAATGAGTTTGCCCTATATAACCTAGTATTAGAGCATGCAGATAGTAAAGAATTGACTAACAGTTAAAATTTATTCATCATTTACTTTATAACATGTCCATAAATGATTTACATGGCTTATCATATATAAGCCTCATAGCATCTTGGAAGGCACTTCATTCTCATTATTTTGTGAAGAGGAAAAGTAAAGTATAACAAGAGGTGAAATAACTTCATTCAATGTTTGGAAGATAAGAAGAGGAGAAAGCATTTTAATATAAGCAAATGGCTTCTAGTTTATACTCAGTGTTTGTGATGCACAGCTTCTATGGATACCTTATAAATAAGTTTTGCATTCTGTATGTGCATCCAATAACAACTAGTAAACAAAGAGGTCATGAATTTGAAGGAGAATAGGGAGGGATATATGGGAGGGATTGGAGGGATCAAAAGGAAGAAATAAATATTATAATTATACTATAATTGCAAATATTAAAAAGAAAAAAAATAAATGGACATAGTATTTAAAAAAGAATTGCCCAGATAAAGTGAAATCAAGTCTAGAAACTGAGAATAATTAATTTCTTGTGCAGATTTTAAAAATATGATACAGAAGATCTGGACAAGTGATCTATATAAAATGACATTACAACATGATACAGATTTTTAAATAACATATTTGAATGAGAAAAAAAATCATGGAGATGGACTTTTTTTATTCTTTTATATCACTCATGTTTTTTATTCTTTTTTCTTTTCTTTTATTGGATATTTTTTTATTTACACTTAAAATGTTATCCTCTTTCCTGTAATGGTTTCCCTCCATAAACCCACTATCCCATCCCCCTCCCCTTGCTTTTATTAGGGTGCTCCCCCACCCACCCACTCACTCCTGCCTCCCCACCCTGGCATTCCCCTACACTGGGGCATCAAGCCTTTGATTTGAATTTCCCTGGTGACTGAGAATGTTGCAGTTAAGAGCAGTGACTGCTCTTCCAGAGGTCCTGAGTTCAATTCCCAATAACCTCAGATGGTGGCTCACAACCATCTGTAATGTGATCTGATGCCCTCTTCTAGTGTGTCTGAAGAGAGTGACAGTGAGATGGACATTTTATGGAGGCTGCACTCATCTTGCATCTGGGAATTTTGAAGTGTGTAGAAAAGCTAGTGTGACTAGAAATGCATGTTCTGGTATGTTTTCATATGAATATAGTTTTTATGTACCATGTCAGGAAACGTGTGTTTGTGAATCGACAAACCAGAGAATGTAAATGAAGTCACTATTCAGTGTGCAATAGTGCTACTGGTACATGGAAAAAAGAATCAGGATGTCATATCTCATTTTCTAAATTAATTGCATTTCTGAAGCCCGGTCACTTAGGCATTTAGGTAAGAGTTAACAGGGATTCAAAGGCTTCCAAAAACAAACAAAACAAACAAACAAACAAATAACAAAAAATCCCCCCCAAACAAAAAAACAACCAAAATACAAATCAATACAAAATAACTACCCAAACAAACAAAAACAAAAAAGTAAAAAGATGCATGTACCTATTGATCTTAGTATATGATTTAAACTTAAAATATATACACAGTCTATAAGCCTCAATGAGGTTTCATTTTTCTTTGAATTTTACTGTATATATTTGAAGTAGAAATTTTCTTTTTTCCTCTAAAGTATTATTTTTCAACAATACTAATAAATGACCAATATTATATACTTTAGAGGGAGTAAGGCTTTATTCCTTACGTAAGGAAAGTACATTGTTCACGCTGTTACAATAAATTGTCATACCCTGGGTGGTTTACGATAGCAAAATTTTATTTTTCATAGTTTCAGAGGTTTGAAAATCCAAATTCAAAGCACCAGAAAATTAAACTTAATTCCCAAAACCTTTTTCTTTTGCCTGACATCTCACCATATGGTCTACTACTACTTCTACACACACACACACACACACACACACACACACACACGCACACACGCACGCACACACACACATAAACACATAGATATACAAACACAAACACACTATAAATTGGAGAGCTAAAGAACTAGAGAAAGAGAAAATGTAATGTTTCATTTTTAATTTTTTTTATTTTAGAATTTCATATGTAAGTATTTATTGACATCCCTTTCACCCCTCCCTCTACCTCTCCCTGGTTCAATTCTTCCCATATCCTTTCTACTCTCTAGCAAATTAATGCTATCTTTGTAATTATTATTGTTTACATATGTGCACACACACATAAACTACATACCTGTATGCATATATAATTACAACCCACCGAATCAATTTAGTACATTTACCCCTATGTATATGTGTTTAGGTCTGATCATCAGGTATTGGACAAACTCTTAGGAGGCTCATCCCTGAAAATGATTGATCCTTTCTCTCTTAGACACTATGAATTGTCTGTAGCACTTCATCTATGGAGAGGCCTTGTGACCAAGCCAGCTCAGTTAACAGGGTCTTGAGGGAGGGAAGGAAAAAGGGAGGGAGGGAGGGAGGGAGGGAGGATGCAGAAAATGTATCACATTAGATATCCTGGTTCTTTGTTCTTACAATCTTCCCACATTATCTTCTGTGATGTTCCCTAAGCCTTAGATGTGAGGGTTGTGTTATAGATGTATTATTTGTAATTGGGCACACAATTGTCAGTTGCTCTCTACATATTGACTAGTTGTAACTTTCTATATTAGTTTTTAGCTACTGCAAAGGGAAGGTTCTTTGATGTGCTGTGAACTTGAGTTATCTGTAGGTATGAAGATATGAATTTAGAATATAATTTTGAATTATATCATTTTAGAAAGTATCCATAGTAAGTCCACCTCTAAGATATATGATCTCACTAACCACATATAGTTTGCTAAGTTTACTGTAACACGTATATTTCTCCTGTTGAATGAGCCTTATGTCCAGTTAGATAGCTTATATAATGAAAGGGTAATAGTGCTACTGTTACAACGTTGGGAATATCTAGCCAGGGTGGTTGAAATTGGGAAATCTAGGCTTTGAATTTGTATGGGAATAATGATTGTTTTCCTCCCCTTGGCAGCATGCAAAGTCCCTTCTGATATTATGAGACTCAGTTCTCAAGGAGTAGGCTTCCAGATGAGTTCTATCTTGACTGTTCCGTCATTGATGAAAGGCTATGCTATCTTAAGCAATAGGGTTGTGTCTTCAGGTTCTGGGAAGCAACTGAGAACACTGGCAATAGTCTATTTGATTTGAAGAGACTCTTAGATGACACTGTACACAATAACTTGTAGTTTCTCATGCTTGGCACTGGGGGTTTTGTCAGGTTACAGCTCTTGTGAGGAGCTGTGTCAGTCCCAGTGGCCCAACTTCATTTAAACTATACACATAGAGACATGTACACACTGAAACAGACATACATATATTATAAATACACACACACACACACACACACACACACACACACACACACACGTATTCCCCAAATGTTGGATGTTAGTGTTTTTCAGTATTTTAGTTTTATCCTGACAGAAAAAGTAAGATACTCTATTAAAATTTTATTAAATATTTTCCTTCTCACATGATTTCAAAACATAGTACTTAATTGCTTATATAAATTATTAATTAATCAACTTACTTTTATTAGACATTCTTATCATTTTCTTAACTCTCATTATTACTAAATGTCAGTTTGGTTCTCTTAAACTTGTTTAAAGATAAATAGCCCATACTACTAGTTAATAGTTAGGAATCATGTATAGGTGGCAGTAATTGAGCAATGTGATGTATATATGTATTATTTCATCAGTCTTTACAGTGACTCATTATCAAAATGCTATGAAATTTCAAAATAAAATCTTTCTGAACTACACTGTAGCAAGATTATATGAAACCAACTAGCATTTCAGCGTTGTTCAGAATCATTTCTCTAGGGTGACAATCACAATGACTGCAGTATAATTTAATTTAGATATGAGGCAGGAAATGAAGGTGGTTACAAATCTAACTAATTAAAATGGAGAGTGGTCTATAACCATGATTAGAAATATAGATTTTGAGATTTAAATTTTCTAAAATTAAACATCAACTTATAGAACTAGTAAATGGCTCGCACACTGTGATTTTGAAGTTTTATGAGTATACTTATATCCAGTAAAACTCAATATTATTTTACTCTAGTTATTTAAGGTGAGACAGATTAATAGCCAAATTCAAAAAGACAAAAGATTTGTCTGTTTGTTCATAGCAATATTCATACTTATTTGCGTATTAACTGGCACTGAACAGACAAATATTTTCTGAACCAATGAATAAATGAACTCTCATTTCTTAGCATTCATTAATACACAGTAATTGTGTCTTACCACAGAAAATATAGGCAGTAAGTTGCTCTTTTGTATCAGTGTCCAGAGCCTAGCTAGCTGCTCCCATAATACATATGGGATAAGAGTTGTAATTCATAAAAGTTGTCTTGATGACTGAAAATCGCATCTACAATTCAGAACAAGTTACCCAGTGCAAGTTAGTTTTCATATTCCCCAAGAGTTATTTTTTAATTTATTTATTTACTTTACATCCCAATATCAGCCCCCTCTCCTCCTCTCAGGACTCTCTCACACAGATCCTCCCCCTATTCCTCCTACTCCTCCTTTAAGTAAGGAGAGCCTGCCTCTAGGTATCTCATCTCCTCCCACGTTCCACTCTGCTAACCCACATGCACTCACATCAAGTCAGTGCAGGACTAGGTGCATCTCTTTCCATTGAGGTCAGACAAGATGACCCATTTAGGGGAACTTAATCCACAAGCAGGCAGGCAGGCAACAGATTCAGGGACAGCAACCTCTCCCCACTAGTTGCTGTAGGACCTGCCTGAAGATCAAGCTTCACATCTGCTATATATGTGCAGGGGGCTTATGTATGCTCTTTGGTTGGTGACAGTCTCTGGGAGCCCCCAAGGTCTAGGTTAGTTGACTTTGCTGGCTTTCCTTTAGGGTACCTATTCACTCTGGGTCCCTTAATCCATCCCTCAACTCTTCTACAAGACTCATGCGCTCTTTTCAATGTTTGGCTGTATGTCTCTCCATCTCTTTCTGTTGGCTGTTGGATGGAACCTCTCAAGAGTACAGTTAGCCTAGGCTCCTGCTTGCAAGCATAACAGAGTATCATTAATACTGTCAGGGATTGGTTCTTGCCCAAAAACCAATGGGTCTCAATTTTGTCAGTCATTAGTTGGCCATTCCCTTCATTTCTACTTTCTAACTTTCTCCTTCACATGTAGACAGGACACATTTTGGGTAGAAGATTTCTGGGTGAATTGCTGCCCTTGGCCCTCCAATGGGAGCCCTGCCTGGCTATAGGAAGCGTCTACTTCAATCTCCATATGGCCCACTACTAGAAGTCTCAGCTAGAATTGCCCCCATAGACATTAACTCACTTTAAAAAAAATTGAACCATTTATCTCACAGTTTTGAATGTGACCTTGCACTTCTAAAAATATTTTTCATTATGAAACATGTCTTTCCCTCCATCCAATAAGGTGTGTCTACCTAGTTTGCCAGCAGATTTGGCAAAAAGTTGGTAGGCAGTCATGTAGGGTCAGCTGGAATGAATGGAGAATGTTAACATACAGTGAATACAATTACCAATATTGCAAGAGCCATTTTAAGTATTCCAGTTGTGTGTTTGCTGATTTGCAGATGTTCTGGAAAGCATCCTGCAATTTCATTTTTAGCATGTAAATCAAGAGTTCATTCTAATCATTTAAAAGCGTTTTCATTATCAAAGTTTTTAAAAAAGGCTGTATGCTATCAAATGCTATTCAATATATACGTTTTGAAAAGAAATACACTTTTGAATGGCTTCCATTGAAATGCTCCTAGAAAACCGGCCCATGTTGCGCATTGTTTTTCAAATGGGAATGTAGATTTAAATGAATATTGGTATGCCCATGTCTCTGATGGCCAATTTTGCAAAAATAGAATTTTAAAAGCCCTGTTATATTTTCTCTCTAGAGACAAACTTCATTTTCAGGCAAATCCAGCAGGACCAGTAGAGAGCACACAGACAGACCTGAATTTCAGTTTTGGTTTTGTTTTATAGACTACATTACTTTGGGATTTCATTTTCTCATTTACAAGATAAGAGTTCTTTCTTTGAAAACTTCTCATATATTCAAGCCTTTCTAAAGTAATTAAAACGTGATTGAACTTTATTCTAAATAATGGTTCCCAGATATCCAATTTCAGGCTGGCTACAGAACTTTCTGTATAGATATTTAAATCTGTAGATACCATGCCACTACCTTGAGAATCCTATAAATCTACAGTATAAGTGTTTTCTTTATAATGTTCCCAAGGTAGATTTTATGCAGTTGTTTCTACAAACCTCCAACTTTTGCAGCAACTATTGCAAATTTGTTTCAGGATTATTTATTTGATTTTAAACATATATTAGTACAGTTTGAAAATATCGTTAAATTTTTTATCTTATTATTTTGTATGTATGAATCCAGCAGGTGTGAGCAAATTTTAAAAGCTCTGTTATATTTTCTCTCTAGAGACAAACTTCATTTTCAGGCAAATCCAGCAGGACTTGTAGGGAGCACACAGACAGACCTGAATTTCAGGTTAGATTCCTGTGTAGAATCAGGAAGCAATTTTATGGAGTGAGTTTCTACCCTCATATAGGTTCCATAGATTGAATGTATGTAGTCAGACTTACACAGAAAATGCCATTATACACTGAGCCAACTCACAAATCATAAACACATAGCTATAATTTCCCATCTTTTCATGTAATTTTTTAATTTTTTGACTCATTTACTCACATCACATTGTAATTAAGATTTATTGTTCAGAAGAACATTTCCTTTTCTGTTTCATATTTTCTAGTTAAATTCACTGTCCAAATTTGTAATAATTCAAAAGCTATTAACACTATCAGGAGAGGTGAAGCACCTACTCTAGATAGGAGATTTAAGCATATAAATGCAGTATTTATAAAATATCACAAAACTCCATATTGAACAAACTCTTAAGAGTTCAATAAATACAGGATCATATTGCTGCCACTTCAACATTTTCATTTCAAAATAAATTTACAAATCTTGAAGGAGGTCCTATTCTGCCCACCAGCATAGGAATCAGCCTTTCCACTACACTGTCTGCACCGTGTGGTGTCTCACCTGAAACTCCACTAATGTCCTACAGATTCAGTTCTCTGGCTCCCCTACCAAATATCCCACTCACTTTAACACTTTACCTCATGCACATTTAGTGAACTATATCTTTATGACAAAATACCACAGTGAAATTAAGTGACTTCTAGATGTAACCTAATGTACTGAACACAATATGAATTAAAAACAGAAAATATGGAATACTATAATTATTTTTGTTCAAATGTTTCTCCTTTGCTTTTTTTTTTTAAATAATATTTCCTATCTGTGACATTTGCTAGACACTGGTTCATGATAATCCTCCTCTTAGTGTTTTCTTTTTTATCAAAGTGGCAATTTGTTTTTTGTTCCCATGAATGCTTTTTTCCCTTTACATTCTGTTTTACTAAATACTTGTAGTGCCTGATTTGTTTTCTTAGTATTTTACTTGATATTATAGTTGCTCTGTCATTTTTGTTTAGATGTGGCTTGAAACTATTCTATAGCTGAGACCTCATAGGTGCTGATTTGAATACTGCTTTTCAGTAGACATAATGAATTTCTTTCTGTTTGCTGAGGTCATTGACTAATTTAAAAAATAATATTTCATGTTTTGAGAATATAGTATAATAGCATGATATTCTGCTTTCCCTTCCTCCCTCCTAACTTTCATATATCTGTCCTTTCTTTTTCTTTCTTTCAAAATTGTGTGATCTTTTCTAAATGCATTATTGGTGTGTGTGTGTGTGTGTGTGTGTGTGTGTGTGTGTGTGTGTGTGCACGTCTATGTGTGTGTGTTCTTAAATATATAAATGCAACCTGCTTATTCTGTATCATGTTGTATATTAATTTTCAGGGCTAAATATTTATATATTAATGTTTTCCTATATCAGACCAGATTATTAAATTTCTCTAGTTCCTGTTCCATTATAATTCCACAATCTATTCTTACAAGCTTATAATTTATGCTACAGTCTAAAACTGTTATCACACCTGAATATTGATTTCAAATGAACCAAGTCAGATTCTTATCACAAACAACACAAGAAACTCAAGTCAAAATATGTCACAGATGTCAATAAAGTATTTAAAACTGGAACACTTTTCAGAGAATATATAGATAAAAAA
>JANHMN010000005.1:10520837-10561840 GCA_030674055.1 Rhabdomys pumilio | reverse complement strand
TCTCTCTCTCTCTCTCTCTCTCTCTCTCTCTCTCTCTCTCTCTCTCTGCCAATGCTGGTTTCTAGTGATCTTTCATCTGCAGTTAGATTTTGCCAATTAGAATTTCTCCTCTCTCTGACTCATGAATAGTTTACCACTCATTATCAGGGCAATATGGTATCTTTAATATGGAAGAAAATATATATATATATATATTCAGTACTTTAAAAATGTGCTCAGTACTCCACCTCATCTGGAAAACTATGAGTGGGAGCACACAGTTTAACTACTATAAAACACAAATAAATGATATGTATGCAACAAGAACTTTTAAGACATAGACAAACAGTACTCATTGTATTTAACAATGTTTTCTTTGCTGAAATGACAACCCTACTAAAGCATAAACCATCCTTAAAAATGAACTTTATATCAAATATGCTGTCAATTGGGTTGACAATAAAATAAAAAAATTTCTAAGTCTGTTATCAATTTCTGATTTGAATTTGACAATTTATTGTTATTGTGTTTTCATATACATATCTCATAAACCCACCATGGGTGTACAAAGAATGGAATGACAATGGAATGGTCAGAACTCAGATTGTAGCTAAGAAATAAAAAATGTGACTTGAGTCATGTCTGTGAGGTATTCTATTAATATTTAAATTGAGTTTCTTATATGCAGATGTGTTTTAGACTGACTTTAAGAATAGATGTTTTTTATTTAGTTGTTAATTTTTTTAGTGAAATTATGTGGTTTTTATTTTCTTTTATAATTTAGATTTCACTTGCTTTATCCTTTCAAATAATCAATGGTTATTGCATAGGAGCTAATTTATTTGCATCTGGAGTCAATTACAGTTTACTCTCAAATGTTTTATTTTTACTTGCACAGGGACAAAATTGAAAGTCTGAGCTGGAGTTGAGGATTAATAGCAACTTGCAAGTCTCATAGCATCTCTCTGTTTGTACTATACTGTAGACCTCTACCACACTCAAGGGGCAAAAGGGATTTGAAGATCACCTCAGCAAAGGTTTCTCAGTCTCTTGATAATTCAAATTTCCCTAGATAAATACTTTAGAGCCACTTTTAATGAGTTTCAAACTACAAATAAATATTATGATTTAAGCAGGTCGAAAAAATGTTCTATTTGTAAATATGTATTTGTTTTTATAGTAATAATGTTTTGCCTGCTTGTACAGATGCTCACCAAGTGCATGCAGTACCCACATCGGCCAGAAGAGGGCACTGGATGGCCTTGAACTAGAACTAGGGATGCAAATGATGGTAAGCCACCATGTGAGTGCTTAGAACTTAATTCAGGTTCTCAGCCTCGAGCAGTATGTGCTCTTAACCCTCTAGCCATCAACTCTCAAAATTCTTATTTATTTATTTATTTATTTATTTATTTATTTATTTATTTATTTATTTTTATCTGTGTGTGTGTGTGTGTGTGTGTGTGTGTGAGTGTGTGCTTGTGGCATGTGTGTGGGAGCAAGAAGATAGGTCTTAAGTATCAGTCCTCTTTGTGCCATGAGTTCCTGGAATTTAACTGATGCCATAAAAAAAAAAAACAAAAACAAAACAAACAAAAAAAAAACAGTTGTGTTTTTAAAACCTTAATGAGTTTACCTGTGAGCCATCGTACCATTTCTGAATGATTCTTTTCATCCTCACTTTAAGCAATAATTGTAATAATACTTAGTTAATTTGTGATATTTCCCTACCATGTTCCATTAGCTCATTCAAGTACATTACAGACATATATTTTACTCACATCAACAATTCTCTTAGTAGTTTTTATTTTTGAAATGAGAAACACGGGATTAGAAAATAATATGTAACTTGCGAAAGGTAAAATAACTGGTTTATACAATAGCCATTTTGCCTCATGATAGAGATTATGCATTAACCACCATATTTTAAAAACAAACAAACAAACTTATCCTGGTTTCTGTATCTTTACTTCAACTCTTCATGTTTGCCTGGATTTGTATAAAGAATACATTAACGCATGATATTTACAGATGAAAAATTTCTCTACTTAAAATCATTTATATGTACTTTCCAAATGGTAAGAGTATGTCAGTACCACCCCAACCCAACTAAATGCTTTCTTTTTTATGTCCTATTAAAATTTTTCTTTTTTTTTTATTTATTTACATTACTTCCCCTCAGTTCCCCTTCCCACAATTTCTCATCCCATTTCTCATCTCATCCCCCTTGCCTCCGAGAGTGTAGTCCCCCACATGAGGCCTCAAGTTTCTCAAGGATTAAACTCATTTTATCCCACTGAGGCCTGACCAGGCAGTCATCTGCTGTATATGTGTCATGGGGCCTCAGGCCAGCCCATGTATGTTGCCTGGTTGGTGGCTCAGTGTTTGTGAGATCTTCAGGGTCTGGGTTAGTTGAGACTACTGGTCTTCCTCTGGGGTTACCCTGCCCTTCAGCTCCTTCAATCGTTCCCCTAATTCAACTGTAGAGGGCCCCGACTTGAGTCCAATGGTTGGGTGTAAGTATCTGCTTCTGTCTCAGTCAGCTGCTGGTAGAGCCTCTCCGAGGACAACCATGCTAGGCTCCTCTCTATAAGCACACCACAGCATCAGTAATAATGTCAGGGTTTGGTGCCGTCCTATGAGGTAGATCCCAAGTTAGGCTGGTCTTTAGATCACCTTTCTTTCAGTCTTTTTTCCATTTTTGTCCCTGCAGTTTTTTTTTTAGACAGGAACAATTCTGGGTCAGAGATTTTGACTGTGGGTTAGTAACCTTGTCCCTACTTATAAATATTTATTCTAATGGCCATTATGCTTATTATTTCTTTTTTTTTTTTTTGTAAATTACAAGCTGCTATTATTTTTTAATCTCAGAAGGTATTTGCATAGAAAAATCTGGGGACCACTATCTGTAAGCAAGATCATAGACCAAAGCCAGGTACTTGTTCAAGAATAAATTCTGGCGTCTGTATCTTCACTTGACTTATTAAGTAAATCGTATGATGAGAAATAAGACAGCAAACCAAACGATGTGAAAGAATCCTTGGGCTGGTAAGATTGGAAATTATGTTGCTATTCCTATTCCAGAAATAACCAGAACAGGACAGCAGTGTTTGGGAACTCAGCTGATATCCTATCTTGAGGAGAGTTTTAAACACAGAAGCTGTTTACAGAGAAACACTCCAGATTAACTTGCAACAAATGAAGCAGGTAAGGAAAAGAACTGGACCCACACTTTCACGTATTTCCCCATTTTTTTGGTAAAGGAAAATCACAGAGTACAGGTTTCTGAGAAAAAAAACCACAAGAAATAACAACACAAGGACATCATTAATAGAAGCAAATGCAGCACAGCTAGCTTTTAATAGCTGTGAACTGGCATGGGAGTGTTTGAGTATTATATAGAGTGATCAATACTATTTTAGAAAATACTGTCATGGAAGAGAAATTTAAAAGGGAATTCTTTTATTTACTGCTCACACGCATGTCTAGGATTCCGTTACCAAACTATTCTAGGCACACAAATATCTACAGCACTATTTATATCTAATAACATCACTATATTATTATTTAAATGCTCTCTGGTTCTTGTGCCTTCTCTTGATTTTTCTCATTCTGTTTGTTTGTCTTGTTCAAATTTAATGTAATAAGTAGCTTTTGTTTTATCTTGTTCTTCTTTTTATTTTCATCTGTTTATTTTTCATCTCTTAGAAGCCTGTTCCTTTCTAACGAAAGACGGAGTGGATCTCGATGAGAGGGGAGCATGGGGAAGGAGAGGAGCAGTAGAGGAAGAGTAAATTAATAAGGATGCATTATAAAGGAGGAAGGGCTTTTTCAATAAAAGGGAAAACAAAACAAAAATAAAAATATTAAAACATCATTTACCTTGAAAATCTACCACTACTTAAGAATCTTGATTCTTCTATTTACATCTCCTATTCTAATGTTTGTGTTATTTTAAAAGTGTGGTTCAGAAAAGGCTGTTACTTTGTTATTTTGCAAGAAAATACTTAAATTCACAAATATATTAACAACATTTGTAGCACATTTGTTTAATTGCCATGCCACCATTATGCCTAATAACATTACTTATTTAACATAAAATTCAATCCTTTAAGATTACTATCATATATACTTAAGTTTCCCAGATACTCTTTATGTACATGAGTACACTGTAGCTGTCTTCAGACACACCAGAAGAGGGCATCGGATCCCACTACCTATGGTTGTGAGCCACCATGTGGTTGCTGAAATTTGAATTCAGCATCTCTGGAAGAACAATCATTGCTCTTAACAGCTGAGCCATCTCTTCAGCCCCCCAGATTCTCTTAAAAGCTATTTTTATTTATATTAGTTAAGACCCAAACAAGGTCTAGTTATTACACTTAACTTTCCTGTTTCCTGCTTCTTACTCAGTGTTTTCTTTTTCTGATCATAACTCAAATCATGTAATTCATTGAAGCAAAAACCAGATCATTTTTTCTGGAGTCTATCCCACATTATATACTTGACAGATGTCTTCCTTATGACATTATTTAAGGTACACTGTCTCTCATAGCTCTATTACTTGTATTTCCCATATGACTGTAGAAGCTATTAGATGCTTACTTGCATTTTTCTTCAGTTCTTGGAAAAATAGGTTGTGAGTGATAGGGTATACTGCCTATTGCATCCAATCTGAAGGCACAAAATATCTGATAGTAGATTATATTATTTCCAATAATGAAAACTAATATTGTGGATTCAAGCACTCTCTCTCTGATTTTTCTATTATCATGCTTCTAATCAACACTTCTCTCAGTGTTTTCCTACTGATTATTTTTACCATGGTATAATATGGCATTAGAGATAATAGAATGTCATCTATAGTTCTTCCTGAATTATTAAACCATTATAAAAAACACTAGTATGAAGAAGAATTTTATCTCACTAATTGTATATGATTACCTTAGTATAGTTTATATTGGATTAGAAGATAAATGCTTAAAGTTTTTCCTCACTTTTTAATGCTTTCAGATCAATGTTTTAGTAACTTTTGATGTTACATGATGAAATTTAATCATCAAGAATTTATGCACTTTCTGTTTTGAACTATTAAAATACTCATAGCTCAAGTTGTGTCATTTTTAGGCAGTGAGGGCTCTCTCTAATTAGCTTTTATATTGAAATTTTACATAACTTCAAATTGAGCTCTCTCTTTGAATTATAGTAATTCTTGACAACTATTGCCTTTTAATTGCTATATGTGGCTGCTGAACATTAATGGCATACTGTATATTCATACACTCCAACAATCTTGTTACCAGACACACATTTAATTGTGTTCAATATTCATTTTAGCATACAGAATGTTATCAATTTTCTCAGATTCAGTCCAGTCATACATATTGTTGTGTTTATAAAAGTAAAGAGAGAAGAAATATGTTTGGTGGATATTCAATCAAGTATAGTGGAAGGGGGAACCTCTGTGGGCTCACGCTGAGGCATCCCTTCCCCATGAGGGACCAGCCACATGGCACTATAGTATAGAATAGAGATTATTCAGGACATGAGGAGGGAAGTTGAGGGAGGAGAGAGAGAGAGAGAGAGAGAGAGAGAGAGAGAGAGAGAGAGAGAGAGAAGAAAGAGGGGGGGGGGGGGGGGGGGGGGAGGGGGGGGGGGGAGGGGGGGGGGGGGGGGAGGGGGAGAGAGAGCAGGAAAGGAGGGGGGGGGGGGGGGGGGGGGGGGAGGAGGAGGAGGAGGAGGAGGAGGAGGAGGAGGAGGAGAGACTGGCCATGAGCACTTGGAGAGAAAGGGGGAGGAGAATGGAGAGAGGAGCAAACAGGAGCAAGAGGACAGAGCATGAACAAGAAAACGAGAGATGGGGCAAGTAGCCCCTTTTATAGTCAGTCAGGCACACCTGACTATTGCCAGGTAACTATGGGGTGGAGCCTAGACTAAATGCCATCATTCACCTGTTTTGGTTTAATTAACAAAGGAAAAATTAGAAAGAGGTGACGGTGAAACAGGAATAGCGGTTCTCATGATTTTTGTCTACTTCCTGCTGACTTTGGGGTGATGTGTTTTCTGAGAATCCTAGGAAAATAGGTATGAGGATGTTGGTCCTGCCTCAGGAGGTTGTTTCCTTGCTGTTCAGTGTCAATGGAACCATCTGTGGATAAATCAGAACAAACAGGTCCAGTAGAAACATCTGTGTCTGTGAGAGATGATTGGAGCATCTGTGGGCTGCTTTTCTGGAGCTGTCCTGGATCTAGTAAATGCCTGGATTTGACAAGATGCTAAAATACACACACACACACACACACACACACACACACACACACACACACAAACACACACACATTATAGGTAGAGAATAAGGTTAAGAATGTTTGAAAGAAAAAAATTTCTTAGATGTACATTTGGAAGTTTAGGTGTATATTTGAAAATACATTTGAAACCCCTAGGTCTTGGTGGTTTGGGGAGAAGTGAGTTCCAATCCTGGAAATAGGAGAGAAATCCCAACTTCTGGAATTTATCTTGATGGAGTCTATTTGGTCCACGAGAGGTAGACCTGACTGGGTTTTCTGTAGCTTATAAGTTTAAAAATGAGATAAATTTCTTAATAACATGAGTAATCTTTAAGCTCAACTTAGGGAAGATGAAAACCTTTCGTGGAGCAGAAGTAATAGAGGCTTTTTCCTTCTTTCTAGGAGATTGAATATGCATAATGAGAAACTATTTTAAATTTTTAATTGAGAGACAAAGGAAACTTAAAACCTTGACCTTGTGAATACAGTTAATCATATAGTTTAGAATGAGAAAGATAAAAGATAATCAAAGAAAACAAAATTTGAATTCATGATTATATCATTGGATCGTGTAGAGGAATGTTTTATTAGAGTTAGGCACATTTATAAGAACTGTAATGAATAATGTTAGGACAGTGGCATAGCTAGAAGTGGAAATATGAAGCATTTAGTTGCTGATAACTGAGTTTAGGTAAGGAAGTAACAGGTTCCATCTGTGAAAGCTTATATCTGAACTTGCATATTGATTTATTGATTATTGTGAAGTCTATAAGAAATCTGGCAGTCTTAGCTAGTTAATGAATTTATTAATGAGTAAATATAGTAGTGGATTACCTTAGTGGTAAGGAGCCAGGTCTGTTTTCTAGCTGTCAGCTACAGTTACCTTAGCTGTCAGTGTAGTCAGGAATCTGGGGAAGAATAAACTATAATCTAGGAGTCATATATTAATTTAAAATGACAGGTTTTAATTTTATTTAATTAATTTAAAACGGCAAGTTCATCTATAGTCCAGTATCTAAACAGGTCCCAAGTCCCTGCGGTCTCCATGGCAACTTGGGCAGAGTCACTCTGGCTTTCAAGGCCACAAGACAAAAAGTTTTTTTCCTGTGGAGTTAGACACATATGAAATGAGAAATGACTTGACTTAGACAATATGAGAGATTTGACTCTCAGGGTATTCTGTTTTGTCTACAATGTAGACCAAGCTCTGGCAGTGGGCAAGGCAACGGAGGTGTTTCTGGGTGGTTATCATAGCACAATACAGGGAGTCTTGATACTATGCCCATATCTTTTCAGAGACCTTGGGAAGGTAACTGCTGAGCTTTGGGAGTCTCTGGCGTAAGCTTAAATATTAATACATTTAGCAGACTTCTGTCAAGACTGAGAGCAGTATCTATTAGACATATCTGAGTTAGGCAATAGAGCATACTATAACTTAATGGCAGTAGCAAAAAATCATTCTTTTCCAAGGCAGGATAGAATGAAAACTTTAATTGTTAGTAACTTTGACACACAGAAAGAGACAAATGGCAGAGTTTTGTCTAGTTACACTTGGCTTAATGCTGATATGGACCAGAATAGAAAGAAATCAGAAAGCTGACAGTAGTGGTATGAGCTATGGGCAGGGACAGAAAGTGAGTGTGTCCAGGCAGGTTCAAGGACTTAGAGGGTGGGTTCACAGGCCCATTACTGATCAGTGTTTAATGGGGCTGGGGGCATGATTGCCAAGCAGTCCAGACTCTGGACTGTGGGCTATGGGCAAGAGTGCTGATACCCTGTAAAAGAGCTAAGAATGTTCTGTTTCTGACCTGGGCAGGTTCACAGAGTTGGAGACAGGCACGTGGGCAATGGGTGGCTGAGACACCAGGTGCATGTGTGCAGCAGCTGGCGCCCATGCTGGAAACTAGCTGGCACAGGGCCTCTGGCTTCGTTCCCTCCACTCCCCATTCTCAGTGTTCAGTGGGCAGCAAGTACAGCCACAGCTGGTAAGTGCACCTCAGAAAGAAGCAAGCTAGGGGGGGGGGCAGATATCACATTACAGTGGTTACTACCCTCCTCAGTCCCCCCTCTCACAGTTCCTCATCTCATTCCTCCTCTCTCTTGCCTCCAGGAGGGTATTGCCCACCCCTATCAGGCCTCACCCTTTCCTGGGACCACAAGGAATCTCTGGAGGATTAGGTTTATCCTCTCCCACTTAGGCCAGACTAGGCAGTCTTTTGCTACATTTGTGCCTTGGGTCAGGGACCAGCCCCTGTATGCCCCTGGCTGGTTGCTTAGTCTCTGGGAGCTCCATGGGGTCTGCCTTAGTTGAGACTGCTGGTCTTCCTATGAGATCACTTTCCCCTTCAGCTTCTTCAGTTCTTCCCTTAATTTAACCCTGGGGGTCCCCAAGTTTAGTCCAATTGTTGGGTGTAAATATCTGCTTCTCAGTCAGCTGCTGGTAGGGCCCCTCATGGGACAGCCATGCTAGGCTCCCATTTGTAAGATCATCATAATAACAGTAATAGTGTCAGGACTTGGTGCCCCTACCCAATGAGATGGATACCAAGTTGGGCTGATTACTGGACCTCTTTTACCTCACTCTCTTTTCTCAAAGGTTGTTTAAGCCAAAGTTAATTTATGAAATGCTACATTGCAAACTCTACATGTACTTAATATATACATGTTGATTATTTAATGATAGATATGATAATATATTGTGATAATCTACTATATAATATATACAATATATGATATATGTGATATATGAATATGTATTGGCATTTTTATGTTTTTTAACATCACTAAGCCTTCTACAAAGGATTTATAATTAGAATGTGATTTTTTTCTGCATTAGTGAATCATAAGATTTTTTTCCTAACACTACAAGATTGATATGCAGAAAAGAACAAAACAAATTTGTCATTTTAAAAGGCCTAGAAAATTGTGTGTGGGGCTCATTTTCTGATTACTTTATAAATAAATATTAAACTATTGAGCTATTGAATAATAACGCACAATCACACAGTTAATTAGTAGCAAAGAGGAGGCTGAAAACCTGCTCTCATATTTCTCAAATTTTTATTCATTTTTCCTCAAGATTGCTCTTCAATATTCTGAATTATTCTGGCATTGTCAAAGCTTTATGTTCGGGTAGTATGTACAATGTTTAGTTTAAAAGTAATGTTTAGGAATATGTTCTTGTTTACTACCAATCTATGAAGGCCACTAGTTGTTATCAATGTACTTTAATACTTAAAGGAAAAAGGCATTTTCCTTTGAATGCTTCTTAGAGGAACTGAGATGATAGTAAAATCTTTTCAGAAACGGTAATGCAAAGGTCCATGTGATACTGTGAGAATAAATTGTAAAAAATGAAATTTTAGGTCTCAACATGAAAGATTCTTAGGTTCAGAGTTTCAATTTACACTCAAGTGTTAGCTGCCCCTGGGGTGCATCCCAGGGACTTGAACTAACATTTCAAAAGAACAAAGGACCCAAGATAGAGGCAATAAAACACCAGGGTAAACGGTCACTTAAAAGAATTCTCCAGGAGAAAGTGAGATACAGATGTAAATTGGGAGTGAGATACAGATGAAAATAGGGACAGAGACTGGGAAGGAAACCAAACTTGAGAATGGATGTTAAAATCAGCCTTTGTAGTTATTAAGAGGTAAATCTGCCTTTATGAGCCTTGTGAATATTGGTATATAAATGGCCTCAACTCTGATTCAACACTCTCTTTTGCCTGCATACAAGAGAGTCCTGGTGCACCAGTATCAATAAACCTCATGTTATTACACGAGTCCTGCCTGTGGGTTCTCTGTGGGAGCGTGTCCCTTGGTTTTGGATACTTAGAGTCCAACAACACAAGTTGTGGTTTGAATAAGAACATCCCCCATAGGCTCACATATTTGCATGTCTATTTCTCAGTTGGTGGACTATTTAGGAAGGATTAGGAGATATGGCCCTGTTAGAGGAGGAATGGTGTAGTTGTAGGAGATCTGTCACTTGAGGTAAGCTTTTACATTTCAAAACTCCACTGCCAGGGGTTCTCTCTCTCTCTCTCTCTCTCTCTCTCTCTCTCTCTCTCTCTCTCTGTGTGTGTGTGTGTGTACGTGTGTGTTCTAGTGTCATGTCTTCTTGCTATCATGCTCTCATGATGGTCATGGACTAACCTAATCAAATTGTAAACAAGCCACAAATTAAGTTCTTTGTTTTAGGTTTTACCTTGGGGGCAGACAGCTGGGAAAATATGAACAGTTTGGAAGCAGGCAAACTGGAATAGGGAAGACCTAGGCTTATAGCTCCCAATGGGAAGGAGAGACCTTGTTACTAGAGTGTAGCCAGCCAGCAATAGCACAGATTTTTTTTTTTAAAATAATTACTGCAAGGGTTGGTACCCAACTTTTAAAGCTATATAAAAATACAGATTTTGTTCCAGTCATGTGGGGAATTTTGCTATTTGCTTGAAACTATTACAGGGAAAAATACACTCATTTTGTCCAAACAGAGAGCAATGAAAACTGCCTACTAATAAACGGGGATTAATAAAAGTCTAAAACTCCAGGAAGAGAAGATCAAAGGTATTAACTTCCTGCTTCCTAAGGCAGATATTAACGAAAGTTTGATTTATTTATTTTAAAGATGATATAATATAGTCTATAAGATACTCATATTCTTTCTAACATGGACTCCACAAGAATTTTGGGTTATATCCTGACATGATAGATCAAAAAAAAAAAAAAAAAAAAAAAAGCCTAGGAATTGGTTTGTAAAATATTTGTTTAGTTTACATTATTTGTTTTAAATTGTTTTAATTATCAAAATGGGTGTGATTTTAAGTTTTGTGGTTGTTTTATTATTCCTTTGGAAGAGAGGTCAAGCTAAAGTTTTCCTGTAAAGTTTTCCTGGTTACTGGCTAAAGGTCATACTGATTTGGGAGAAAGGCTTTGTCTTTGTATTTTTAGAAATGGGAAATAGACTCTACATACGTTTCAGAGTTATATGGATCAAATTTGATAGAGGGAGACCTCCTGAAGAACTAGAGTCAAGAAAATCAAACAAAAAAGAAAAAGATTCCTTGTGGCATCCTTCACACGGCAGGAATGAAGATTTATGATTGGTTATTTTTAAAACTGGCTCATTAAAATTACTGTCTTTCACATGCTCAAAGGACAGAATTTCATCCTAACGACTCTGTACACCCTACACAGACTAATCTAATCCATACATATGTCTTGATGATACTTAAATTTTGTTTAGAAATTAGTATATTACAGAATGTACAACTTTGGTGAGATTCATCATCAAATATGCTAAACTGACCTGCTTCAACTACTGATGGTCTGGATCCAGTCAAAACACACACATCAGAGACTAATAACAGTTGTTGACATGGCCTTCTTAAGGGACTAACCAACTCACACGTTTTCCCTACCTTCCCTCCCCTGCTTCAAGATATCCCAATGCCCATATTTAACCAAAAAAATGTTATAAAGAGTCTTCATCCTGGTTCCCTAGGCTTGGGGGTCTAGAGGTGGTTATTCTAAGATTGTCTTTCTGTGGAGTTCAGAAATGGTCATAATTTGAACAGGAAATAAATAGCATTTGATTATGTAGCCATAATCTCATTTGATAAAAATCTTCATAATTGTTAATAAGTTAAAAGTTATAATTTCTTACATTGATATAAAATTTATTTTGATACAAAATTAAGGTTCTCATTGATATAAATTTTTTCTATTGATACAAAAAAATTAAGAATACAAAGCTTAGACCCAGTCTTTCTCTAACGTCCATTACAAACTGATTTTATATGACTAAACATAGGCGTTAAGGGCCAGATAACAAATTCATTGCTCTAAGTTGTTAGGATGTTTTCAAGAGTTTTGAACAGAAATAGCTGAGAGTAGTTACCAGACAACAGTCCAGATTACTTTACATAGATAGTTTTCAAAATCATCAGAAATCTACAGAATGTGATATTTAATGTCATTTAATCATTTGCTGTTGAGACATATCTGCTCCTGACAGCACCCCATTGTGCCCTCCCCCCAGCCTTGAGCAGGCCTGAAGGAGTCATTTACCACAGTAGACCAAAACAATGGGACCCAGGAGGCACTACCTGTCTTGGCAGCCTGCAGTCTGCTACAGGAGCTAAGAAGAGTAGACCACCTGCTATGCTTGCATTTTAGTTACCTCTGGGCTGTGATCCCCTTACCCACACCAGCTGAAGCGAAGAAGTTCTGGTAGTGGGTGTGGGGTTTCCCCTTTATATTTGAAAGCAGAATATTAAACTTCGAGCTTTGATCAGAATACTTTGTCTTGGCCCCATGTTTTCTCTCACCTTCCATTCCCCTTTCATCCCCAGCCTTCCTTTCAGGTGAACCCGGTTGACTGAAGCTGCTGGTGGCTACACCCCATTCTTGGATTCTAAGAAGAAGCTGAGCATTTCTGTCTCCAGATGAGGTTATACATTGTGAGAAGACTGGGCAAAAATTTTTTATTCATCTACAGATATATTACTGTCCAAAAAAAAAAAAAAACCACACAGAATAGTCCACTGATTATCTCTGCGAAGAGAGGATAATCCATCCTTCATAAGGAGGCTATGTTACAAAGGTCTAGATTTGATAAATGAGACATCATCCAAGTAATCAACAGTCTCCATAAATTGGCTAAGTTTGAAAGCTATGTTTTGTTCTTCTTATGTTTTCAGATAATATTAGTCATTCTTGGATTTCTGACAGGGTTAAAGACTAGTTATAGTCTCATAGGCAACCCAAGCTGTTTAACCTTGAGAAAGATAGTATAGATTTAAGATGATGGTTTCAATTAATATACAAGCTAAAACAAGACATAACAGATATGAAATAAAATAAGTATGAGATATGTATAAGCCTTTTAAGTTAAGATAGATAACAGAGTACTTTATTTAATTGACAAAATGATGGACTAGATGTTTGGTGTATCTTATACCTTATAAACTACAAAATGGTAATAGTTGTGCTCAGTTTATATTTGAGAGAAAAGAGCCTTTTAATTTGACAAAAAAGGGGAAATGTGGATTGCTGTCAATACACAGGTAAGGTCAGGTGAAATATAAGACTAGAGCCTGTGATTGGAAAATGAAAAAGGTAGGCAGGGCTAAGTTTTTCAGAGCGAGACAAGACAGGGGACAGAGAGGACAGAAGGACAGAGAAGATGGAGGAAGAGAATGAACCAGATCCAAATGGCTTTAAGTAGCCACAGGTAGCTATGGCTGGGAAGATATGAGTGGTTTAGAGGCAGGCAAACCAAAAGAGGGAAGACCACGGCTTACAGCTCCCAATGGGAAAGGGGAGAACACATTACTAGAGTATAACTGGTGATAGCTTAGATTGTTTTTTTAAAATAATTACTGATATATATATATATATATATATATATATATATATTATATGTACATATATATATTATATTCATCTTACTACAAGGACATTAGCTCAACTCTGCTCATAGAATTCATTGCAACTTGATTCATAATAGTCAGAAACTGGAAACCATCTAGATAGATATTCTTCAACCAAAGAATGGATAAAGAAAATATGGTAAATTGAGTATTAATCAGCTGTTAAAAAATGACATTGTGAAGTTTGCAGACAAATGAATGGAACTAGGAAAAAAATTTTCTTGAGTGAGGTAACCAAGACCCAGAAAGACATACACGGTATTTATTCTCTTATATGTAGACATTAGCTGTTAAGTCAGCAATAAACAAACTACAATTGGCAGACCCAGAGAGGCTAAGTAATAAGGAGAGCTCCTGGGGGTGGCACTCTGGGGAGGAACCATGGTCCTCCTTGGGAAAAGAAAATGGAATAGCTTTTGCAGATGGACTGGGGGTGCATGAAGATGGAAGCAGGAAGGAACAGGTATGTAGAGGATGAAGGTAGAAACTGGAGAGGGACAGCCAGAGTTGGGAAAGATATGGGAGATAGCATGGAAACCTAGCGCAGTGAAAACTTCCTGAAATCTATGCAGATGACTCTAGTGAGGATTCTTAGGATTGAAGGATATAGAGTCTGAACAGTTTTGTAGCCAGGCAAGGGTTGCAGTGCTGAGACTGGGTTGCATTCAGCTGAATTATTGGCCGAGGGGGTCCTATGGAGTTCCCCAACAACCTAGGCTGACACTAGGACAAAGGATCACTCACCAAATGACAATGGGGCCCCATAGCTGAGGACAACATCCCTACAGTTTATTGAACATAGAGAGGATGAGTTGGTGCCTTTGTGGAGCATTTCACCAGTATATTCTAGTCTCTGGCTCCAGAATCTGATCTAGAGACTCCTAAAAGAGAAACCTGTACACCACCTGAGCCACAAAACTGTCCACCTAACAGTGGACATATTTCCTGCCTGTAAAATGAACTGAAATAACAGTGGTACAGAACTTGTGGGAAGAGCCAACAAATGTCTGAGGCCCAGGCCAGGAGGGGGAGCCCATGCCTTACATTGGCCAGGATCTGGAGACTGGATAGTCTAGAGACCTTAGGTAGAACCAAACATGACTGGCAAGGCTACCACCTCCTCCCAGACACAAAAAAGCTTCCTAATGATATTCTAATATATGCATAGATTGGTGCCATGTTCAGCTGTCATCAGAGACTTCTGGCAGCAGATAGAAGCATACCCATAGCCAGATGTTATGCAGAGTCTAAACTGGTGGTCTCGATTGAGTTCCTCCTCTCAGAGTTTTTGGCACCCTGTGAAAGAGAGGGAAGATTTTAGGAGTCAGAGTGGATGGGGAACACCAGGAGAACATGTCCTATTAAATCCACTAAATCAAGCTCACATGGGTTCAGAGACTGAAGTGTCAAGCATGAAGAGCGTGTAGGTCTACACCAGGTACTCTGCATAATGTTATAGCTGCTAGCTTAGTGTTTTTTCTGGTCTGCTAACAATGGGAGTAGGTTTATCTCTGATTCTTTTGCTTTCTCTTGGGACAGTTTTCCTACTGTTGGTTGCCGTGTCCAGCCTCATATGACGATGTTTACCTTGTCTTATTGTATCCTGTTTTGTCTTGTTTGTTGTCTCTTGAAGGCCTGTTCTTTTCTGAAGAGGAAATGAAGGTGGGGTGAGATGTGTATCTGGGGGACTGGGGAGGTCAGAGGGGGAGCTGGGAGGTGTGGAAGATGGGGAAATTGTGATCAGTATGCATTACCTGAGAGACAAATCTATTTTCAACACAAATTAAATAGCACAAAACATACAAAACTATATTACCACCTTCCCTCAAAATAATTTTTTTTCCTATCATATTTTCTGATCTTGGTTTTCCCTCCACAAACATCTCAGATACTCCTCATTTTTTCAACTACACAGTATTTCTTTCTCTCTTTAGAAAACAGACAATAGCAAAAAAGAAAGAGAGAGAAAGATCAAGAATCATACACAGGCACACACAAAAATCGTAAAATCATGAATGTAGAATTTTTTTTTGTCTTACTGTAAGAAAAAACAGACCACTGGACAAAAGGCCTACCCTTAAGTGTTGTTAATATATTTGGTGAGACTCTATTGAAGAAAGCTATTTTTTCTCCTTTGCAAACACATGTCCATTGGAGATAGCCTGTTATGGATGGGAGCACATGTCCACTTCCTCTGCTCAGTGCTGGAACCCCATTTGATTTGAATTTGTACAGTCCCTAAAGTTCATATGTACATCAGTTCTGTTGTGTCTGAAAGACACTGTTTCCTGGAAGGTATTCCTCCTCTCTGGTGTGCACAATCTTTCTGGCTCCTTTTCAACAAAGTTACCTGAGCCCAAAGAGGAGTGGGTTTATGAAGATATACCATTTAGGACTGTGTGCCCTGAAGTTTCATACTCTCTGCATATGATCCAAAGAGGATCTCTGTATTTAATTCCCATCTATTGCTAGAAGAAACATATCTGATAAAACTAAGCAAGGCACTGATCTCTAGGTATAGCAGGGAAATCACTAGGAGATGTTTTATTAATTTGTTTCTTTAGCAGAACAGTAATATTTGGTTTTGCTCTAGGTGTTTGGCCTTTCTTGCTTTAGATACTTGACCACCTGAGCAGTGTCATTCATGGGTTCCATCCCAGGGAATGGAGCTTATATCCAATCAGATATTGGTTGATTGCTCTCACAAGCACAATGTGTGTGCCACTATTTGTGTCCCTGTTCCAGTTGTTCGGGACCCACATGAAGACCAAGCTGTGCATCTGCTATATATGTGCAGGGTTGAACTTTGTTCTTAATACAGTTGCAGATAATTTTTAGGTAAACTATCAATTGTAACTGCAGTTTTTTTTTTCAGATGGGTCATGCGAATGTAATGACATATTGATTTACAATAACCTCAAATACTACTACTTATTACACATTAAAATATAGTTTATATTATAAAGAAAATATTGTCATCAATAATGGATAAATTTATGCATGTAAACCTGTTTCTCCACCCACTGAAAAAACCAACAGCCAACACTTGAATATGAAAGCAGCAATTAACATTTTGATGTAATATTCTAGCAAGAGATGGAGCCTTATTTGAATGCCTAATATTAAATTCTATATCATTAGGCTAGTACTTATCATTGGGGGCTTCGGATGAAAGTTTTTCTAGTTTTCACCCAGTATTTTAGATCAAAATATTCTTAAATAGTGAATAAAATACTCATGAAATTGAAATTGTGTTGAATTTATTCTAAAGCTATTTTCTATTAACGGCTAACTTCAGGGAATGAGTTTGCTAGTCTCTACCAACGTGTTGGGTTCACAACTGAGTTAAAATATATTTATTTGCTATATTTACTGTTCAATGAGAAAAACGAATTCACTACTTGGAGTACAATAGTGTCAAAATAAATAAACCTAGTTCAGTTTGTTTAATAAATGTGTTGCATTTGTACCTTCTAAATTAGAACACCAATAAATTTTATTTGGTCACTGCTTTAACTGTTTTTGCAAAATAGCAAGATTATGGAAATATTGCCACATGCACATGGCAAACACCATTCACGTCCTGAGCATCTACAGGGCTTTGCTCTACATAACTTCTAGGATATGTACTCACAAATTTATTGCAAGTATTTGATGATTGACATTTCACTTTCTAATATTTTTAAACTCGACAGCTTCAATGGTAAGTTGTAAGCCACTATTTCTAAACTTCTTATTTGTTGTTGTTTTATCTTTTGTAAACTCTTCGTGTGTGTGTGTGTGTGTGTGTGTGTGTGTGTGTGTGTGTGTACTTTAAAAAGAAGAAGCGATGAAAGGAAGGGATGAAAGAAAGGGGAGGAAATCAAAATGGAAGGAGGGAGAGGAAGGGAGTCCTATTTAATGTTTTTCTCTACTAAGTGAAAATTCTATAAAGAGAAAATGCTTTAGGGGTATGGTTATTTTCTCTTTTGGTTTTCCTTCTTTATATATTGTATCTATTACTTGGCAAAGACAATTAAATACATCACTCAGGGTGAGATTACACTTAAATATATAAAAACATTATTTGAATATTTTATTCTTTAGCAACCACAAAAACACCCCTGGGCAACAAAATAGTTCTTTTCTCAGTTTGGGAAGAATGAGTAGTCAAGTTAAGAGCTTTGCCAGAGCCATGCTGCTAAATGTTTACCTGTGTGGCAGTTAAATGGGTCTCAGCTGAATTAACTTTTACCCTCTCCAGAAGCAGGGTTTTTGCAGAAATTTTCTCTGCAGGTTTCACAACATGCACCACAATACCTCCATACAGCCAAACTGTCACTCTGGAGTTAGTGTGAAGCGCAGTCAAAGAAAAGCTACATCACTTTACTCTAGACTTGCTTTGATAACTTCCGAAAATAGTCTCATATTTTTGCTTGGCATCACAGTTCATTCTCAGCACTCAGTCCTGAGGGAAAGTCAATTCTCCCTCATCTGTTTTTGCTGAGCGCATGCTGACTTCATCATGATACTTCCAACTCGGAACAGGATTTTTATTCCAGGTGTCTGAATACAGTAAAAAAAAAAATGAAAAAACAAATTAATGTAACCACCCCACCACCGGCAGTGGAACAACACCAAATCCTGAGGAAAGTTTGATGTGGGTTGCTTCGATTTTCTTGTACCATCACTCATATATTCATCATACTTCCTGGATTTCCTTCATTTGTTCCAAAAATAATTCTTTTCTAAGTACATATAATAACAACCATCTAGATTACAATAGACATATTAAAAATATGACAAAAAAAGCAAACATGAATGCCGTCCTTGATGAGCTCAGACTCAGGAGAAGAAAACAGCTATAGTGTCATCTTAAAAATCTAACTCGTAACAACAACTATTCAAAATATGGATGGTCTCCATAAAAAGTAAACTGAGACCTGCAAAGCTTTGGGTTACTTCTTGGAAGAGTAATCTTTGGGCAAAGAAAATTCAAACCAGAGTTACTTAGGCCCCACTTTTCTTGTTCGAAGATGAGACAATTCTCTGAGGAAAACATTTTTAAAGATAGAAAAAAATAGTATCTCAGGGAAGAAGATAAAAACACATTCTTATAAGTCAAAGAGATGCAGTAGTTTGTTTTGATCCAATTCAACATCACATGGGGCAACATAATGGAAACAATAATTTTTCCAACCTTGATATTTTTAATAGATTAATGTGGATATTTTCCACAGGGGTGGTCATTGGCCACATCTCTTTTTTATTGAATATTTTATTTACATTTCAAATGTTATCCCCTTTCCCTATTTCCCTCCCACCCAGGAACCCCCTATCCCATCCCCCCTGCTCCTACTTCTATGAGGATATACCCCTACCCACCCACCCACTCCCACCTTCTCACCCAGAAATTCTTCCACACTGGGGCATCCAGTCTTCCCCAGACCAAGGACTTCCTCTCCCACCTATGCCAAACAATGCCATCCTCCCCTACATATATAGCTGGAGTCATCAGTCCCTCCCTATGTGCTCCCAGGCTGCTGGTTTAGACCTTGGGAGCTCTGGATGGTTGGTATTGTTGCTCTCCTCATGGGGCCATAAACCCTTTCAGCTCCTTCAGTCTTCTCTCTAACTCCTCCATTGGGAACCCCTTGATCAGTTCAATGGTTAGCTGTGAGCATCTGCATCTGAATATTTCAGACTCTGGCCGACCTCTAAGGAGACAGCTATATCAGGCTCCTGTCAGCATGCACTTCCTCACATCCACATCAGCATCTACCTTTGGTGACTGCATATTGGGATGAATACCCAGGTGGGACAGTCTCCAGACGACCGCTCTTTAGTTTCTGTCTCACACTATGTCTCCATATTTGCTCCCATGAGTATTTTGTTACTCCCTCTAAGAACTGAAGCACTCACACTTTAGTCTTCCATCTTCATGAGCTTCATGTGGTCTGTGAGTTGTATCTTGAATATTGCGAGGTTTTGGGCTAATATCCAATTATCAGTGAGTGCATACCATGTGTGTTCTTTTGTGATTGGGTTACCTCACTCAGGATGATATTTTCTAGTGCCATCCATAACCATCCGGGATCTAAATATGGAAGTAGAAACTAAAGAAATCTCAAAAGGAGACTACCCTGGAAATAGAAAACCTAGGAAAGAGATCAGGAATCATAGGCACACACATCACCAACAGAATATAAAAGACAGAAGAGAGAATCTCATGTGCAGAAGATACTATAGAAAACATTGACACAACTGTCAAAGAAAATGCAAAATGCAAAAAGCTCCTAACTTAACCCAAAACATCCAGGAAATCCAGGACACAATGAGAAGGCCAAACTTAAAGATAATAGGTGTGGGGCCCATCTCCAGCTGGGTCCCACAAAGTCTTCGGTTTGGCAGGGGATAGGATGTAGATAGCCGCCTTCTCTGTCTCTGTAGTTGCCCCTGCCCACGGGTGGTCCAAGGCAGAGCGCCAGTGGGGAAGGTGTGCTTCTGCCTGCCCCAAGTACTTCGGGGGAGAGTCGGTGGGTTCTGAAGTGTTACAGCTCTTTGCTAAGCCGGGAAGTGCCAGCTAGGTAGCAGGGAAAGAGTAGATCTCTTGCCCAGTGTTATCAGCTCTGGAGCTGGCTAGCAGGCGAAGAGGGGAGGGTCCGAGACAGAAGCTCTCCAACGACGACAGGATGGTTCTTCTTGTGCGCTTTATTTCTCAATTAGGCTCAATATATACAGTTTGGGATGGGTGAAGGTTTTAGCAGCAGGTAATCCCATTGGCTTAGTCTGAGGTTTTGGGGATGCCTCATATGCATGTGGGGAGAGCCTGGGGCACTATTCCTAGGTCGTATTCCTCCCCACCTCTCTCTGTGGGAGGGGCTGTGAAGGGCGGAAGCTGGGAGAGACAGGGTGCCAGGAACAGAGCTGAACGCCTGCCATCCCAAAAGGGTCTCCGGGGTTCAGAAGCTCGTTCGACTGGGCACCTGGTTGTCTCTCATAGCTCAGCACCCCACAAATAGGTATAGATGAGAGTGAAGATTCTCAATTTAAAGGGCCAGAAATATCTTCAACAAAATTATAGAGGAAAACTTCCCTAACCTAAAGAAAGAGATGCTTATGAACATGCAAGAAGTCTACAGAACTCTAAATAGACTAGACCAGAAAAGAAATTCCTCCCATCACATAATAATCAAAACATCAAATACACAAAACAAAGAAAAAATACTAAAAACAGTAAGGGAAAAAATAAAGTAACATATAAAGGCAGACTTATAAGAATTACACCAGGCTTCTCACCAGAGACTATAAAAGCCAGAAGATCTTGGACGGATATCATACAGACCCTAAGAGAACACAAATGCCAGCCCAGACTACTATACCCAGCCACATCACTATTATCACCTAGATGTTTGGAGGTATTGAGTCTAAAATCTCAGATGAATTTAGTTGCCTCTTTTTCCTTTGGTCATGGTAAATACCATTAACAGTATCCATTAACTTGTTGAGCTTATACCTCTAATTACAAAAAATCTTGTGAGGGAAGAAACAATCAATTCCTTCTGGGGAATCAAATCAAATACCTTGAATGTGTGGACTGTACATGTGCACTATACTTTCACAGTCAAATAAGGACATTATATTCAAGGATGCATTATGACAGAGTTCAATTCTGTGACACTCTAACTCAACAAGCGTATATTAGGCTTTTTGTAGCTATAAAAACTCATTTAGTTTGTCAGGACACTGTTGTGTAAATTCATGGCAGTGGAATTTCATTTTCCTGATAAGTGCTATAAATGTACATTATATAAGGTTGCTTCTCCTCTGCTATTTTTGACAGAACATAGTAAATTCACATAATTTTATTTCGTACTTTCTTTAAGTGTTCTTATTTCTTGACAGTCCCTTACATAACTGTGGAACTTTTGAGCAGGGAGTTATTTTTTTATGTATAGTGTTTATTAGAATGTAGTCTGAGAACACTTATTATAGATTTTCTGTAATTATGATAGAAACTCTGGCAGCATAGTCCATTCTTACTGGATCTTTGTGGGACAGAATACAGAGACTTATTTTTTAAAAAGTGATTTAACATATCTCAAAATTTTTAAATCACTAGTTTTGCCAATAGTCTAATTCCATCATTTTCTAAATAAATTTGCAGTTCAAACATAGGAAGTGGATTTTCTTTCAGAATTACAAAAGATCATTGACTTCTCAAACTTCTGAGATATCAAGCCATGTTTTTTTGTAGTATAGTAATGGAGAAAGAATTGCAGTGATATTCTCTCAAGGCACAAACACTTGGGGCTTACTAATATGCTTGTTTATTGTATGCTTGTGACAATAGTGACTCATTCCAGAGATCTATTTAAGTGTGAGTGTTGCCTCAATGTGGAATATGCATATACAAAAAACACTGAGAAAAAGAAAACCCCTGAGTATGTAATATGGTCTGAATTCAAGCTATAAATGCATTTCAAAGGTCTGTGAACTTAAAATGGTTTTATAGAACATGGAGAGAAACAAACTACATTGAGTTCACTAGTGGATTGAAACTTTGGCCTGTTGTATGCCCTCACCCTTAATGTTATGGTAACTGTTATCTTTATTCTACTCAGTTTCCATATGTTCAGTGAAAATGAAAGCATTCTAGACTCTGCTTATAGGAACAGTTATAGAATCAATGTTAAATTGCCTTGAAAATACAAAAGATTTTTAATTCTACTCTGTCATACCTCAAATAGTACTTGTCATTTGAGGAAATATATCACTTTTCACCTCTCAATAAAGACTTTCTTTATTGTCTAGTGAGACTCTAGGAAAGACCTAGTTGTTGAAAACTCTTTAAATGAATTTGCCTGTGAACAAATGAGAATTTTAGGCATTGAAAAATTAAAGTGTTTTAAGTGCCAACTTGTGGTGTATTTTCAGAAAAAAATATTTTATAGGTAATTGTTTGTCTACAGTGAACAGTAATTTTCTGTCAGGTGGCCTCATTTTCTCCTAAAATAAGAATGATTTTGCATCTGGGAACTGTGTGTCTTTCTCTGTTGGAACTGCCAGTTCTTGTAGTTCTGCCCATGTGTCCTAAATCCTATCGGACCTGATACAATGCTCTTATAGAGCCAGAAAGTTTTTGAAGATTTTGAAGTTTCATTTTATAGTTTTGCCATGGAATTTTTGCCTTTTGAATCCTTATATTTTTACTTCTGCTATTGTTTCAGGTACATGTCAGTTTGAGAGATGAAGAAGAAAAATATTCCATCATATAAAATCTTTCCAGCATATGTTAATGACTCATCTGAAAGTTGAGACAGGGCTTCGGTAGCCTTTATCAGTATAACACATCTACTTTATTCCTATGTTAATAGTAGCTAAATAGCATGAAGGTATTTTGGATTTGTAACCAACGTTTTAATATTAGTTTACTTTAACAGACAAGTTTAAAGATATAGGTAAAAATCAAATATTACATGATTACTATGTTTATATATTTAATGGAAGCATTTGAAGAATACTCATTCTGGACATTATCCCATGTAGTTCACTGAATTGTGTACAGGGGAATACAAGTGTAGGCATTCAACGTGAGATTTTTTTTAAAGGTTCTTGCTTTCTTAAACTTCTCAATTATATTCTGTCAAGCATGTATATTCAGTTAAATGATTAAAAGATAAGATATATATGTAGACTTTGAACCTAAACTCCTAAACATGGAAATTGTCATTAAGACAAATAAGTATGTCTGTTCTCAAGTGTATTGTGATGTGAAGTGTGAATTGGAAATTGATGAACATAGCTCCCAGCCCTATCTGAATGGTGCCTTCAGTCAGGATGCTCTTGGTCTTGCTTCTATGACTCTGTACCTGGATTCCTTAGAGACTGCTGTGAACTCATCTTTGATGATGTACCAGTCAGCCATGTTTCCGTGGAGGTCTATGTGTGGATGGAGGAAACAACAACCATTGTGTCTGCACGGGGAGCAGATTCACAGGAACACACTGTGAGACCTTGACGTCTCATTGTTGGTCAAAGCCCTGTCACAAGGTTACAACATGTGAAGATACTGTTGACAGATATATTTGTCACTGCTGGCCTGCATACACAGGTGCCCTGTGTGAGACAGACATAAATGAATACAATAGCAACCTCTGTCAACTGGGGAAGAGTAGTGCTGAGCTGTCTGCAGAAAATCAGTAAAGATACATTGCTGGCCTGCCTTTCTCCTTTAACTACCTTGGAGCCTCAGGCTATATTTGAATCTGTCAGTCTGGTTTCACAGACAAGAGCCTAGCATTACTGCCCTCTGAGAAGCTCCAGCCTGCTGCTGACCAAATATACTGAGACCCACAGACAAACATTAGAAAGCTTTTGGGAAGTCTTATGTAAGACTTGGGGGAAGGATGGAGGAACCCAGAAGGGAAAAGGACTCCGCAAGAAGACCAACAAAGTCAACTAACCTGTACCTTTGGGAGTTCACAGAGATTGAGCCACAAACCAAAGAGCATACAAGGACTGGACCTAGTTCCCTCGGACATACGTAGCAGATGTGGAGCTTTGTCTTCATGTTGTTCATCCAACAACTAGGGTGGGTGCTTACCCTGACTCTGTTGGCTGCCTGTGGATCCTGTTTCTCTGACTGGTCAGTGTTCTCTGTCCTTAGTGGGAGAGGATGTGCCTGGTGCTGCAGTAACTTGGTACACCAAGGTGGGTTGTTACAGGGAGATGCCCCCCTTCTCAGAGGTAAAGGTGTAGGGTAGGGGGAGGGTCTGTGTGATGGGAGTCTGGAGAGAAAGCAGAAGCCGAGATTGGGATGTAAAGTGAATAAATAAATAAATAAATAAATAAATAAATAAATAAATAAAAATGTCAATAGGAACTGAAGAAAAAGAAATATATTGGCTTCTATTTTGAAACATAATTGTAAAATGCAAACTCTATAATCAACACTAGCACTATGTTGAAATTTAATTTGTTTCCTAATATTAACTTTTTCTAAATTAAAATGTCACATGAGATCAGGTATTGGGGGGCTGGGGGAAGGACTGAAGCCCTGAGGGCCAGGAGAAAGAATGAAAACAGGCAACCTCAGGAGATAGGTGGCAGGGGTGGGGGGACCCTCTAGAGTGTACCAGAGACCTGGTAGGTAAGAGACTGTCAGGACTCAGTGGGAGGGGGCCTAGATGAAATTCCCTACAGTAGGGATAGGGAACTTGTAGTGCCTACCTCAAGCAGAAAGACAGGTCATCAAGTGGAGGGATGGGGTTGCCATCCCATGGTCAAAACTTTGACCCAAATTGTTTCTGTCTGAAAGAACTGCAGGGACAAAAAATGGAGAAGAGACTGAGGGAAAGGAGGTCCAGTGACAGGCCCAAATTGAGATCCAACTTTGGGGGAGGCTCCAAGGCTTGATACTATTACTGATACTGTGGTATTTTTACAAACAGGACCCTATCATGACTGCCCTTAGGAAAAACCAGCAAGCAGCTGAAAGATTCAGATGCAGAAACTTAGAACCAACCAATGGACAGAAGCTGGTGACCCTTGTGGTTGAATTAGGGGAAAGCTTGAAAGATGCTGAGGAGGAGGGCAACCCTGTAGGAGGATCAGCAGTCTCAACAAACTTGGAACACTGAGATCTCTCAGACACCGAGCCACCAACCAGGTAGCATACACCAGGTGATATGAGGCCCCCAACACATATACAGAAGAAAACTGCTGGGTCTAGCCTCAGTGAGAAAAGATTCACCTAACGCTGGAGAAACTTGAGGCCCAGGGAGTGGGAAGATCTGGTGGATTGGGGGTGAGGGTGGGTGTAATGGCATTCTCTTGAAGATGGGGCTGGGAGGAAGTATGGGATGATGAAGAGTCAGAGAGCCAACCAGGAGGAGGACAAAGACTGGACTGTATAAAATGTTAAAGAAAAATAAATAAATAAATAAATAAATAAATAAATAAATTGTCACATGAGAAACATGTGAACACTTACCCCTTATGTGTAACTATATATTGTTGATATATATTATGAAACTATATATTGAAAAAAATTCAATTTTCTGTGGATTTCTCAATAAGCTATTATCATTTGCATGCTTTCCAGTGTAATATTAAGCATCAACCCATTTTTTCCAGATGGAGAGAAATCAAATAATTTACAAGTTGTCATACAATAATACAAAGTGCCCTGCAAGAAGAGAGAAGAATGCATTGGATATATTTGTTGTTGTTATAACAGTGACAAGAACTACAGAAGTCAGTAGACACAGGTTTTCACCTTCTTTAGTAGAGTATTCCTAAGTGGGCACTATTACAAGTCTAATGGCAAGCTTCTTATATCACTCTCTGTAGGTTTTTTTTTTTGGTGTGTGTGTGTGTGTGTGTGTGTGTGTGTGTGTGTGTGTGTGTGTGTGTGCAGATATATAGAATGCTGACCATCAATGAAGCTACTTGAAGAAATCTTAATGTAGTTTTGAATGATATTCCAGGGGCCAGCCCCAGCATGGGGTTCTAATTTCTAGTATGTTCTTCTTGAAGCAGCAGAGGAGGAAGAGCATAGTTGGAAAGTAAGACTTGGTCTTGCGAGATAATTAGGGTTGCTGTATAATAAAAAGTTTACTTAACTAAATCTAAGTTACTATGCTACTGTAGCTGACCTGCCTTCTTTGTTTCTCTGAGGCAAGAAACTACAGTCTCTGGCACTTAGCATCTCATCCTAAAACAGAAGGAGATTAAGTAAAAGATTAGTTGCTAGAGCCTTTTCCTTTTTGTCCAGTTGCCTCTTTCTTGTTGGGCTAGGTAGATGTTTACAGAAATAAACTTCTATTGAACCAGGAAAAGAGAATAACACTCACAGACAGAAGAAAAGCTTTTACATAAGCAAACATCCATAAACTCACATACGTTCATATACAGATTCAATGCATGGTTATTTATACATTTCCATTCAAACTGGTTGGGCACAGCTTGCATGCATCCTCACAATTATATACTTACACACACACATTCATACATTCTCACAATTACATATTTACAGACACATCCATACTTACATATGCATATGGAGCAAAAGACCAAGCACTAGTGCAGAAAGAACTCACTCATTCAGGATGGAAAATGAACTCCAATCTTTATTGCATAGAGAAAGAAAAAGATTCTACCCTTTTAATGCTAAATGAATTAAAGCAATGATTGTAAGAAAGAAGCTTTGTTCCTTTTAATAAGACTAAGCCTGCTTTGTTATTAAGAAAAGACCTGTTCTGTCCCATGGTAAGGAGAAGCCTGCCTGCTCCTTCTGCTCTCTGCACATTGCTCTGTTAATTTTTTATGTTACCTATAGTTTCTAAGTTATTCCACTCTGTATTCTCCTTCTAATCTTGCTCTCTCTTCCTGCTCTAAAGTCACAACAATGTTCTTACTCCCAGTGCTTTTTCTCCCAGTTATGCCTACACTTCTAAGTTCTTCTTGAGTTCAGTTCTGCCTAAAAAGTGTTCTGTGTAAAAACTTCTCCTCAGCTCAGTTCCCTCTCACAACTCAGTTCTTCTCAGCTCAGCTCTTCTCAGCTCAGTTCTGACTCTTCTCTTTGTCCTCAGCACTTAAACATCTTTCAGAACACATGATCACATGTTACAAAGTTCATCACAAGTTCACACACAAAATCAAATCATAAATTGAAATAGTAGTTTACAACAGAGAATGTTTACATGCATATCTATTAGGAATAATTACCTGGCTAAACATCCATCACCTGTCACAGCTCCACAGGCTCATTATAAGTTGAAAACCATAACTAAGTCATTAATGAGGTTCTGTATAGATAAACCCAGTCAATATTTTGTCTTCTGTCCTATCACATATAATAAATCATTACTTCCCTTTTTAAGACCTTTGGTTAACTGTTTTGAAACCTCTTGGAATGTGCTCTGAGTAGGAGAAAGTCTGGTTACTTTTTAAGAGCAACTATCTGGTGACACTTGGGAGACTTATAGAGTTCTCATTGCAGTTTTGACTATCAGAAAAGGATCTAATAGCAGTCCCACTATAAAATAGCTTAATAATCACAGACATGATTTTAGGAATTCTTATATGATCATGATTAAGACTTAAGAAGTCATCTATTTGTCTATATAGCATCACTACAAGCCAGTACATCTTCATGGATCTGCCGAGATCTGCTCCAAATGGGTGTGCTATTATTTAGTGATTTTTATGTAAGTTTAATAATAACAGGAAAAGCATATTAATAGCAGGAATCGTTCCTAAAATGAATCCCTTACAGCCTTGCTAAATAAGTATGAATCTCTCATAGATTATATAATAATCTGAAGCAGGCCATCTCAGGACAATCACCTGCTAGTTATTAATTTGTCCCATTATGGCTTTAGCATTGATATATTTGAATTCAATACTACAACCTTTTACAGAGAAGCTTAGGACATGCAATGTGTCTTAGCAGTCACATGAAATACAGACATATAAAGGTTGTTTTCATTTTAAAATAAAGCAAGGGCTGTAGAAATGGCTCAACAGTTAAGAGCACTTGCTGTTTTTTAAATAGACCTAGGCTCAGTTCCTAGCATCCACATGGAGGTTAAGAACTCTCTCTTAACTCCAGTTCCAGCATACATGTGGTGCACACATACAAAACAATGTTGATGCAAACAAAATACACAGACACAAAAGATAAAAATAGGTAAATCATAAAAAGGATGAAACAAAACTAGGCAGTCCCTTCTCATTGGTCACACTCTTATCCTCACACTTTCTACCCAACACAGTAACCAAAGTCAGTCTGATAATCTGGAAATTAGATCCTGTCCCTTCTCTGTTAAAAACCATCCCAATGTCAATCCATGTCAAATTTGTAGTCATAATCTCTAAGAACCTACATGATCCCACTGTCTTCTTTCACTCCAAGTACATTCTCCATTACTCTCACAGCATTCTATCATAGCTTCATTCTCTCTCTTCTGTGCTGTCCCTGAAAGATACAAAGACTAGGTATTGGAGAGATAACTGAGAGTTTAAGGGCATGTTTTCTATTATTAAACTATATTTTATTGTATTTTTATTATCCTTTAGAAGCTTGTTTATTTTTGTAATGAGAGTCAGAAAGGGAAGAGAGGCAAAGAAGAGCTTGGAGGAGAAGAGGAAGTGGTAACAAATCAGGATCTATTATGTGAGAAAAATATATTTCCAACTTTAATACGTTAAAAAAAAAGAAAGAAAACTTGTCACACTCCAAACAAGAGAAAAAAATGGAATTGCTGATGTGTTCAGAAGACACTGGCTAGGCATTAGCAAAAGCAAACATGAAAAAGAAACTAAAACTAGTGAATAAATATAAAGACATTGACATGGAGTGATGCTTTTCCTCCAACTCAATGTTTATTCTGTTTTCTCTATATTTGGGTTGTTCTTGGAAAGTTCTGAAATAGTTCAATAGACTTGAAGAAGCAATTTAATAAGAAGCACCTTTGGAGCTATGTTGATGTTGATGTTACATTGGAGCAACTAACAGAAAGCAAAACAATGTTTAGTTTGAGGTGGTTTTAGTGAGTCATAATTTATATCCAGTAAATTTGACCCACTTGGAATATTAAATCTTGTGAGTTGCAAGACATGTACAGTACACTTTTAGAACATTTTCAGCTCATCAAAAAGTTCCTTCATGTCCCTTTGTGGTTAATCCTACACCAAGTTCTTGGCAGCCCACAGTTGGTCTATATTTAGTTTGAATTTTTATGAGTTTGACCTTTCTGAAATGTCATACAACTGGTATCTTTTATACATAAATTTTATGCTGAGTATCTTTTATTTAATATAATTGTTTTTAAAGTTTCTGTGTTGCTGTATGCCACAATTACTTTTAAAGATAAAATAATATATGTACTTTGTTCTTAGTTGAAAACATGAAACAACACTGAAGACATTTGAATAATCTTACTATAAAGATCATCAAAAGCCAGGAACTGGTGGGGCATTCCTTTAATCCCAGCACTAGGGAGGCAGAGGCAGGAAGATTTCTGAGTTCAAGGCCAGCCTGGTCTATAGAGTGAATTCCAGGACAGCCATGGCTACACAGAGAAACCCTGTCTCGAAAAACCAAAAAAAAAAAAATCATCAGAATATTACTTTACTCTGAAATATTCACTCCCAGACATCAAGGTCAACATCTATACTAATTTCTGTACATTTAGAGATCTTATTTGAAATTTCTTACCTTTATGATGCACCTGTACAAGTGTGAGCACTGTACACAGTGCTCCTGAGAATACTAACTGTGGATGCCAGCTGATCAGATTTTTCAGTTTGAGGAAAAGAGAGGGAGAGAGAAAGAGGGGGGAGGGAGAAGAAGAGAGGGAGGGAGGGAGAGGGAGAGAGAAGGACTGGGTTATGGTAAATATAATTAATATAAGATAACTATATTACTCAGAATTATCAGCATGGTGAGAAAGTTACAAAATAGATGCAAATGTACAAAAATTAACAAACAAACGATCAGAGCTGTATACTAGAATAACTTCCCTTCATAGAAGAGCATGTTAGGCATTTAATCTCTATTATTTTGCTTAATACTTGTTTTAGTTTTCCCCTTCAAAGTCTTTAATTAGTTTTCCATTTTGTAGAAGTTCTCTTTTCTCCTGTGTTTTTGCAAATTATAACTACATTTATATTTTTCAAATATTCCTGTTTAATATGTATTCCTGGACATATTTTCCTATCACCCCGATTTAGTTTATGTTTCTTCTCCTATTATCACAAGCATCTGTGTAGTTTACTTTCCTACATTTAATGTTTATTGTTATTACCTTTGATCTTTGTGTTCCAGAACCTCTTTTGCCATCATTACCACTACAAACTGATTATTCTGTAAGAGGATGCTGTACATATGACTGAGTTGCTTTGGGTAGTTTTCCCTGTCCTTCATATTATTCCTCATTTATTGGCTTGGTTTTCAAGTTGTAATTTCAGCAAAATGACTTCAAGTTCAAAAACAATGGTACAGAATCTGACTACCTGAATTTAGTTCTTGGAATTTGCATGGTAGATGGAGAAAACACACCTCTACAAACTGTTCTCCAACTTCCACATGTGCAATTTGAGAGCATACCCCTGAAACATACAAATGCATATAAAATATCTGAGCATGTATGATTTATGTGTGCATTCAAGTGTGTATTCCTTTGCATGTGAGTGTGAAGGTAACAGGTTGGAGGTTGACATTTTAAGTTTCTCCCAATCATTTGTCCACATCTTATTTATTTAGATGGACATTCTCCTGAAACTGAAACTCACAGATTAGCTAAACTATCTGGCCAAAGAAGCACAGAGATACCCCTGTCTTTGCTTCCCTATATGTGTGATTGCACTAGGATGTAGTCACTGCTATCCTTTTATATATGTGTCAGATATCTGAACTCAGGTTCTTATGCTTGCAAGACAATTACTCTCCCACTGAGATGTCTCCTTGGCTAAATTATCTTCAATATTGCTAAAATAATTATTGTTTCTTCTTTGGGCTAAAAATCTTTGTTGCTTACTTTGTGTTTGGAAGAAGAATATTATAAAAGGTGAGAAGGAAGGAAGGAGGAGTGGGATGAGTGTGAGAGAGAGAGTTGTTTTCCCGGTGTTCATTCCATTTGGGTATTCTTAAATCACCCTGTTAGTTAACTAACCCTTGAAATTGCCTTTGTAACATACAGATTCACTTAACACAACCATTGTCATCCTTTAGATCCTTTTACTATTTTCATAACAGATTTTTTCCCACCTTGGACTGATTTCCTTTTCAATTAGTCTTCATTTGGCAATTTTCATCTTATAGAAGTGAAACTTCAGACACACAATTGGAATTTGGCTCTTGAATCAATGTTTTTAACCAATAAACTACATAGCATTGTCTTTTTGTATTTAGTTTTAAAATCCCCAGTTGGAATATATATATCCCTAATTTTCATTAAAATATGTAACACCAGTACAGAAAATCAGTAGATCGTTAGTTCTTGTATCTCCAGGATGTCTCTATGTGTGTTCATAGAACCATTTTTGGTTTTGTTTCAAGCCTTGCTGTTACTGTAGTTATTATCTTTGCTTTGTTTTCATTTAAAAGCTGCAATAGAGAAGAGAAACCTCATCTTAATCAGTTACCTATAAAATAACTGCAGAACATTTGGTTCTTGACTGGTTTTAGAAATGAAAGGAAATGAAGCCTTTTCAATTTTAAATCCATTGAATATGAGCAAACTTAAGCTAACTGTACAATAATTTTGTTAATGTTTAAATGTTTGTGAAAACTAAAGCAGATTCATTTGAAAAGTGTTTGGAAATCCAAAATACAATTTGTTTCCCATGACTGATGTTTTCCCCTCTGAGTCTTATTCTCAAAGATATGTCAGAAGTGTTCATTCCTAAATAGAATGACTGGAGAACAAATGAATCCTTAGTGGCCACTCTCTTGAAAACTTTCAAAAGGACCTGGTTCACTTTACTGCAGTATGAGTCCTGTACAATCCATGATGAATCGATGAATCATTAGCTATTCTTTTTACAACAGATATTGAAGGGTCACATTTATTCTTCTGCTCAATGTTTTTATCCAAATGTATTCTGGACAAGAAGACACAGGACAGTCTGTAAAGCCTATGTGGTAAAGAAAAATACAGGTCATATCTAATTAATTTTCCCTCTGCAATACAAACTAGTCCAGGCTAATGAAGTATTATAAGTCTGTAAAACAGACACAGCTTGCATTGTGGGAGAGACCTTTATAACCTAATAACTTTTCTCAATCATTGTCTTTTTCAGTGGAAATCTATCTAGACTTAGGTGTGTAGCCATGCGTCCAATCCTTTGACACCCGTTAACCTACCATGTCTCATATCTGCTCATAAACCAATGTTAATTTTATTTTTAAAAATCCATTATCCATTTTAACTTATAATAAATAATACTCTGGGGGACAAATTGTGTATTTTTTTATAGGACAATTTATGTAACTATTGTCTTGCAAGCAAAAGGCATACAAGTGAAATAGTAGTAAGAAGATAGGGAAATACAAGGAAAGTGAGGAGTTTTATGAGACTCAAAAACAGGAATCCAGCTGGGCTTAAGGGAATAACAGACACAAATACTGTGAGGATATGTTAACTTATATCTCTCCTTTTCCCTTGCTTATAGGCTTTGTTCTTTCTCTACATGGTTGAGGAAATGCCTCTTTGTAGTTCAGGAATTTTATGGAACATTCCTCAAGAGAGGCTAACTTTATTCTTTACCTTCCAAGTTCCATTTGCACACAAAGTTCTCATCTTGGTTTGGTTAACTATGCACTATTAAACTTTACATCCATATTTTGGTGTATCAAATGGCTACACTCACATTATCAGTATTTATAGGTAGGAAGTTCTAAGGCAAACCAAGTATAAAATAGGGGAGTATATATACACACACACACATAAATATATATGCATTTATAATTTATATAATATTTATGATGTTTTTATTTATGTAAATTAATGTTACATAGCATAGTAAGTTTCTCATTCACATAAATAATATTATTTATATACTGTTAAAATATTTCTAGCAATGAAGAACTTTTCTACCACTTGAAGTTGTACTTAGATACTTGAAAAAATATTGTTGCCATATTTCATGGCTTGTTTTTCTTATATAAGTTAAATTTCATATTTTATAGCTTAGAACACTGAAAGACCACAAAAGAAAATGTGAAATGTATAAATATGCTATAGGCTGCCATTCATCTTGATTCTAAATAAGTTTTAGCATATAATTAGAAATTAAGATGACTCCATGCATCTCTCAGACAATGCCTGTGATGGTGTTGAGATTTCTCTGATGCAAATCAGACAAATGTTTTTGGCATAGGTCAGGATAAATAGAGAAAAGCAAACAACAATTAGTAGATAGTATAAGTTTAGGCCACTCTGCCTTAAGTTACTATAAACACAACAAAAACCAAAACAAAACAAAAAACAGTGGTATTTCAGACTGGGCCTTGCCCTGACATTTTCCATATTGCAAGGAGCTTCTGATTCAATTTTGTGGGTGGAAGATGACTTAAACTTGAGTAGATACATGGATGACATCAACAATGCTGAGAGTAATCAATGAGTAATTCTCAGGAATGAAGAAAATGCCACTATATAATTTATTAGGATGAATTGACATTTTGAGTCACATATGTGTAATAAAATCATGTAAGATAAACCAGTCCTGAAAACTATTTTGAGACATAGAGCCAAGGAAGATATAATTCTCTCACCTGAGCCCCATAAACATGTTGATCCGTTGTGTTACAATGATGTTGACCCCCACTGACATATCCTCTGGCTATCCACTAAATAAGTTGAAGACCAACAGAAAGAGAGGAACTCTCAAAAGAGTCCTAGCTAGTAGCTTATCTCACCTTCCATATTTTTATTTCTATCAACTTCTCTGTTTCTCAGGATCCCCAAACCTCTTGAACTCTTCCATGGCCTCTATGGCACACACACACACACACACACACACACACACACACACACACACACACACAGAATGTATGTATTGGCAAGTAAAATTTAAATAAAATAAGATTTGTTTGTCTCAATCAGAGTTATTAAGGAAAATGCTGTCATTGAACTTTGTGAGTTGAGTTTTATTGAGTAAATTCTGAAACTGTGAAAAGATCCAAATCTATTTATCTATGTTTTTCAAAATTAATTTTATATCCCAATCACAAATCCCTCCTGTCTTCCAACTCTCAAGCTTATAAAACACCCACACTGTGCCTTCCCCTGATCTGAGAAGGGGAGCCTCCCTTGGGTACTACTCTTCCCTGGGACATCTAGACCCAGTAAGACTAGGCACATCCTTTCCCCTTGAGGATCTATCAGGCAGTCCAGGAAGGGGGAAGAGGATCTGATGGCAGGGAATAAGTCAGAGACAGCCCCTGCTCCACTTGTTAGGGGACCCACATGAAGAACAATTTGTAGCATCTGCTACAAATGTGTAGGGTCTAGGTATAGCTCCAGCATGCTCCATGGGTTCACAGCCAAGGCTTTTTGAGTCTCCATGTTCCCAAGTTAATTGACTCTGTGGGTCTTCTTGTTGTGTCCTTGACCCATCCAACTTACTCACTTCCATTCCCCACTCTTGCATAAGACTTCCCAGACTCTGTCTGATATTTGCCTATGGGTCTCTGCAAGTGCTTCTATCGGCTGATAGATGAAGCAGCTCAGGAGGCAGCTCTGTTAGGTTCCTGTATGTAAGAGTAGCAGAGTACTGTTAATAGTGTCAGGGGATGGCCATCTCACATGGGATGGGTCTCAATGAGGATCTAGAGACAAAGGTGGCCACCTCCTGTTCCCTGGCAGGACTTCCAGTGGAGGGAGGGAGACATCAATCCACCCACAAAACCTTCAACCAAAAATTTGTGTTGCTACTAAGATGTGCAAGGATATAGATGGAAAAGAGACTGACAGAACAGCCAACCAATGACTGTCTTAACTTGAGACCCATTTCATGGCTATTTTTTTTCTCATACAGAACATTCAGAACAATATAAATTTTACAATATTCTAAAAATACAATGAGAATAGGTCAAATATAGAAATGATATTAAGTAAATGGTATTAATATTTAACAGTTTTTTCACTTTAGAGAAATTGTTATGCATACACTTGAAATGTTTCTACTTACAATGTATAATCACAGTGTTTTAAATAAAGATTCATAATTCATAAACACTTGCAGATAACTTATTCATACAGGTCTTGGTTCAATGTGTTTATTGTCGTTTTCATTCTAAACTTCTCCTTGTATACTTCAATTGTATAATTCAATCAGGAGAGCATTAAGACCCTCATTTGAATTTTGTGAAAAGGCCCTGCAGTATTCAGTGTCAGTTTTGTGGTTTAAAACAAATACATTTGCAAAATGTAGAACAAGCAGTGGAAATTGAATTAAATATCTAACAAATCAGCAGTCTATAAGACAGATAAGATTTGGTTTTCCTTAAAATATGTCTAAAATTTTCAAAAATTCAATGGATAAATCTCCACTATACATAAAATATATACGCTAAAATTTCATTAACTTATAAATAATATGAATGGTCTTATGCTTTTCGTTAATCAGTAAACACTTCTAGATTTTTTAAATTAAATATTTATTTAATGTATTTTGACTGTGATTTCCCTTCCCCCAATTCATCCCAGATTTTCCTCATTTCCCTAGTTTCCAAACTTTATGATTTTTCTCCCTCTCTAATCAGGAGTTTGTTATGCTAGTTTAATGTTGAAAAATTCAAGAGGTGGAATTGTGAGTAGAATTTTTATAACCACTCTAAGAAGTGAATATTTTTAGAAATTCTTATCAAACAAGTGAAGTGACCTGCAGGACCAGTCATCATTAATATGCTCCAGTTCCAGAGGCAACTACTCTTAAGTATGAATTTCAATATTTTATTCATGTAATAAATGAAGAGAATGAGAAAATCATTGTCCTAACATAGTCTTAAAATCAGAGCAAAAATTAAGATGAATTTTATTTAGTCATGTATCTTTTATAACTTCAAGGAAATGATGAATACTGTGTCAAATACATTTCTTTAACTTTTTTCTTTGTAATTTATATGCCCATGGTTCCCAGTTGGCTCTTATTCCTCAATTCAAAGGTAATCAAATACAGCATATTCATTTCCATTAACCATTGAATAAAAGCCAATTGCCTTTTTGAATTAGAAAAAACAGATTTGATATACGTCTCTTAGCAATGATACATCTTTGAAGCTTATAAATGCTTATAGGCAATTTTCATATACATGGTTATTTCAGTCTTGCCTTCTGACAAATAGATAAGACAGATATTCATATAAGGTTCAAGTTAAGTGACTTATCCAAAGACTTATTCGTTTCTATGTAATGAATGTTCTCAATAACTTAAACCTAGAGAATTATTTTCAAACCCAAATTTAGTAGTTTTTATTTATTTATTTGTGTGTGTGTGTGTATGTGTGTATGTGTGATATTTATATATACAATGTATATGGTCCCATTAATGTAAAAATGGAAAATAGCTACAAGAATACAAACCAATGTATTTTTCCACTGAATGCAGAACCTCAATATCAGTGTTCTCAGAAACATTTATACATAATTAAAAAAATGAAGCTGAACAATACTCTTTTTGTTTAATGCAGCATTAGAATTACGTTATGTTGGGTTCAATAATCACTTCACATTTTTATTATTTTAATATCAAGATGAGGATATATATATATATATCAGCATAATTGTCTACCATTTTTAAACTGATGTTGAAATCTATTAGATGGTCTGGAAACAATGTCCACATTTAATACATATGTAATTTACTGACATTTATGTAATTGTCCATTTTTATTACCGATCTCAATTTGCCTGACTGAGGATACAGTAGCAATTTTTTGCATGTGGTGGTAGAATAATACATTTATAATAAGGTAGTTGATCAGATAATGGTGGAGATTCAGTCTCTAAAGGGCCTTCTTTCCTGAAGGCTGACCTAGGGGCCAGTTATGGAGAAGATGAGTGATCTCAGACAAGTGGGCGCCTTCTTGCAGGCAAGATTTTATTGGCAACTGATGAACCCCTGATCAAAATCACTTACCCAGGATCATGATGTTTCTTAGATCTTCAAATCTCAAGGGAAAAAAAAATCATTATTTCCTCAGGCCATTCTTGTCACCGATTATTTTGCCTGAGTTCATGCAGTTACTGATGTATTAAACCATGGTCAGGTTAGAGAGTGCAGATGCCCAGAGGCTCTCTTGTTGATCACCAAACTCATAGAAATGAAAGAAAATGACTTTAGGAAAATTAATATGAAACATAAGGGTCAGGTCAGCTTAAATAAGGATTGAGTTCACCATCTGTTCTCAGTATTCTAGGAAAGGAGATGACACCAACATTCTAAGTTCTATAGCAATGAAATAAACAGAGACTGACGATTGTAACTATTTTTGATGCTCACAAGGTAAGTGAAGTTTGGGTGGCAATTACATACATATATATAGTTAATGTTGTAAATGAATTAACTGCTTTAAATCAACCATTCGTAGACACAGGAATGAGCGGTGACTAGAAAGTGTCTTCAAACAGGAGTGTATGTACTTCCGAATGACATATCTGCCACCCATTTTCTTTTCTTATATACATATAAATCTAGCATGCCTCTTTACATATGTTTATGACACAGTTTATCAGTTAAAATAAAATAAATATTACAAAACAACTGATTTTTATAAGAAGTGGACATCATTTAGAACATAAATATGCATAAAATGATGCCATAAATATGTAGAAAGGAAAATGATTATGCATTGCTTCGAAGGGAACAAAGTTTTAAGTGCCTGTAGTTAGTGCTTTTGTGGAATCACCCATTTACGATACTTATCTATACTTATTATTGAGGGCAATCACATTTTTTTCAAGTCTGACAACCCTAAAAATGAGCTCATGTTACTTAGCTATCCTTGTTTTATACATGTTGCTTAACACAGTGTGATTAATTTGAAAAGGTTGGAAATTGTGAACAACCTCATTCTAGATGTTCAAAATATAGTTTTATACCTAGTTTAAACCCAATAGAAACTATGATTTGAATAATTATATACATTCTATTATTATTAGAACTATCTTCCAGAAATTCTTGCAATATAATGAATATTTTTAGTCTGCATGGGCATGGGAATATTTTTAATATCTCTTTTTAATGTCATTGTGTGGAAACTCCATTGATCAATTTAACCAAACAAAATAGAATATATGTAAATGAATGTTCTGAGTACTACATTAGGCAGAAATCTAAAATGCTTCCAAGGTTTCTGGCCCTTATGATATACATGAACTTACGTCAATTTATGACAATACTTTTAGATGTAATTACAGTCATGGATTATTCTTACTAAGTATTTTAACTCCATTTCCTATAAATGATAAGGGGAAGGGGCACTCTACCAGATGTTGCATTTGTGAATTTTCCATTGTAGTAACTACTTAACTTTACTGATGTACTTCATATGTCAATCATAAATGCATCTACAAAATATGAAATATCAAGTCAGGTAACTTGACTTGATAAGGGAAACCTCTGTGTGGTTTGTCATAACTAGACGAGAATATAAATCTCTATCTGCAGGTTATAAAAGGAAGAAATCAAAGAATCAACTAGTGAAATGAACACAAATAAAATTTGTACTGTACATTTAAAACTGGAGGTAAAGACATTAATTATCTTCTAGGATCTGAGAGTGGTGTTGTTTGACAACCAGTCAGAAAAGGCGGATCTGATTTCTGAAACCATTAAATTCCACCCTAGTGTGAATAAATTTGAAAGAACCATGGCACTAGTGCACACACCGATCTCAACCTTAGTGAAACTTTGATCACAGAACTCAGCCAAGCCATTTTTAGACTCCTGGCTGAGAGAAACTGTGAGGTAATACATATGTGTTGCTTTAAGCCAATAATTTTGCATTAATTTGCTATGTAACAATATAAAACAAACAGATAACATGTCATTCCAATCTGTTTTTGTCAAGCCATATCCTCTCCAATGAGCAGTGACCATACCCTCAACTTTTCAATAAAAATAAGAAGATTTAGTGTTTGAAAACTCTGCAATTTTCCCAAAGTAATTTACCAGCCTTAACTTTATAATTCATATGAGATTGGTCTCATTTAATAGCCTCTGTCTTCCAAGTATTGGACTTAAGAGGGTTTAGCAACTATGTCAAACTTTAGTATAAGTTTTCTAAAATTTTGGATTTATTTATTTCATGTGTATGAGTATTTTTTCTGCATGTATACATGTGCATGTATATGCACCTAGTACCTGAAGGGATCAGCAGAGGTCATCAGAGACCCCCAAAACTGTAGTAATGGATGGTTTTGAGACAACATGTAGCTATTGAGACCTGAACATGTGTTGTCTCCAATAATAACAAGTACTCCTAATTATTAAACTATCTTTCCAGCCCCCTTTATATATTTTAATTATTGCCTTTGATGAGTATAGTCTCTTCTTCATATGTTTCTGTACCAATGATTTCATGACAATCTCTACTTACAAATAGTCCCTATATGTCTTTAATATCTCAAGTATAAATCAGTCCTTTAAGGTTTAGATTAAATGCCCTATTTCAAAACCCACTATCAATTCTTACAACTTATATTAATTACTGCTTATTTTTACCTTCAGAGATGTATTATAGTCTTACGTGAGTTTTCCATTTCATTATAAACTGTTGATTATCATTGATTTTATTTTTAAGGAGGTCTCATCACTTTAACATTTATGCCACTCTGCATATAACCTGGAAATTTAGTATATGGTGGTTAAATAAATAGATTGAACATAGATAGAAATAGGGATTGATGAGTTAGTGAACACAGAGTTGAAATTTACTTACTTGCTAATCTCCTTCCCTTTCTCTTATTCCCTTGTAAATCTCCCCCTTCTCTTTCCCTCTTAGTTTCTCACCCACCTCAGCCTTCTCATCCTCACACTTTCCCAACTTATATTTTTCTATTGCTATTTCTTTTCCAGATAGCTATAAGGAGTAACTTGAAAACTTGCTGGATGAGAAATTGTTATCATTTTAATGCTCTGATTTTGCCTAAGTATTTTGCTTAGACAAGTGTGAGATAAGTATGTGATTATTCAGTTGCTCTTACACAATTCTGAAGTAATATTCAGAAGTAAATCTTTATATTGTGTGCATTCTCCAGATATTTTTAGATTATTTCAATTATTTTGTTTATTATAGATCCTCATACTATAAGCAAAAGTAAATGTCTACTTTACCTGGTGGTGGAATCTTGTAATTCCAGCTACTTGGGAAACTGAATCAGGACAACCATAAATCTATTGCTTGGTTGAGATGGGCAGCAAGATGAGGTCACAGTGAAGCTGGACAATTTAGCAAGATGTCTCAAAATAAAATATAAAATCATGGCTGAAAAGAGCTCAGTAATAGTATAATTTTCCAGTATTTGAAGAATCTTACATACCATCACTGGTTTTCTCTCTCTCCCTCTCCCTCTTCCTTTTTCTCTCCCGATACTTTCTCTCTTTCTCTTTCTGCTCCATCTCCACTCCACACATTCACACGGACACCCAGTTTGTCTGTCTGTCTGTCTGTCTGTCTGTCTGTCTGTCTGTCTGTCTTACACCCCCCCACACACATACACACACGCACACACACACACACACACACACACACACACACAGAGAGAGAGAGAGAGAGAGAGAGAGAGAGAGAGAGAGAGAGAGAGAGA
>JANHMN010000005.1:10462101-10520827 GCA_030674055.1 Rhabdomys pumilio | reverse complement strand
AGAGAGAGAGAGAGAGAGAGAGAGAGAGAGAGAGAGAGAGAGAGAGATGTGAAAGAAAAAGTCATTCGTCATTGCCCTCAGGGACTATGACAAAATCAGGTTATTTGGTTTTATAACTATTTTTTATTTTTAATTATGTTAAAAATTACTGTAAAATGTAATAGGTCACATTGTGGTATGTTGTTCCTTTATTTTTGATTTTCATTCATATTTGAAATCTCTTATGAGTATATCTGCACCTGTTACTTTCAAGTATATCTGTGTTTTCCCTTTGAGCTTCTTCTTCCTCTCTAGCTCCCTGTTAGAGTAAATGACTCCTACTTCTCTAGGAACTCTTAACAGTCATTTGCTCCTCAGGAAAGGGTGAGGTCTCAGATACATCACCTTTATTCATGATGATGTTCTGGAGGGTGCAATCTTATGCAGGAATCCAATACTGTTCTACCCATTCCTCTGCAATGTTTCCTGTGCCTTACAAAGTGGAGAGTGATTTAGATAAAGGATGAGAACTCTCTCTGTAAATGAGTTTATATTTACCCTGGGCTCTGAGCTACATTATCCTGTTGATATAACCATAAACATTTAGAAGACAGTTTGACATATCAATTTAAGGAATCAACAGTTGCATGTTGCCCACATAGGCTTATGCCTTTCCCAGCCACAGGCTTTTGACTAGATCTATAGTATAAAGTGCATATTCCCTCCTATGGAATGGGCTTCAAAAATGATTACAAAATAGCTGGCGATCCCCAAAATAGTTGTGTCACTATTGAACCAGTGGTTATATTGCACCAGTTGTTTTAATATTATAGCTCACATGATCTATAGGTTGGTGAGATTGCTGCTGAGTTTAACTACCCAGTGCCTACATAACACATTCCAGTGCTATAAACTCTATATAGCAGGGAAGGAATTTCTGGCTCAGTTCTGTTTTGATTTCTCTATGTCCTGTAACCCAAGTCCACAATATCTTCAGTTAAATAGGGTCTTACTAACTAGTTTCAGTGGAAAAACCAAAGGCAACTATAATGACCTGTATTCCTCTGGAGACCCCTGGGACCTCTCAGTTCAATGACTCAGGGGTAGGTGTACTGAACTTGGTTCTAAGGTTATTGTTTATAAGCCTATAACTTCTAAGAGACAATACTAGGTACCCATAGGAAGGAGATCTGTTCCAAGCTGTCTTTCTTTACTTTTCCTTTTTATTCATTTTTGAAATATATTTTTAATTAAAAATGTTGTAGGTTTCTATGTGGCATTTTCATGTACCCTATGTTTTCATTAACCACTTGAAGAGTAATAATGTTTATAGTGACAATGCAGTGACATGTGTGCACCATAATGAATGACAATTGCAATGATACATTTCTAGTGCCATAATGTGTAAAATATGTAGAAACAAATGGAAGTGAATGAACTTGCATAATTCTATGAATATCTTAGTAGGACAGTTGTTAATATAAAGCCAGCAAGAATGAGGATAAATTTCTAATGTCTAGGGCTTTAATGGATACTTGATGAGTAATGATAGCTTTTGATACTACTTACATTGAATGGTAAAGTTATCATATATAACTGCTATAGCTCAACAATTGCTCCTAGTACTAAAATATGGATTCTGAAATGTTGATAATATTTGAGTTAAGTATATATAAATATTTCATATTTTTAAATATAACCACACCATCTGGATTTTGCCTGCAGTGATAACATAACCATAACTGTCCTAGTAAACAGATCCTTCTCTAAACAAAAATTTTAATTTGTTTTATACCCTTCCTCTGCTTCTTTTTAGCAACCTTCTCTCCTTTCTTTATGTATATATGCATATGTTATTATATATGTATATTATATATTTACATATATCATATATATACATACATATGTATCTATATATGTATATACTCATATGTATGTGTGATTTTCTATACATCCTTCTTACTTTTGTCTCTCAATGAGATGCTAAGAATACAACCCTTGTCCTTATACATGCTATGCAATTTTACTACTGAGGTACATCCTTAACTCCTTGTTTCTGTTTTCTGGGTATTTGTAAAGATGACAGTGATGATGATGCCTAAAAGCCAGCAGGTAGTTAGTGGTTACCATGTGTTATTTAAACTATGTGTTTATTGAATCATCCAAACATCCCTAAATGGAAAGGTAAGAACTCAATCAATAATTTTGAAATAGTAAAGCTGATGTAAATAAATGTCTTCCCCATCTCCTGAGTAGACTTTCATATACTGAAATTCAGAAAATTTACAAAAGGTTCAGGTAAGAAATGTCTGCAGTGAAAGTGAAAGCAGAACTATCAATACATTCGGAGACCAGAAATCAGCAAGTTTTCATAAAAATACAGTACTTCTGATAAAAAGCAAAACAAAACCATATAAAACACCAAGAAAAAGAAATAAAATATTAAAAAATAGCTGACATTAGGGAACATAAGTGGCAAGATAAATATTAAAACCAGATAACAAAATCATAAAAAAAAGTTTGACATATATGAAGCTTTGTTATTCTGAAAGCTCAATTTACCTAAACTATGATGCAGTGGCCCTTAGACTAACAATACTATTAAGTTACATACAAAAAAGCTTGTCAACAAATATTTATCACTTAATTATGCATGACATTCTGTTTTTAGCTGCAATAAGGGATTAAACTGTATATTATATATTTCCCTGACTCTGAACATGTGCTTTCTGGAGGGGATCTTATATGAATGGTACAAAATGTATTAGATGTATTCTTGGAAATCTATTCTTTGATATAGCATTGGAAATTCCCGCCAGAAGTAACATTGGTAATAGAAAAATAGAACAGTGCATAATGTGGAGATGATGGCATTTTCATCATGTTAACTTGAAAGCTAAAGACATTGTATTCATTCTTTGTTTTCATACATAATGAAGTCTTAATGTACAATATATGCTACAGAAGCTGTGTCTTGGCAAATTTCTCACTCTGGCCTTTAAGAGAAAAGTCTAGAGGATGACAAATATTCAGAACTGAGTGACAAGGCAGTTGTGTCATTTGATGATTTATAAATTAAGAAATTATAATTCTTTGCTGTACTGATGTTGATTGTACAGGGAATTGGCAAAAATTTGCCAAATATTTTTTTTAACAAAATTCAATGCTCAAGGTCTACATAACTCTCACTTTGAACATCAATTTGACAGTTGACCTATTGTTTTCATTCCTTCATTCAGCCATCTTTTTGGATTTCAACAATGTGTTAGGACATACACTGAATACTAGAGCTGCAAAAAGGAGGAAGTAGATGTTTCATATGCACAGAGCTTATAGATTAAGGTATACGGAGAAGAGGAGCATCAAGATATCACTAACTATGAGTCTGATAGGACTGACAAAAATGTGGACATATGAAGCACTTAGAAAGGTGATCTAATTTAATGACAAAACAGTTGCCATACTAAAAAGTTAACATTATCACAGCTATCAAGGATACCTGGATGTCTTCTGAGATAGTACATTTTTTTGACAGTGTCCCAAATCTCTATAGTTATATAGCAGAATTTTGCATATAATCAGAGTATTATCTGGAAAATGGGGAAGTAATGAATCTATGTAAAACAAAGTGGGGTGGGTGAGTGGGTGAGTGAGTGGGTGGGTAGATGGGTGAGCTGGAGAGGACCCTCTCAGAGGCAAAGAGGATGGGTGATGGGGTGAAAAACTCTGGGATGGGGAACTTGGATAGGGAGCAACATTTGGAATACAAATAAATAAAATAATATAATAAAAATAAAATCAATAATAATAACAATAAGGTAAATAGTGTTTAACAATATAGCTCCTTTCTCTTTAAAATTAGTTCTGATGCCTATATTCAGTAACATAGCTCAGAAAACATCAGCATACTTCTGAAAGAAGGCTTTGGGCTTAACACATCTTCAGAAACAGTTAAACCATGTAACTTTGTTTAGCTCAGTGTTCCATCTGCCTGGATTTTCATCTTCATAATCATTGTGATGGAAGCCTTTCAGAAGCTTTATTGTAGCAAAGCTATAAATTGTCAAAATCCTCATACTCTGCTTAATAGTTTTCTCATTCACAGAAGCGCAATGAATATACAGCATAAATTCCTCAAGATTCAAGTAAATATTTTTCTTATTGCTTTATAAATATAATTTGTAAGGAAATGCATCGTGTGTGTGTGTGTGTGTGTGTGTGTGTGTGTGTGTGTGTGTGTGTGTTTAATTCAGAAAGGCCTCAAGTCAAAGAAATAAAAGGAACTTGTTCAAAGGCTTTATCTTGGCCTTGAAATAGGGAAAGTCTCATTCTGTTGACAAACTGGCCTTGAACTCATATTCCTCCTGGCTCAAGCTGTCCAGGGCTGGTTTTACAGGTGCACCTCAGCTATATATTTTCTTTGAAATGTATTCTAGTAGTTGCATATATTTTTATGTATTTCCTTTATGGCCATACATTTTGTTTTAGAAAGTTATATCATATTTTTCTTTTTTCTGCATGAGTGTTGCATGTCAGTGTATGATACCCTTGAGCTCTTGTTGGATGGAGTAAATTCATACAGAGATAAACACCTGCATTCATTACCCATAACATTTCAGAATACTTTCTTGAAAGAAAATAGAAGGCAAAGTTCATTATTATATGTAAAAGACAGATTGTAAGATTTTTTTGACCTCTTTACTTATTGTTACAGAGATTTTCAGAGTGAGGCAAGCTCAGATTTTTCAGATTATAGCCCTCTAGAGAGCAGTCGAGACATTGGAACAATCATTATTTAAGTTCCAGTACATAATTTGTTTTAGCAACAGATAAGCATATGATTTTGGAGACTAGAGGGGTATCTTCTGTGAAAAAGTATAAAATGTGTTTACATGTTTGTGTTAATATGTTTGTGTGTTAATAAATGATCAACTATTTTATCCAAATCAAGATTTATATACTGTTATGACAAACAAGTGAATGATTCTTTTTCACAGGTAGGTATCAATAAATCAGTGAATGAGTACAGAATTTTGCCTGTGTGATACTCTATAGCCAAAGAACTCTGACTATGGTACTTCTGAGAACTTGAAAGGCACAAGCCATGGTTTCTTCTCATAGCTATTCTTGTTAAGTTAAAGCCTCAGAACAAGTTTCTGTGACACTGAGATGGAACAAAGTATAGAGAGGGTGACTACACTCTTTCTCATCATTTCAGGAGTGACTGTAAGAAGTAGTCCAAAGTAGTAAATTGATCATAGGATGGGAAAGCAGCCTGAGCCTCACCTTGGTGAATGATAATATCTAGAAAATTATGTATGATCCCTGTGTCCTCCTTTCTTAAGGGAAGGGACTATTTCTTTGTGGCAGAAGGATTATCTATTACTGGGATAAATTGTGGAGGTACCCTAGTCTATATAGTCCTTGATATATAAGTACAAAACCTTAGTTTGATCCCCAGAACACACATAAAAAAGCAGGACATGATGACATTTACTAGGGAGCTAGCCTAACCTACTTGACAAGCCAAAGACCAGTGAGAGATCTTGTCTTAAAAATCAAGATAGCTGATTCCTACAGAATAAATCTGTGATTGTCAGAATACATGCACAAAATTAAATGACCTATTAGAGTGTACAGTGCATATTTTCTGTAAAATCAATCTTAAGTCATGGGCCACTCATTCACTTGTGACAAACACATGTCCAGTAGCAGCAGATCCTCTGGAATGAACACTGTATTTTTCTCCTTCTGTTCTGTTTTCCAAAATCATTCTTCCCCACCCTCACACACACTTGCTCTCTCTCTCTCTTTTTTCTCTCTTTCTTTGACTAAAATTAATATTTCCCACCATCACTTACCTCATAGGTCTAGCTGCTTTCTACAGCCTCAGTTTATTCTTTGGAGATTCCAAGTATGTGCTTGGTTCTCATCTTCAATTTCTCATTTACTACTTTGTTTACTCAGACAGTGTACCTAGTCAAAGAAAGAACAAGTCTAATCTGTCAATTATCTGGGTAGGCAGTCAGTCACAGAGTTGATATTGCTTTGTATTTTGTACAATTGATTGTATATGCAGTGGAAAATAATAAGGTTTCACATTTTCATACATCCAGCCCAGAATTTATCATCATTTTATTTTTTTTATTTGTTTGGTAATTTCTTTGGTTGTTGCATTTGATATTATTATTTTTTAAAAATTTTTTCTACCTTATTTATTTCATTATTTGAGGACTCTTTAGATTTATGCTAAACTTTTGAATTTTGCTATTTAGTTTGGCTGTTTTTTCATCTATCCCTATCTATCCTATCTATCTATCTATCTATCTATCTATCTATCTATCTATCTATCTATCTATCTTCCTACCTACCTAACTACATATCTATACACACATATGTGTGAGTGTATCTTTATATTGAAAATATAAATAATTTTTTATCCAAATTATTCTGATAATGTTTTTTTCTCTCCCAAATGCTTCCAGATTGTCCCCACCTTCCTACCCATGCAAGTCTACACCTTTTTTCTTCTGTCTCTCCTGAAGACAAAAATCAAAAGCATCAAGAATGGCAAAAACAAAAACAAAAAACAGAATAAATGCAAATACAAAAATACCACACATATACACAATACCATAAAACTGGAAAACATAATACACTGACATAAATTACACATGTTTTTGAGTTTTGTCATATACATATGTTCTAGCAACTAACCCTCTGTTAAAAGAATAGCTAGTGAAGATTTTTCTTTCACTGGACACAGGTTTCTGTGTCACTTGCCTAATAGTATCCTATTCTATACAGAAATGTTAAGTACTGTATTGAACAGGTATAGAAAGAGTGGGCATACTTTTTCCTGATTTTAGTGGAAATGTCTTGAGTTTCTCTTCATTTAGAATGACATTGGCTGTGGGCTTGAAAATTGCCCTTCTTACGTAGAAATATGTCTCCCGTATGACTAGATTCTCCAGAATTTTTGTCATGAAACAGTGTTAGATTGCATCAATGAGATTTTCTGGGCTCCACAGTCCAGTGTATACAATTTAAGGTCTGCTAAATCATAGTTTCTTGCTACTATATATTGTATGATGTAGACTGAGATAGTGAGAAAGAACAGATAATGATTTTCAGATCTAGTTTCCATTTGAGCCAATTTTGAGTGGTGTCTAAGTAGTACTGCTAACTTACGTGATGGCTGGGTCATATTGCTAGAGGTTTATTGAGTGAAATTAATTTTTCAAGTTTAAACATTGATATATTATTCCAGTTAATTTTAATAGGAGTGTGAGCAGTTCTAGAAACCTACATTATATTCACTTCTTTTCCAAGAATGTCTCAAAACCTAGTCATTATATTAAAAATGTTTTTAAAGAAATGGCAATAACAAAACCATATAGTGTTCCTTGTTAAAAAACTCAGCTTCCATTCCTGACAGTCCATTAGATAAAAGAAAATATTCTACAAAAGAAAATGCTTGAAAGCTTGACATGGTGGCTCATTCCTATAAACTAGCTCAAGGGTGAGGCAGGAGGATCACAAATTCAAGGCATGTATGGACTGCAAGGTGAGTTTCAAGCCAGTTTAGGCAACAGAGTGAGAACCATATCTCAATTAACCAACTAATACATTAATAAATAAATAAAATACAATGCTTGAGGGTAATAGATGCACAAATAAGACTTCCTTTAAAATAGTCAAGTAGAAAATTTCTACTGTGAAATTTAAAGTTGCTTCAATATAGATCAATTTCTAATTTTTCTGGCATAAAGTGTTTCTGTTAATGCTGTAAAATGGAGCTAAGCTTGATAACTAATTGATATTGTTATTAAAGTAGACTAATAATAGCTGCCAAGATGGCTAAGTGAGTAAAATCACTCACTGCTCAGTCTGATGATCTTAGTTCAATACTTGACAGTCACATATGAAATGAGAGAACAAACATTTGTGTGGTGCCCTCTGATCTCTAAACCCGTACGTAGAAATTCTTTTGAGGGGGATGAGTAACTGTCTTATGCAATTTAGGATGCTTAAGAGCATTCTCATACTCCATCCAGTAGATGCCAATAGCATACTGGTTGTAAAACCATAAATGTCTCCAGATTGCAGAATGTGTCTTTATGTAACCCCCTGTATTCAACCACTGATTTAGTAAAGAAACGAGGACGTTTCTGTTGAACAAGAGATAGAGACGTAAATCTCTGTGTATTGCTTAAAACTTAGAATAGATCTATATCTTTCCTGCCTTTTGTTCACTAAGCCAAGCCTTTCTATGCCTGGTATGCCTATGTCTCTCTGAAGGGATTTCAGAACCCAAAGTAAGAGTTAGTAGCAGTTCTATTCCCTAATATGTGAAATACCTAGAAGATGTTTCAAAATTTTGAGAAGATACATTACATATAATTGCAAAGCTTCTGTGCTCTCAAGAGTAGAACTAAGTTGCTGAGCCTAAGGAAAAGGTAGAACAAGAGAACTGCAAAGCCTATGACCATGCCTCTTTTTTTTCCCAGTCAACCTTCTGGATGCAGTCAGATTCCAGGGGGAAAATGCTTGAAATACCTGAGGTTGTTTTCAGTACTATAAAATAGGGTGAAATGGTGGTATGATTTCAGTGTGCCTCAGAGGATGCGAAAAAGTTCATTTGAGAAAGAGACGAGAGAGAGGCAGAGACAGACAGACAGAGACACAGAAAAGGACAGACAGACAGAGACAGACAGAGGCAGACATGCAGACAGAGACACATGGAGACAGAGACAGAGAAACAGAGCCATGAGTACGTATACAAGGATCACCTCTATTGTAGTTGAGAGACACAGTGTTGACAGGCACAAAGAATGCCAGAAAAATCCTTAATAAGAACCATTCTCAAACATAAAAATAAAATTTGCTTTAAATCATAGAGATATAGTAGATATTTTTGAATTGGCTTTTGATACCTAATCTAAATGGTACTTGAACCCAAAGTGTAGAGAATAATAAAAGTTACATTTGTTGTTCCTCTGAGCATGTGAACTAAAGTATAACTTGGTAAGTGCAAAAAGGAAAGTAATTCATGTGTCAGGGGATCCAGACATGAAAGCATAATTTGATTTCCCAGTTAAACTATTACTTACATAGTTTCTATTAGGTAGTAAACCCTATGCAAGGCAGCAAAACAAAGACAAAACTTCTGCCCCTACAAAGTCCACAAAGAAGTGGACATATAAACAATAATAATTTTTGATATTGAGCTCCATGATATACTATATTTAAGGTGTTATAGGGAGCCAGAACAGGAACACCTGAGCAGCATCAAGGAAAGCAATAGAAGTGTATTCTGGTTTCCTGAGTTGAATATTATACAATATACACAGACTTCAGCATGCTCCTAAACTTTGAAGCAACCACTGTTTGCTAAATAAACTTTAAAGGGCAAATGTTATTGCATTTGAAAAGCACTAGAGACCTAGGCTTGTAATTTACAGAGATTTAACACTTGAATTCCATTGTATCTGGGCAAATATTTTAAGTGTATTAGCACAAAGTTCAAACTCTGACTTGAGGCTTGTTTACTGAAACTGGTAACAGGCAACTTTAGAAACATTTATTTCAATAGCTCCACACAAGTCCCTTTTATAGAACAGTTGCCTGAAGTTTGGTGGCTTTATAACCACAGGTTTCAGTATTTTAGTTGCCATACATCTGGCAAATCTAGAGGGGAAACTGCTAGTCATGAGTTTGAAGTACACAGTCACTATCTGGCAGGAATAGCTGACAGAAAATAAAGTGATTATAAGTACTTTAGTAGGCTGCATGGTTTGCACTGAGTCACCACAGCTCTGTTTTCTTCTTTAAAGCAACCCTCTGTACACCCTTATGTTCTGGGGCTAATTAAATTTCCACAGTAGAGAATGCATAATCAGTAGTGGGTGTGATGCACCTGGAATTTATTATTCATCTTTCAAGACAATGTATACTCACTGGCCTTTGACAATTAGTAATAGGTTAATCATTTTGAAAGTAGTTGGCTGCTACATAATCACCCCCTTCCTGAGCTCTCTTGAATCTGATGACTAGCTGCCTACAAATGATTTAATGATACCTAGATTGTTGACTTTGTTCTTGATTGGTTCTGATATTGCTAGAGAATTCATTTGATTCTTACAATGACTATAGGGACCTTTACATTCACTTCCTTTGCATATACTTTCTATAATATACTTTCTATAAACATTTCTATAAACATTTTATATAAAATATAAAACATTTCCAATTTGAAGAGAATTTAATGCATCTTTTTTTCTAATTATAAGGTAGCACTCATGTTTTTTTTCTACCTGTGGGACTACTGACACATATCTACTGTCCAAAGAAAACAAGTGGTTTTTCATTACATCTTCTGCGTATGTCAGTTCATTATTATTAATCATTTATCTGACATACTTAGTATATCAAAGGATATATTAGCTTCTCAATAACTTTATAATCCTTTTTCCTGGAACATCAATGCCTGCTTTTAATCTAATTGTTCTTAACTATGGGATATTTTGCCATCTAGAGAACATTTATTAGTATTTGGTTACATTGTTCATTTTCATAAGGACAGGTAGCAGGGGATGATCTTGGCATTCCTGTTGAAGCCAGAATGATTCAAAACAATGTATAAGACAAAAGACAATGTTGCATACCAAATAATTATTCTAGCACAAGCACAAATCATGTAACATTTTATTGCTTGCCATTGAATCCCCTTTCTTAACTGGACTGCCTGGTTGGGCCTCAGTGGGAGAGGATACATTGGAAGTCCCAGGGCCGCACAGTACTCAAGTGGGGCTTCCTCTTCTCTTCAGAGAAGGGGAGAGGTAATGAGAGAGAGACTTATAAGGGTAGAACTGGGAGGAGAGGAGGGAACAGACTGTGATGGGGATGTAAAGTAAGCAAATAAATTAATAAATGGAACTAAAAGAAAACGTAACCCATCATAATACTAAAAATGATTTGAGTTTCCCAAAATTCATGCATAAGTTCATCTGATTAGAATGCGGCACTTGCACTGGGATGAATAATCCCTAGCTAGTAAATGACAAGTATGAAAATTGAAACACTGAAATATATTTGGCCAAAATCTCATTGATATTCCACAGATAACATATAACCAAATAAAATGTACTCACTTTTTAGCATCATAAACCACTACAGGAAAATGACCTTTAACCTCTAAGAAAATTAGTAGTTAAAGAACAGTCTTTAGTTTGTGATCCAACAAATGATAAATTAGGGAGTAATACTCAGGTTACAAAACCTCATTTACGTTTGCAAGAAAACAGTTTGTCATAAGTCAATCACCATAAGAGGGGATTCCAGAAGAAATTTGTAGTTACCATAGGATTTATGTGTATATATTTCTAGTATCACACACTTTGGAAAGAAAAAAATTTAAATAATAAATTAAAAACTTAACAAAAGAAACAATTAATAGTCTCTTAAAGCTGAATTTAGAGAATAATAGGATAATCACTTTCTGTCTTTCACCCAGCTTTCCAGCTTCTTCCTTTTCATTTCTCCTTTCTTTTAGTAAAACTTTCAGGATGTAGTTGCATATTTGTGTCTTGTTTTTTTTTTTGCCTAATGCTCTGTGACTCCAGTCTTCATTACTCATCTGCAGCTTTATTTTGCAAGATTACCACGGATACCTAATTATCACGTTTCAATGTCTCTGTTGTGGTCTTTCAGGTCTCAAAACCCATAACATTTTCTTAGAAAAGACTTCAGATCTTCTAATTGTCTCAAGTGTCAGGATAGACTCACAAATATTACCATGTTTTCTTGATTGACATTACTACAGGATTAGGACATTAGATATTTTCCTGTTAACATTAGAATATAAACACTGAGAGGAAAGGGGCTTCCATTTGCTCACTATGAATCCAACTTCTAAACTTCACCTAACTTTTGTAATGCAAATATACAATAAGTCTCTGTTCACAACCAGCACTCATTTGTTTACCTCTTGCAAGACATCTCTGAGACATGCATACACATACACACCAAGGTTGAATACACTTCAAAAGTGCTATTCCACTGAGCTATACACTCATGATGGAATTTTAAAACATATGTTGGCAGTTGTTGTTATTTTCGTTGAGGAAAAACTGTGCTCCCTTTCATTCATGGCTTTCAATTATTTCTGTTAAATACTCTGCATCTAGATTCTTCCTTCAAGACATTATACCTTGTAAGTTTATTCATATGAAAGTGACATTTTCCCAGTTCAAACTGTTGGTCACTGGCCGACCTAGAAATGAAAACCCTCAATTTACACCCTTAGACTATCTCAGAATTTCTCAAATGGTGCTTCTCTCCTAATGGTACCTGTATAAGGGAGTTCTACTTCAATTTTTTTTTGATTGCTATTGCTCTAGGGTGACACAAATCATTTGAACTTCACTTTTAATAGATGTATTTGACTAATATTTATATTTGGTTGTTTATTAAGTTATTACTTGTTTTGTTTCATCTATAACTTTGAGAATAAATCTTTGTTCTTGAAATGTATTATAGTAGGTTGTTTATGAATAGGCTGATGGTGAGTCTCAGTCCAGTTCACAAGGTAGGTAAAATAAGAGAAATCACCTACTTCTCAGCTTTATACAACCAACAAACAGTTATAAAAATTTTGTGATTAAAACAAATATACACAGAAGGATGATCTATTTGGAAATAAGGATCCAGGTATGCTACAGGCTAACAACCACTAGACGGTATACTATCAACCTGGAATGGAGAAGCTATAGATAAAATCTGTACATTGTTCAGCTTTGTATGCAGTAATAACCTATCATTAGCTAATTCAGAAAAAATAGATTCTTAGTTTTCTCTGATCCTTTTTGTTGTATTTTGAGAAGGCGTTGGTATATTTGGTTCCCTGCTGTCCAACTTATAAAATCTATAGATACTACTTCCTCAGCCTATTGAATAGTTGAAATCATAAGCCTCAAATGACTTTCCCAAATTCACTTTCTATTTGGAAAATAGATGTAATAAATCATACCCTATCTATATACTCTTTCCCCCCGATTTTATGGCAATAAAACTTTTTAAATTTTAATCATTCAGTTTACTACATTATTATATCTAATTTTATAAATATATTTTGGCATTTTTAAATATGTTGGCTACCATTTCTTGTTCTTTTGATTGTCAGAATATGGTATTTTTTCACCCCATCTCAAGATAAGTATTTAAATTGAGTATAAGATTTTACGTTGGTAAATCTACTACCTTCTTGATCATTTGTATGGTCTAATTTCTGCATGTGTATTACCATTTTTTATGTATGCCTTTTTTTGTCCTGTAGGTAACTTTTATATTCTGCTCTTTCACTATAATGTGTCTTGGTGCATGTTTCTCTGAATTCATTCTATTCAAAACTTGATGTCCCGTTGGTATTTGATGTTTCATGACTTAAAAAATTATTAAAACTATACTATTATCTCTCTGACTCTTTCCATGACTTCTACCTATATTCTATTGAGAGTTCCACCACATACATATTCAGTTTTTCACCAAAAATAATAGATCTTAATATCTTATGTTTTAAAATTTTTATGAGTTACCATTCTATGTAGTTTCTTTAATTCTTTAAACTCTGAGGAGACTTGGAGATGTAGAATCCCTAAATAAAGTATTATTTTCATTTCTTAAATGTTATTTTATTAATCAAAATTAGTTGACAATTTGTATGGTGGTCATATTTTTCAGGATATTATGCCAGAATATCTATTTTCTGATGTTATATATTTTCATTAATATTTTCACTAGAAATTTTGGTGCAACAGCAATTTTAGTAACATAAAGAAGTTTGTATTATGTTTTCATACTTTTTTCAATTAAACTATGAATAATGAATATTAGTGATATGTATTAAATCATTAAAAAAAATCATCCCAATTTTTGCACTAAAAGCCAAGTATATTTTGCAAATGAATTCACACAATTTAGATGCAAATAGAATACTAACTTGAGTGGAACTGAAAAGTTATTTTCATTGAAATACAAAATTTGCATACATAGTTTGATTGTATAGAAATGCATTAATATTGATAAATGTAAATTGTTTCATGTTTAAAAGTCTCCAAAATTAAAAAAAACATTATAAATCTTCAAAATATATAATAAATTTTGCATGAAATTGTATTTGCTTGTATTGAACTTTGAGTTTTCCTGAATGGAAGTTTTCAAATATAATCATCTAAGCTCCCTTGATATTTCAAATATAAGTATTTATATATTGATTCAACTTAAGCGTGAGGTGAAAATATATCCAAGGGTATGTATATATATATATATATATATATATATCACATAACTTATATTCAGATAATGAATACGTTGGAGAGACAGATCAGCGGTTAAGATCACTTAGTACTTTTATAGAAAACCCTGGTTCAGTTCTAAGCACTCAAGTTACAATGCACAACTCTCTATAATCCATATCTTCTCATATCAATAACCCATATCAATGCCCATATCTTCCAGACAGTCAGCTTGGGTACCAAACACAAATATTGTACACTAACATGTATGCAGGTGGGCATTCATACCCATAAAATTAAAATATTAAAACTTTTTTGATGTGCTAAAATTGTCACATTGTGTTCCACACTATTGTTATTTCAGAGCTCCTGATTTTTGTTGTTGTATGCAAGCTTTGCAATTACATAAAATCTCTAGATCATAAAATTGTTTAATTAAAAGTGTTTTTTTTTTAGTTCTTTATATATTTTGGATATTATCCCTCTATCAGATGTAGGATTGGTAAAGATCTTTTCCCAATCTACTTGTTGCCATTTTGTGCTATTGACAGTGTCCTTTGCCTTACAGAGGCTTTGCAGTTTCATTAGGTCCCATTTATCAGTTGTTGATCTTAGAGCCCGAGCCATTAGAGTTCTGTTCAGGAATTTTTCCCCTGCGATGATGTGTTCAATTACCATTCCCAATTTTTCTTCTATTAGATTTAGTGTATCTGGTTTTATGTTGAGGTCCTTGAATCATTTGGACTTAAGTTTTGTACAGGATGATAAAATATTGATTTATTTTTATTCTTATACATTCAGATCACAGGTTAGACCACCACCATTTGTTGAAGATGTTTTCTTTTCTCCACTGTATGTTTTTGGCTTCTTTGTCAAAAATCACATGTCCATAGATCTGTGTGTTTATTTCTGGGTCTTCAATTTGATTCCATTGACCAACCTGTCTGTCTCTGTACCAATACCACACAGATTTTTATCACCATCTCTGTAGTAGAGCTTGATGTCAGGAATAATGATACTTCCAGAAGTTAAACTCCAATAAACCAAATAGTCCAATCAAAACATGAGGTACAGAGATAAACAGAGAATTCTCAATAGAGAAAATTTAAATGGCCAGAAGCAATTAAAGAAATGTTCAAAATCCTTAGTCATCAGGAAATGTAAATCAAAAATGACCCTGAGATTCCATATTATAGCAATCAGATTGGTAAGATAAAAAACTCAGTTGTCATCACATGCTGGCAAGGATGTGGAGAGAGGTTAACAATTCTCAATATATGGTGGGACTAAAAACTCAGAAAATTGCAAAATAGATCTACCTGAATACCCACTATGGTGATCTGTGATTCTCTATGACTATTCTTCCTCTAAGAACAAGACATTTTTATAACTTTGTTTGGGTTCCTGAAAAGAAAATACTTGATAAATATTCAGCTACTTTTCCTAAATGTTCATAAGGCTTATAAGGCTTTCAACGCTGCAATAGTCCCACATTGTACAAATTGACATCACTACAAAAAACTAAGTGCGACAATCATAAAAATTAAAGGTTCATTTTGTTTTGTGGTCTGGGAAGTTCTATTTCAAGATCAGACGGACCAATTTGCTTTGGGCAATATATAAGGAGAGCACGTTAGGTTGTTATTTGGATGCTATTTTAAATTGAATTGCTTTTGCATTTTATTTGGGGTGTAACTTTTGAATTTTTGTTAGTATGTGGAAATACAACAGATTTTTGTGTGTTTAGTTTGTATCCTCGATCTTTAGTAAAATCTTTTATATAATACAATGAATTGCGTTTTATGTGTATTCTTTAGAATGTTCTATATGTGAATTTAACATGCAGTGTGAAAAGAGTGATAGTTTTCTATCTTTCAGTACAAATGCATTTCCTAATCTTTCCTTCACTAGTTACACTGGCTCAAATATTAGCATGATTTTGAGTAGAGATGGCCTTTGCTTTTAATACTAGGGAGACAGATTGCAGTCTTTTACCACAGAGCATGATGTTAGCTATAGGAATTTGTTTTACATGCATCCTTTGTTAAGTAAAGGAAGTTTCTTTTAATTAGTAGTTTTTGTCACCATGAAAGGAAGTTGAATATGTATGTATGTATGTATATATATATATATGCATATATGTGTATATGTATGTATGTAATACATATATATATATATGCATTTCATAGTTTATTTTACTACTCTGTTTTTTTGGTGTTACAGTAATGTCTTTAAAATAGGTATTTTAGTGTTTGCTTCAGGAACAATACTGATGTCGAAGGGGATTTATTAAATTGGCTTACATTTTTTTGTGCTGGTTTGTCTAACATTTTCTGTACACTGAGGAGTATCAAAACTGGGTCTCTCGTGCTGTATGACTTGGAAGTACCAAGATGCTGCTGAAGGCCTCTAGGATGCCAGCAGTAATTGGAACAACTGAGTAGACTGACTCACAAGCAGGAAGTGATGGCAAGCAGGCAAGAAGAAGCACTACTTTTCACCCAGACTTATCTATAACTGGGTTTCTTGAAGGTACCACTCACTCTGTGGTAGCATCTTCCTCCTTTCAGTTAATTCTTCCAGGAAATACCCTTAGAAACCAATTGTGTATCTTTTAATGGATCTGAGAGTGAACCAAGTTGGTGAGCAAGATTAATGATCACAGAAAAATAAGTGCCCCTAAATTGTTAAAATACAACTAAAAACACTTGTTTCTAGTTATTATTTATGCTACCTTCTAGTGATTTTGAGGAATCTCTATGTTCTAATGTATAACTTTGGTTTATATTTTTGGTTTCATGTGATAATTATGGTGGTATTTGTTAACAGAACATTGCTAGAAGTCATCATTTTGTAATGTTTTACTTTTATTGTTTATTGATTTTTTTATGGCAGGAGAGAACTGGAACTGGGGAACATTTGGGAACAAGGTAGAAATCTAGTGCAATATAAGTTGCATGGCATCTACAAGGGTGACATTAGCGGTGATATCTTGTAATGGGGAACACAGGGCCTGAACAGGCCATCTTTGGTAACCAGGCAAGGCCTCATGTGGAGGGATTGGGACACCAACCCAGGTATAAGACCTCCAGTCTACAGTTTGTCATGTGTCCAAGATGTGCTTGAAACAGAGCCTAACATAATTACCATCCAATAGATGTAGAGAGACTTCATCCAACAACTTACAGGAGGAGATGCAGAATCCCACAGTCAAATATTAGGCACATCTTAGTGATTTCTACAGAGAAGCTGGAGGGAAGATTGAAAGAGCCAGGGGAATCAAGAACACCACATGAAGGTGGCCTTCAGAATTAACTGACTGGGACTCAAGTGGGCTCACAGAGATCACGGAGCCTGTATGAGTTAAGAGTCTGACCTGGGTCCTCTGCATATACCTTATGGTTTTGTAGTTTGATGTTTTTGTGGGATTCATAGCAGTGGTATGGAGGCTGTCTCTGATTCTTTTGCCTTCATTTGGGACCCTTTTCTTCCTAAGTGAAAATCATATGAGATCTAAGAAATGAACAGGAAGAAGCTCACAGGCAGTGTTAAAAACTGACTGAAAGACTTTCTTGTCCATATAAAAGATATTTATCAATATATTTTCTTTCCTTCCAATTTAGACTTTTTATATATTCAAGAGCAATATCACTATTTCCACAGAGTTTTTAAGGAAGGAAATCTAATGTTTGAGAGTTCTTGCTCAATTTGGCTAGGTGACAAGATAGGTGTGATTGTAAAATAACCATTGAATCCTCCACAATAGAATGAAGCATAGATGACTTTAAGACAGTTTTGATTTTTCTTTTTTTATACAGTACTGTATGTTTCTATGTTCTGTGCATTTTTGTCCTTTGGCAAGACATGTATTCTTTATTTCATTTATTTTAAAATGTTAAGTTGAACTTCATTGACCCTAGAGGAGATCCTACTGCTACCATCTTCCCAGATCAGTACAATTTCTGTTATTATGTATCTGTCCTTATGCCAACAGTTATATAGTTCTCCCCTCTCCTCAAAGAAGCTTATCTCTGTAGGCAGAGACTATTACAGATACCTGCAACTGGTCAAAATACAAGGAACAACTGGCTACGGAATGATCAGCTCCAATGGATACATCTACAAGATAGGTCCTACTCTGGGGGTTGGGAGTAGTGGGGGCTATTGTAAGAGCCAGAGAACAAGAACTTCTGCTGTAATATTGTCCCTTATAGATATGATAGGGCAATTACACCTATGAAAAATTATGGCTCTATGATATATGAAACAATTCACATTGACATCATTTGACATACCAACATGGGAATAAGACATCTCAAATTAAACGAAAGATTATGAGCAATCAATAACAATCTTCTTCTGATAGTTTATCCAATAGTAAGTATTCAGCTCTAAACACATATGCACATAAGCAACACTAAATGGCTTTTCTTTTCTTTTCTTGTATTTATTATTAATTTATACATACTTATGAATGTATATCACAATAATTAAAGAATAAAGGACAATACAACTCCACTTAATAAAATGATTTTTTTACTGCTCGTGGGATATTTAAATGCCTATCAATTGTGACTCTTTATATCTAGAATACACTGATGATCAAATATTAATATATATTTATTTATAAGTTGATCAATTAATTTTGTAATCATAATATAACTTACAAAGGAAATAGGGAATTAACTATAATGACTAATTAAACTATATGCAGTAAAACATGAGGAAAAAAGTATATATTGGGAGATAGGAATGTATTCTTTTGAGGGGAGAAAGGATGCTTTTAACTAAGATCTATGACTAATGAAATTATATTAATCATTTTGGCCATTTAATAGGCTTTGGTCAGACTAAGCATATGTGAAATGCACTGTGATTAGGTCGAATATCACCAATACATGTGAAATGATGGTAAATAAACATCAGATTTTGTTTGATGAAAGCTTGAACATCTCTTGTAAGAAAGTTATAAAATGTCTGATTACTGATATATTTTAAAATTTTCTAGAGATTCTGAAAATTTCAAGGAAATTAAGTTTTTAATGATGCCACACAAGTATAGGATGCAAGAAACATGAATGAAACTGTTACTTCTAAGTCCAATATCAATTTTATGAATCATGTGCCGAATCAGTAGATAACAAGAAAATGCCTAAATTTAGGCTTTAGTTTATCTTCTGAACCCCATCTGTGAGGAAGAGAAGACTTCTTAACATTTTCTCAAGTGTCCTGTTTACAACATGAAAAAACAGACAGCTACTGGAATATCAATTGATTGCTGTCAAACTCCTGAGATACCATCTGTGCCAATAAAGGTACTGAACATTATCAACCTGCCACTCTAGAGAGGCTCAAGTATCCTGGTATGCCTTTAGCTTAGATTTTTCTGAGAGATGTAACTTAGGACCTTATTGCAAGTTGGATCCACATTACACATTCATTGTTGTTGTTCTCACGAAATGAACAGGAACATAGTTATCTCAAAAAATATGTGAAGTGTGCTACTAGTAATTGGTATGTATTTTGAATAATTTGAATTACCTAAAGAAACCTGATGGTGATGCAATTTTTGTCTCTCATAATTCATAATTTTTCTATAATATTTATGTATTCACATTAATGCTTCCAATATTTTCTTAACAGACTAGAAATTTTAATTTATTTTATGAAAGGATGGAGCACTTTTTCATACCTTGATTTAAGATTAAATGAATACCATCAATGTAGATGCAATTTTAAAATAAAATTATGCTACAATTATATGTACAAAAAATTAGACACTAGCTCTGTGCCAGAGTGAAGATAGCAGAATACAAATATAAAGATACTGAGTATAATTTATCATCAGTAGACAAAACTTATATCCTTGAATATTTGGGGTCAGAAATTCACTGGAAAGCCTCAGAAGATTCTCTTCTCAAAATACCTCACTCTTTAGCAAAGAATTTATTCAATGAATCATGCTTACAACTTCAAAGGATTGTTAGAAAATTTCTAGTGAACTTAAAGATGATAGCTCCTATACTAATAACCATGATGAATTAACCCAGAATTGTGTGAAAACTTTTAAAATAATGCAAAGATTATAGTAATTATACACCCAAGAACTTTGATGTATGTTTAAGTCCACCCAAGTCTCCCAGATTAAAAATGCTTGACAAAAATGATGAACTCATTAGGATGAGCATAGCTATAAAAAGTCTAAGCTTTGATAACTTAGAGTTTATTTTAAAGATTATACTCCAGAAATAGGTCTGCTTATTTAAAAGCAGTGATAAAACTACTGTGGGGCCTGAACACTGGAAAGAGTATATGAGCTAAAGAAATCTGTTCTTTTACCTAGTTTACCTTTAGAATTCTAATCTAGCCATTGAAGGGCTTGGAATCCTAAAGCTCTTCCCACAGATTTCTGTCTTGCATTAATTCTTCTTTGACTCCCTTTACTTCCCTTCTTCCCCTTTCTTGGTACATATTGGGAAATTACAAGCTACTTGGAATTTGGAGAGTATAACTCAACAATATTTTTTAGACAAAGAAATTGAGGCAATAGTAACATTTACAGTGCTAATTAAGCAGTTTTTCCCCAGAGCATCTAAAATAGAGAATGTATATCTACCATCATTGATTGGAGTAACATAAAGCAATTAATTTTCATCATTTTTGGTTGTACTAGATTGAACCCAGTGCCCTTGCTAGTTAAATGCTATGATATACTTCCTCTTCCTTTAGTACATTTATTTTGAAACAGGATCTTACTTAGATGCTCAAACTGGCTCTAAACTCATTCTAGGCTTTGACTTTGCAATCCTCCTGGTTCCATCTCTGGAGTGGTTGACATTTTAGGCCTATAATACAAGGCAAAGGTTAAGTAATTACTTTAAATCTATATTCTAATTTGGACCTCACTACTAAAAGAGATGAATCTACAAGGTTCATACAAGTTTCATGTAAGTTTGCAGATATCCTGTAACAATTGAGGATGACTGCTCTAGTGAAATCAATGAAAAAAATAAATATAAACAAGCTTTTTGCCCTAAGAATGAGGCACTTATAATTTCCTTAGGAAGTCTCTGAACAAATCTTAGAGCCAAATATATTTATGATAAGACAGTCTCTTGAGTATATAGAATGTCAGATCTAAATGGAATCCATTATGAAAAATTTTTGGTCCCATGTTGACATCTACAACATTATATAATATAAATGTCTCCAAGTTCATTTCCCTTCATCAAAATCGGAATAATTTCCTCTCATCCTCAGAATACAATTTGATCTCCTTAGTACCCACTCCTTGCTTTACACTTACATACGTGCACACACACACACACACACACACACACACAATTTCCTATAGCTTCTTGAATATATCTATGTCTTCCTATCTCAAGACATACTTGTTGTTCTCTGCCTGGACCACTCTTTTCACATTCCACAATGGTCTTTTTTCCACTGTTCTCAAGTTTCTTCCAATGTCACTAACTTGAAGAGGCTTGCTTTGACATCTTTACCCAATTCTGTCACTGTCTTCTACTTCTTGATTTTAATATTATCACAATACTAAAAATTATCTGGCTGATATGACTTTTCATTATAACATATACTGTAAAGGGATAACTATAAGGAATTTTGCTTCTGCTTGTTGAGTACATAATAGGTTTTTAGCATAGACATCTTCAAAAATAAATATATATAGGCACTGGTGAGAGATTCAACAGGGTGCACCTTTGACACATAACTGTAAGTGCCCCATAAATTACTATACATATAGCCAGGACTCTCTTTCTTAGAATTACATGTCAGAAGTTCTAGGTTTGTAAGGCATCAGGGAGTGGAATGGACTGGTATTTGCTACAGAGAATTCATAGACTGGAGATTTATCAAGAGAAAGGATATGAAGAAGGACAGGTGTACAATTGGGGGAGTTTGTGAGCCTTTGCCTCTTTTATATCTCACTGGTAGAGTGAAAGACAGGCTATGTACTGTTTAGCTTTATGTGTTTCTTTTTTACTTTAATTTAGAACATAGTACACTTTTTATACTTCAATGTGTCTTACTCACTGTTATATTGCTGTGAGAAGATACAATGACCAAAGCAACTTATAAAATCAAAGCTGAGTTGGGAGATTTTAAAAAATTACAGTTTCAGAGCAACAGAAAGAGGAGTCTTGAGACTGATAGGTATGAATGTGAGCAATGTGGATATCAATTATTGAGAAGAACTGCATTCCTTACAAAGTTATATCAACATTTCCTACTACCCAGAATGTTCCTGAGCAGATGCAACTAAAGATGGTGCTCTATCACCTCTTCATCTCCTTTATTTTAGGAATGTTGTGTATTCTCCAGAGAATTTGGCCTCAGACCACAGGATCATGCTAGAGGACAGGCAAACATAAAAATGGGCTATCTAAATAAAAGTATGGTGATCTCAGAATCTGGTTTTACCTGTCAGTTCTGAGGGGCCCATATCTCTTCTGTCATTCTTCCACTCAAGCTGGCTCTCAATTGCTCTTACAGAGTATCAGAATCTGTGGTTAATGTATTGATGCCAATTACAAGCTCTCAGATAGGAGTACAGAAGATGCTATGAAAGAGCCGGGAATCAAGGTGAGATACAAATGCTGAATAGGCCCCAAAGGCAAAAACCCACCACGATAGAAAAGACCTCAAGACATGCAATCCCACACATTCCATTGAGGGCCTTGGGGCTTGAGGTCTTGTCAATTATCTGTGCCTTGAGTACTTTTCTTTCTCATATATTTCTGCCAGTTCTTATAGAGAAGGCCAACTAAAAAGAAAGCTGACCAGTGAAGATTTTGGAATTCTCTTACCAAGAAGATCTGTAAGTTGGCTTTTCTTTTCAGAACCACAAATGTTGAGAATTTATGCTGATATTATTTAATATATGTCTCTTCCAGGCCTGTAGAAGCTCATCACCTACAAAACTGCTCATATTTCTACCCACTGCATCCTGTAAGAGTCATCATGTATCGTCAGCAAAGGTGTATGCGTCTCCGTCTTGAGGGTGATTTTCAGGATCCAAATGAAATGGAGGACTTGATGTTTGTATTGGTACCCATACCAGAAGAAGAGGAAGAGGAGGAGGAAGAGCATAAAGGAGAAGAGGAGAAGGAGGAAGAAAAAGAGAAAAAGGAGGAGGAGGAAAAGGAGGAGGAGAAACACAAGGAGGAGGAGGGTACAGAGAAAGAGGAGAAAGAAGAGGAAGAAGAAAAAGAGGGAAAAGATGAAGAGGGGAGAAAAGATAACGAGGAAGTAAAAAAGAATGAAATGGAGGAGAAGGAAATGGAAGTATGGGAAGAGTATAAAGAAGATCAAGAAGGAAAAGATGAAGAGGAGAATGAGGATGAAACTAAAGAGTATGAGAATAATAACATATCATGCATAATTTTTCATATTTAAATGTCTTCTTACCTACTTTAACTCCTTTCCCCTACTTCTTTCCCACCCAATTCTCTATCTCTCCTCTATTTCAGGGCACTGAGGAAGAGAGGCGTGCTTCAGGAATACTGACTCCTCAGAAAACTCAGAGCTACTTCTACTCATCTACACTTCAGAAAAATTTAGATGAAGATGTCAACCATATGCAAGAAGAGGAGAATCCAGTCATTATCCAGTCTTCAAAAGACACACCATCTTTGTTGAATAGCCTACTAAAATAAAAGATAACTGATTTGGTGTATGCTATGATCTTTAAGTATCACGTGAAGTAACCAATCACAAAAGTAGAAATGTTAGATACTGTCAGCAAAGAATACAAGAAACAATTTCAGATGATTTTTATGGTTGATAAGTGCCTGTACATGCTTTTTAGCATTGATATAAAGGAAAACTATCCTATAAGCAACTCCTATACACTCATAAGTTCACTGAACCTCACTTATGAAGCTGAGTGGAAAGCAGAGAATGCCTAGAAATGGTTTTCTCATAGTTGTTCTTGGCTTTATATTCATAGAAGGGAAATGTGCTTCTGAAGAAAGTGTCTGGGAATTCCTGAATATGATGGGAGTATATGATGGGGAGGATCACTCCATCTATGGTGAGCCCAGGGCATTTCTGACCAGAGATTTGGTGCAAGAAGATTATTTGGCATATCAGCAGGTGCTGAACAGCCATCCTCCACACTTTGAGTTTTTATGGGGTCCACGAGCCCATGCTGAAATGACCAAGATGAAGATTCTGGAATTTTTGGCAAGGATCAATGTGCATGACCCACTTTTTAAAAATTTTTGTATGAAGAGGCTTTAAGAGATGAGGACAAGAGAGCCTGGGCCAGAGGTATTTCTCCGAATAGAAGCCCAGTCACAATGATGACAGAGCATGAGGTTCCAGCTTGTACCCAGAGTGATAGATTTGTTTTTGAATGTGCTAACTCTGTGTTTGAAAAGAGCAATAAAAATTCTAGGTAATGCAAGGTCCATGTTAGCTTGAGTAGAAAACAGTGGAGCACAACACTATCATATACGCTGTTTGGGAAGAAACTATTTTTTCATTTGGAATAGATTATCAAATGTTATTCCTTGTAGTAAAAAAATACTAGCTTTATATTCTAAGTTTATGAAAAACTTCAATCACAAATTTATTGCTGTTTATTACATTTTTAGAAAATACAGAAAACAAACTATATGACGTTTTATTTTTAAATCAATATAGTCCTCTATTCTGTAAAAATAAATGCTGAAAATAAATGTTGTGTTTCAATACTTGTGTGGTTTACCAAACTGGTTTTCCTGTTGGATAATATTAGCATGGGTAAAGGCTGATTTGGGGGCAGGGACAAGTTCACGGGAGAACTGTAGGTCAGTTACGGGTATCTTGCATAGCCATTGGAGTAAAGTTTACCCATGATTCTGGTTTGCCAACATTCATTTCATGGATTGCTCATGGAAAGTTGAAAATGAGTTTTAAGTTTGGTGAGCATGGTGCCACCATGACTTGTAGATTCCATCCTGCAACTCCAATATCTGCAACCCCCATATGTGGAGATTTCCTGGAGACATTCACCTGTGTTTTGGTAAGGGAAGCAGAGAAAAGGGCTGGGGATAGTGGAGATGGATTCTGGGTGTAGGGGAATCTCAATCCTGGTTCGTCATCCTTCAAGTGGGCAGTCCTGGTTTCCTATAACTTTGCTGTGTATGTTGTAGGTTTCTCTAGCACAGAATCTCCAATCGTAGGTGTTGGGAAGGCTAAGGAGAGGCTGGGTGGTTGAAGAGTTAGCATGAAGGATGACAAAAACAGCCAAGAGAATGGAGGAGAGGGGGGCTTCTGGAGGGCACATAGCCTGGGCATCTGTCACCAGGTTATGGATGTCCTTCTAGGAGATCTTGCTGTTCTTCTGGGTGTGGTGTCTCCTCCACCTTCTCTTCCCCCTCCTTGGTTCTTGATCAGTCAGTGAGAGGAAGGCCATCTTCTTGGTTGGTGGAGTGGTGATTAGCCACTGAATGTTGGAGAGGAATGAGAAGAACATCAGGTTCTTTTCCTAGGGTTTTTAGGGCTCTATCCCTGCCATTTTTAATCATGTTAGCAAGTGCATCCACTCAATTTAAAATTCAGTGTATACCACCCATTGTGGTATGGAGTCATTCTAGCACCCCTTGAGGTTGGTAAAGGGCTCCTACAAGTATAGGGGAGGAGTTAAAAATAAGGAGATGTACAGGTATGATTGGATCATACTTAGCATGAGCCATATCTTTTAGGGCTGAATTGACAGAATTTACGGCTTGGACTGCTTCTGTGGACAGTGTTTTTGTAGAGGAGGGACTTTTATCTCCTTTTGGTAGGTTGAAGAGGGGTTGAAGGGTGCTTGTGGGAAGGTAGAGCCAGGGATGAAGCCAATTTATGTTGCCAAAAAAGCTCTGGAGGGAGGCAAGAGTTAATTTTTAAGGGAAGTAAAGGGTGGTTTTGAGGGGGTATATTGAAGTAAGGGAGATTTCTGTTCCTAATAATGCAATGGGAAGAATAAGTTAGATTCTGTGAGGGGCTACTTTGAGTCCTAGGGCAGATAGGGAAGGTATTAGCTGGTCTTTAAGTTGTAAGGGGGCGGTAGAAGTGTCTCCCCATACCAAGATGTCATCCATGTAATGATAGATGTTGAGTCCTTTGTCTAAATTGGGTTTTAATGCAGTGGCTACAGCCTCCTGACAAATGGTAGGACTGTTAGCCATTCCCTGAAGAAGAACAGTTCATTCATATAGTGAGGCTGGGCCAGAGTTGTTAATGGGGGGTACTGAGAATGCAAAGAGTTCACAGTCCTGGGGGTGGAGAGGGATGGACAAAAAGCAGTCTTTTATGTCTATTGCTAATAAGGGAACATTGGCCAGAATGGCTGAGATGTGGGGTAACCCTCTTTGCAGGGAGTCCCATATTCACATGGCTTTGTTAATTGCCCTTAAATCTTGCAATAATCTCCATCCTCCTGAGCTCTTTTTCATAGCAAATACAAGGGTGTTCCAGGGACTGCAGGAGAGCTGGATGTGTTGTAGAGACAACTATTCCTCTACAAATTCTCTGAGGGCTCTAAGATTCTCCCTTGATAGAGGCCACTGTGGGACCCAGATGGCTTTGTTGAAGAGTCACTCAAGGCAGGGAATATTAAATCTAACAGTGGTTCCTAGAATTGGGGGTGATTTGGAGGAGGTTTTTTTGGGTCTCCTTGGGTACTATTTTCTTCATAAGTAATATTCTCTGTCTTAATGTGGTCTCTTTCTGGTTGGGTGATGAGAACCACGTCTAAGGCTTGTAAGATATCTCTACCTAAAAGATTGATGGCTACCTGCTACCTGAGCAACCAGGGGGTGTATGAGGCCAGTAGCTCCATCTGGCTCTATCCACCTCTACGTCTGTTTGGTGACAAATCTGTGAGAGGTACCACCTATGCCTAGGAGCTGGGGCTCAGGGATCAGTTGCCAGTCTTGTGGGACCTCTTGTTGTCTTAAAATTGTCTTATCTGCCCCAGTATCAATAAGACACTTGGATGGTTTATCATGTATTTTAATGGTTAACTTTGGGTGGGAGCCTTCTGAGATGCTGGACACCCATAAGTCTTCTATGGGAGTAGCTGTCCCTCTTACTGTTGGGGCTGACGGTGGCCCCGTTTGAAGTTTAAAAGTTCTAGTGGCTTACCATTCTTATCATATAGAGTGGTACAATTTCTCCTCCAGTGGAAACCTTTTCTGCAATGGGGACAAATTGCCTTAGGGGGATTGGAATCTGTTATGGAAGGAGAGTTTTTTGGGCATTTATTCCTTCAATGTCCTGCCTCTCCACATTTGCAGCAGATTCTTTCTGTTTTTACTGCTGCCACAAATGCCTGAGCTATGGATGCAAACTCGTGTGATGGAGTTTCTATTTCTCTGGTTGCTACAATCCACCTATCATGATGCTCTTCCTGGAGACCCTGGCAAGCTAGTCTAGACTAGAAGGTTCCTGGTTGTGGGGTTGGAGATTTTTCTTTCTAAGCTCATTTAAGTTCTGAGAAGAAAATCATATAGGGATTTTCCAGCTTCTGAGGGAGAAAAAGCAGGGACCTCCTAGGGTGGAGTAAGCCTATCCCAAGTTCGTGTTGCACAGAGGCAGACCTGCTCATTGTACCCTGCTGGATGACTTGCCTGCTGTGCTCCAGTAGAGAAATTTTCCTGGCCAAAGTGTTCATTAAAACCCCATGGGATGTCATCGCCTCTTTCCCAGTTTTGCCTGACTTGTTGAAGACATTAATTATGAACAGCTTCCCATTCTAGAAACATTGGGCCAGGAAGAGCAGAATGGCAAATAGCTCTCCAATCTTGGGAGGTGTTTAAGTTGGCAATATGGCTCTGTAGGAAAGATTTTGTTCATGGTGTGTGAATGCCATCTTCCTTCACTGCTTGCCTGAGTTCTTTTAGGTCTGAGACTTGGAGTAGGTACCAGTTAAATGGTATAGCTCAAATGGGGTTGATATTAACTGGGAATGCTCCATCAGTTTGGGTTTCAAATTCGGTATCAGACTCCTGAGTAGAATGGGAGGCAGGGTTAGTTTTGGCAAGAGAGTCCCAGAAATTGCATAGTTGTTGAGTTGTTGATGGTTGAGTGTTGTAAGCGACAATGGAATTTGGCAGGGTTTTATCTATGCATTTTGAAGGTCTCTCACTTTTGCAGCTTGGAGAAGAGGGAGGGGATTTATCTCTTTTTGGTTGAATAAATGTTGGTAAAGGGAGAGTCAGGTAAGAGCTCCCTTGGTATTTTAATGGAGCCTTGCCTTTGGATGGGGGAAGGAGGAGCAGGAGGTTTGTTTGGCATTTCCTACAAGGCATAAGGTGGGAGGGATGCATAGATGGATCTTATTTCTCTTATTAGTTGGGTGAGGGCTGTGAGGTCTAAAATAGGGTGATTTTTGGTACCTTGATCTTTGGGTTCATTTGACTGAGGGGGGTCAGGAACTGTGTTGTTCTCAGTTTTTCCTATTTTAGATGGCCCTATACATTGCCGAATTGCAGCTAAGATTGGCAAAAACTCACAAGTTTTTTTTCCCCTTCTTGGGTATCTATGTTTTTGATGAGGGAAGCTACTCTGCTCCATGAGTCTGGACTGTAAATATTGTCATTAGCCGTGCATGGCACTATCTGAAGGACTTCCTCTCAAAACAAGGAGGCTTGTTTTTTGGCTATTTTTATCCCATGGGATGTTTGTAGGTCACATATTTCCCTGGCCTGCGGTGATTTTTTTTTTATGTGATGTTGAGTTTTCCATGACAGAAAAGAGAAGAAATGCTTTGTCCAATGGGAACATTCCCTTGGCCTATTGGCTTTGGAGGATTCCACAGAGGTCCAAAACGCTAAGCCTTCCTGCAAATTTAAGAACTGGCAGCCACCCTGTGGATTTTAAGTGGCTGATATGTTACTAGGTTTTTCTTTTTGTTTTAAAGAGAGTCTAGATAGAGAGTCTTTGCCAAAGCCTGTTGTGGGCTGTCGGGATTTAAACAGAGGCCAGAGGGACCTTCAGCCAGCACCAGAGTGTAGCTCTGGCCAGAAGGTCTCACTTGTTCCTTCAGCTTATCTAAATCCACGTGATGGCTCTGATTGAAAGCACAGCAGGAAAGGATAGCTTGTCTCCAGAGCTGGGAGGCTCACCTTCCAGCGGTATCAGTTTCTGCAGCTGTGTTGCTGTTTGAGCCAGATGTTGAGTACCAGCTGTGGGTCCCTGTTCTCGAGGGTGTCCCATGAGAATCTCTGTCCTGGCTAGGTGCGGGGGTCCAGGCCAAGAAGATAGCGTGAGAGCAGGGAGGGGGAATTGCCTCCACTGCTTCCACTTCTGCCTCCACCCGTGTCTCCACTGTTGCTACCCAGTTACACTGCACCTGTCTCTCTGTGTTGAGCCAGCCCAGGCTAGGCCGCTAAGAAGCTGGCTAGCTAGCAAGGAGGGGAGGGTCCTGAAGGCACTCTGGAAGAGCAGATCTCTTTCCAAGTGTTACAGCTCTTAGGACAGAAACTCTTGGACAATGGGATGATTCTCACACACTTTTACTTCTTCCAAACAGAGCTCTTTTATACAGTTTTGGGGTGGGTCGGAGTCTGGCAGCAGATAACACCTTATTGGCTTGGTCTGAGAGCTTGTGGAGATACTTCATCTACATGTGGGAGAGCCTGAGGCACTGTTCCTTGTAACTGGTGGCCATAGACTTCTCTGTTGGAGGGAATGTGGAGGAATGAAGCTAAATGAAAGGAACCAGGGCCAGGGAGCAGAGCCCAACACCTGCAGTCTGATTAGGGTCTGGTGTTCGAGGCCTGTGCTTGACCAGGTGCCCAGCTGCCTCTCACAGGCCACTGTCCCACATGTCATGACTAGTTTTATAAAAACCATGACATTTGAGGAAGATTTTTTTCTCTATTATTCTTAGTGCTATTAAAACAAATACAATTCATCCTCCGTAGAAAGTGATTCAACGACTTGGGGGCTTAGAAACAGAAAACACGTCTTATAAGACACCAATCCTGTTAGTTTGTTAGTCTTAGAGCACTCTTTCTTTAAAGTAATTTTTTTTTTTTGTCTTAAGAGGAAGATCAATATAACCCCTCTATGGAGAGCTGGATTAAAGTAGTGATGTCCAGAATGAAGAAAACTCCTGTGAATATGACTTCAGATATTGAAACACTTATAGAACATTTTCCACATTATTGGGAAAATCAAAGATTTGATAAGAATGGTGAGGAGCTAGTGGACCTGTTCAGTCAGGACATTATTATCTAGGGATTAGAAGCAAAAACTTACGGAAACTATGAAAAGACTAAGTAAGAATGTTATTGAAGAGGGATGAATGGCAGCTGCTTCTCATCCCTGAACACAGAAGGGAAAATGGAGGTAAGGATAGTGGTGATAAAGGAGATCTTTGTGAATATGCATTGGGAATACTGTGTTAGCACTATCAATCAGTCATGTTTGGTCTAATCAGTTTTAACGATGGACATATGGGCACACCATGTCTCCTGTATTCATCTGGCTGAGCCATCTCTTTTGACGGCTCTGGTAGTCCAGGGTACTTTGGCCTGTGTCCCAGGCCTAGACCATCATTGAATCCCAGGGTTTGGTGTTTCTTCTCTTTTACTACACTGGTGGAATTCATCCATAGGCTGGAATTATGCTAGTACTGGAGTGTCTATCAGATGACTTCATCTGAAACAGGCAGAGAGGGAAGGAACAACAAAGGAAATATTAAACCAAGTAGGGTTGATTGGAAGTGGAAATTTCTTGGAACATTGTATCATAATGATATTGCAGATAAAGGAAGTGACAGACATTTCTAAAAAATAAAAGATTCATGTGACTGTGCCAAAATCAGATGTTTCCTTTGGATTTTAAGGTATTGACACCATAAGGAGAAAGTACCATATTTCTGTAAGTGTAATCCTCCATTTATACATTTATACTAGATTCTATTTGGAGTAGGGCTTAGTTCCAGGATGTAAATTTTTGCAAGAGCGCAAGGATGGCATACATACATGTGGAACAAATGAGGAATGATGTATTCAGTATTGAAGCAGGACACACCATGCTGTTGAGAATACTATCATCTTGAAAAATGGTGTTTGTATCTAAAAAGAAGATGTCTATGTTAAAGTTAGACACAGTGTTCTCCCATGAGAATTCTGAAGTTACATGAACAACTGAATACATTAGAATCCTTACATGTAGATAGCTAGCCAGCAAAAGACATATTCTGCATTTCAAATCCCTGAATATGATTATCCACTGTTTTGATTTAATGATTCATACATTTCTTTACTTCTTTCTCTGTCAAATATTTCCTGGACAAATGATATAATGAATATAATAAATAAGCAAAGCAGAGCTAAATCATGAGACATTTAATTTAGGTAATATATGAAATAACAAAGAGGAGGAAAGGTTCCTGAAATTTTTAGACAAGTTTTATGAAATGGTATAGGAATACAGATATATTCTGAGTTCTGAAGGTTGATGGTGAGATAGGATACTGTTCTAGTTTGTTTCAAATGACTTTTATAAAGGCCTTGTCCAAAAATAACTTGGAGATGAAAGGGTTTACTTGGTTCATACATATATATCTTAGTCTATTATTTGGGGAAGTCAAGTCAAGGACTTGAGTAAGGAACCTGGAAACAGGAATCGCAGCACACATCAAGAAGGAACAATGCTTCCTGACCGGCTCCCAATGATTTATCAGTTTGCATTTTTATATACTCAAGACTATCAAGCACAACCCATAATAGCCTAGGCTCTCTCACATAATTATTTATTAGGAAAATGTCCCAAGATTTGCCTCATGCCAATCTCATGGGGGCATGTTCTCAACTGAGGTTTGTCCTTCCCAGATGGCCCTAGTTTGTACAAGTTTATAAAGACCTAACTAGCACAAATATATTCTTTTAAGATTAAGATCATCTGTGCACAGATGTCTGCTGTGCTTTTAATTAGGAGTAGAGAGGAGGAATGGCGCATTGTAAGGTTGGCACTGGACATGGAAATAGTAACATTAGAGGTGAAAGTGTTCAGTAGACACTTGGAATCCAGGGATAGATTATCAGAAGTGTCCTCTGGCATTCTGGTAACTTTCTTTCATCTGTGGAGTACAGTCTCATTTGGGTCTACTCTGAGATCCCTTGCTTGCCTTTCACAAATTAAGGCCTGAAAATTAGGCCCTCATCTTCTCATTCCAGATATAGCCACAGATACTTCTTACAAGGCTTTTAATATATGAAACTCTTTCTATCTCAGAGTTTTGTGCTTTCTGTTTTTTACTTGGATCTCCCTCCAGCCTATACTTTTCTTTAAGTTTCTATTCCAACTCAGCTAACCTTTTAAAATCATTTTTATTTTTTTACAGTACAGTCATTGCCCTCATCCTGGTCTGTCCTCCCACATTTCCTCATCCCATTCCTCCTCCACCTGTCTGCAAGCAGATGCCCTCTCCACTATTCCTGCACACCAGCCCTCCAAGAGGCCCAACAAGCAGCTGACTAAGACAGAGGCGGATACTTACACTACTTAATTTTTTATGGTTTTCATTTTAATACATTGTTGACTAGATAAATGTTGCACTTGTTTTTTTGTAATACACAACTTAAAAGGATATTTAGGGGTTGTCATTAGTCTTTGCTAAGGATATTGGTTTGAGATGTACACATTTCAAAAATAAATGATTGAATAATGGAGTCAGGCACATTGGTTAATAAGACAAGAGCATTCTTAATATAAATCAGTTGATTCTAACTATTGAACTTACTACATATTTAGAGTGATAGTTATACTTTGTCCAGTCAACTATTTTAGCCTTGGGGTTAAAGCATTAGTCTGGATAGTTGAATAAAAGCGAAAACATTAACAATGGAAGTAAAGACAATTGCCGAAAAATGACTAATTTTGTACAGCAAATGCAGACTCAGGATTATCTCAGGTTAAAAATCTTAGTTTATACCAATTCAGAGACTAAGTGCTTACTGCAGTGTAAATAGAATTATAAATAAAAATCACAGGAAAGTATATTTTGCTTCATTTCTAATATTAATGAGGAGACTATTTTCTGTGGGTGGTCTGATCATAAAATGACACTGGTAGAAATCACCTTTATTCTAGATAATGTTTTATATTTTATCAGTATTTATTAAAATATTTTTAAACTATACATTCTGTCATTATCTTTGGTCATATTCAATTGTTCTGTGTTCAGCCTTATCTTTTTTATTTTGTTAGTTGGTTTCCAATTTCCACAACTCAGCCATTCTCTCCCTGGTAACTTACACTATCAAATGTGTTTGTGTGTGAGGGGATCACTATGAAATACAAGTCCAAATAAGTACATCACTCAAGATTGTTAAAAATGTTTGCTTCACATTTCAATTTTATTAGTTAGTTTTTTGTTAACTTTGCCACAAACTTGAGGGTCGCTTAAGAAAAGAAAACTTCAACTGAGAAAATGCCTCCATGGGTGTGGCCAGTAGGCACATATATATACATATAAAATTATATATGTGGATAAAAGTCTATGTATTCTCAAATATATAAGTGATATGGAGTCTTTTTATATTTATCAAAAATTGAAACAATAGTCTGCATGTTTGACTGCATTTGTTGTTTTTCAAATAGCAATCCCTGTGGTAATTCTTTCTATTATCTAGTATAACTAGAGTTTGGTTTTGTCTGTCTGTCTGTCTGTCTGTCTGTCTGTCTGTCTCTCTCAATCATCTCTCTCATCTATCTATCTATCTATCTATCTATCTATCTATTCATCATCTATCTTTATGTATGTATTTCCCTTAGTCTTTTAAAAAAATTATTTTATGTATATGAGTATACTGTAGCTGTCTTCAGACACACCAGAAGAGGCCATCAGATCCCATTACAAATGACTGTGGTTACTGGGAATCGAACCCAGGACCTCTGGAAGAGCAGTCAGTGCTCTTAACTACTGAGCCATTTCTCCAGCTCCTTGACTTAGGCTTTTCCTACAGAACTATGGCAACATTCCTAGAGATGATATCTCTCAAAGTGGACTAAGAATACCTCCATCAGTTAGTAGTCAAGAAAATACTTCCCACAAATGTGCTTATTGACTGATAGGATTGAGGCAATTACTCAGTTGATGATACCTTTCCCTGGTTTGTCAACTTGATAAGAATCACAAAAGCAGAAATGAAACCATCCAGAGCAGTCTGTATCAACTCGGGTGTTGGGACCTCATAGGCAAACAGCTGTCTCCAAAAATATTTACATTATTATTCCTCTACATCTTATTTTTTACTGTTTTTTATCTTATCTTTTTTCTTCTCATCCTTTCTTTCCTTCTTTTATTCTTTCTTTCTTTTTGTTTTATTTCAAGTCCAGTCTTTAACCTCCTCCCAGTAGGCCCTCTGACTATTCTTCGTCATATCCTTCCTTCCCTGTCTCCAAGAGAATGTTCCCACCCTCACCCCCTGACCTCACCAGACCTACCTGATCCCTGGGGCCTCAAGTCTCTCAAGGGTTAGGTGTATTTTCTCTCACTGACGTCAGACTAGGCCTCTGCTCTATGTGTGTCAGGGGCCTCAGACCAGCTTGAGTATGCTGCCTTGTTGGTAGCTCAGTGAGAGATCTCAAGGGTAAAGATTAGTTGAGACTGCTAGTCTTCTTATGGGGCTGCCCACCTCTTCAGCTTCTTCCAGCTTTTCCTTAATTCAAACACAGGGGTGCCCAGCTTCTGTCTATCAGTAAGAATTTGTATCCTACTCTTTTAGCTGCTTGTTGGGTCTCTGGGAGGGCAGTAATGATAGGCCCCTTTGTGTGAGCGCATCATAGCCTTAGTAACAGTGTCAGGCCCTGGGAATTCCCCTTGAGCTAGCTTCTAATTTGGGCCTGTAACTGGACCTCTTTTCCCTCAAGCTCTTCTCCATTTTTGACCCTGCATTTTCCTCAGACAGGAACAATTCTGGGTCAGAGTATTAGACTGTGGGATAGCAACCTCATTCTTCCACTTGATACCCAGTATTTCTTCTAGAGATGAACTCTACAAGTTCCCTCTTTCCTGTAGAGCACTGTAGAGCATTTCATCTAAGGTCCCTCCCTTTGTCCTCAGGGTCTCTTACCTCCCAGGTACATTCTAGAGGGTTCCCACACCTCCTACTTCTTGAGGTTGCCTGTTTCCATTCTTTCTGCTGGCCCTCAGGACTTCAGTCCTGTGCCCCTCCCAATACCTGATCAGCTTCCTCTCTTCCCCTCCCTGTCACCTTTTCCACCAGGGTCCCTCCCTCCCTCTGCCAAGTGGGATTGAGGCAACCTTACTTGGACCCTTGTTAATGTTCTTGAGTCCTGTGGATTATATCTTGGGTATTCTGTACATTTTTTTTTTTTGGTAATTTATCCACTTATTAGTGAGTACTTACTATGCATCTCCTTTGGGGTTTGGGATGCCTCACTTAGGATGGTATTTTCTAGTTCAATCTTGAATGGTTGAGAGGAATTTAAAGAAATGTTCAAAGTCCTTAGTCATCAAGAAAATGCACATCTGACAGTTTTTCAAAACCACCCTGAGATTCTACCTTAAACCAATCAAAATGGCTAAGAACAAAACTCAAATGACAGCACTTGTTGGTGAGGATGTGGAGAATGAGGAACACTCCTCCACCGCTGGTGGAATTAGAAACTTGTACAAGCACTCTGGAAATTAATCTAGAGGATCTTCAGGAAATCAGAAACAGATCTATGTAAAAACCCAGCTATACCACTCTTGGATATATACCCCAAAAATGATTCCCTCCATGCCACAGGGGTATGTGTTCCACTATGTTCATAGTGGCCTTATGAATTTGTGATAGCCAGAAGCTGGAAATAACCCAGATGTCCCACAAAAATAGAATGGATACAGAAAATGAGGTTCATTTACACAATGGAAAGAATAGAAACAGGCAACCTCAAGAAGGTGAGCTTAACATTATTCAGCTATTAAGAACAAGGACATCCTGAGTTTTGTAGGCAAATGGATGAAACTAGAAAATATTCTGAGTGAGTTAACTCAGACCCAAAAGGACATGCATGGTATATACTCACTAATAAGTGAATATTACCCCCCTAAAAAGTAGAGAATACCCAAGATACAGTCCATAGAACTCAAAAAGGTCAACAAGCTGAAGGGCCCAAGTGAGGACACCTCAGTCCAACTTGGGAGGGAGAAGAAAGCAATCACAAGTGGGGAGGGAGGGAGGGGTTGTGGGAGAGGGGAACCTGATCTGGTACTGGGTGAGGGAAAAGGACTGAAGCCCTGAGGGCCAGCAGAAAAAATGGAAACAGGCAACATTCAGAGGTAGGAGGTGGGGGAACCCTCTATAATATACCCGAGACATGGAAGGTGAGAGACTCTCAGGAATCAGAGGGAGGGACCTTAGATGAAATGCTCTGCATTGGGGAGAGGGAACTTATAGAGCCCATTTCCAGTAAAAAGACAGGAAATCAAGTGGAGGGATGGGTTGTCATCCCACAGTCAAAAACTCTGACCCAGAATTGTCCCTGTCTAAAAGAACTGCAGAGACAAAAATGGAAAAGATCCTAAGGAAAAAGAGGTCCAATAAGAGGCCCAAATTGGGATCCAGCTCAAGGGAAGTCCCCAAGACCTGACACTATTACTGAGGCTATGGAGGGCTCCAAAAAAAAGGACCTAGCATGACTGCCCTTTGAAAGCTCCAACAAGTACCTGAGTCAGATGCAGATATTTACACCCAACCAATGGATAGAAGCTGCTGATCCCTGTGGTTGAATTAGGGAAAAGCTGAAAGAAGCTGAGGAGGAAGGTGACCCTGTAGGAAGACCAGCAGTCTCAATTAACCTGGACCCCTGACATCTCAAACACTGGACCACCAACCAGGCAGCACACACCAGCTGATATGAGGCCCCCGAGGCCTCCAACACATATACTGCAGAGGACATTCAGGTCTGGGTTCAGTCCGAGAAGATGCCCCTAACCCTCAAGAGACTGATGGCCCCAGGGAGTTTAGAAGTCTGATTGAGTGGAGTTGGGGAGTGGGAACATTCTTGTGGAGATAGGGTATGGGGAGGAGGTATGGGATGTGAAACAGTCAGGAGCAGGAGATAAGGAATAAAATCTGGAGTGTAAATAAATAAATAAATGACAAAATAAGTAGGAAAAATCTTTTATATCATTTGTTTTACAATTAGACCATGAGGAAGGACTCTATTACTCTGACATTTTGGTCTTGTTAAAAAGGACTGGCACACACACACACACACACAAACACACACACACACACACACACACACACACACACACACACACTGAAATAAGTATATTTCTCATGCCACATCAAAGAAATTTCTCACTGCGGCACAGACCATTATAGAAAACCACAACCATAAAATTCAGAGAGCATGAGATAGTGTGGTTTCTAGTCTCATTGGTTATACCTACAACTTAATTCCTTTCCCCATAGCACAAGAGTCATTGCAGAATATGCTATAAAGATTATCAGAGTCAGAGCAAGAGGAAGTTTTCTGTGAGTTTGTGTCACCTGTAAATGTTAGAGAGGTTATACTCGTGAAGACCTGAGCAAAGATGACACTCATGCACCTTGAAGGATGAATACTTGAAGGGTCTGAACCTTAGACAAAGAACTATGGGCAATTAGGGAATTCTGAGAATGGAAGAAAAGATCTTTTTCAAGAAAGATCTCCAATACCCAAACTGGTTATCCAATTCGAAGTGGTTAACTCTGAGATGATATATGAACAAGTAAGATTTTATGTACTAATTGACGATAGTGCCCTAAGTAGAGATTTTATATCACCAACTCAAACCTCCAGTGACAGTAATGGGTTTCATTTTGTTGAGTCATTTGCCAAAGAAATCCTATGCTATGGGCCCCTCCAAATGCCAAAGGCTATTTCCAAGGCTATTGATTACTGACTACAACCTGAGTGTAAGGCCCTGTTGGTAAACACTCCAATAATTATGGCATCAAAAATGAAGAAAACTATCCAATGCCTAACTAGAAGATTTCCCCTATTGAGTATCATCCATAGCAATTGAGAATTCTTTGAATGCTACTGGAGGAAAAAAGTCATCATGTTTATCACTCAGCTCCAAACTTAAAACACTGATCTGCCTGTCTCTAAGCTATACTGGTACAATTGTGGCACCAATATTATGAAAGAAATCAATCACATTTTAAAACTTGGATTTCATGCTGACTCCATGAAATTGGACCCATACTACTATATATATATATATATATATATATATATATATATATATATATGTGTGTGTGTGTGTGTGTGTGTGTGTGTGTGTGTGTGTGTGTGTAATGACTCTATGAAATTGGACCCATACTACTATACTACTATAATGGCCAAGAACTGAGATTAGATAGGTCATCAGTCCTAAGGGAAAACCAATCACTATTGTTCTCCTAAAGGAAAAGAGCAATAAAATTACTCCTAATGATATACCATTATGGAGACACACAGCAGGACAATGTGGAGAGAAATTTTAGAGCACTCAATTCTAAATGAAATGTCTTTATCAAATTCTTCCCCCAAAGTCCCAGAGATCTATGCAGAAGTAGAGGGAGAAAGATTTTAAAAGCTAGAGGTGATGTTTACCTGCAAGGAAACAGCATCTTTCAGATACAAGGTTGATACAAATGTGAAGTCATGGAGTTTATACAGAAGACCTGCACAGGTTCAAACCAGACAACAACATATCAGTCAGAAGATGGGCACAAATGTCCACCACTAACAAAGAATGTGTTTGCAATTGATAAATACTGAGAAAGGAAAACTCTGTTTTTACCAACTGGGTGTCACTGGATTTATCAGTTGGCCAACACAAAACATACTCCATGTTTGGTGTTCGTGTGTGTGTGTGTGTGTGTGTGTGTGTGTGTGTGTGTCTGTGTGTGTGTGTGTCTGTAATTTTTGTCTTAATGGCTGTTTGTTTACTTTTTTTTCTTTTGTTGTTTCTGGGACAATGCATGAAGTTTCCAGTTAGGGAGATGGGGGGCGATCTTGATGATGTAGGCAGAGGAGAAAAAATATATTGATGGAGTCCTGGACCTTGTTCAGAGAGTAGGGTCAGGAACAAGGAGTTGGTTTCTGTTCAATTAAAGGGAATACTAGTGACTTGGAGCCCTGCCTGTCACACCTTTGGAAGTTGGAGGGCTCCTGGATAGTACTTGTTCCAGAATTCCTTCTGGGGACTCAGTTGCGTGCGCATAGGGGAAGGGAGTGTGCGGATTCATATTAGTGGAAGGCGTGGGCCTAGAACACAAATAGGGGCTCTATTGCTTCGCATTTGTCAAAGCTCTGGTCTGGAGCTCCTGAGGCCGTTAGTAGGTTTCAGTTATTCTTCAGTTCCGTGTCCGTCTTCTTCAGGTAGGCGGGCTTTTTCGTTTGTTTGTTTGTTTGTTTGGTTGGTTGGTTGGTTGGTTTGGTTTGTTTTTAGTGAAGGGGCTAGGACCCAGTTTCGGAGTCGGGGGTGTGTGGCTTTGAACTGTTAAGGGGTGCGGCCTAATTGAGGAAAGGGAGATTTTTATTCTACTACAGGAATAGGGGGCAATCAATCCAACGGCTTAAAAGGCAACATGGAGCGCCTCAAGTGACATTTGCCGTTGGTGCAAGTTTCTATGTTCTAACGTAATTGTACTGAGGTATTTTTGTGCGTGAAACTGGACATCAGTTCTGAGAGAGGCTGCTGGGGGGATCCTGAGGAAGAAGCCAGTGCTAGAGGGCTGCGTGAACCGTTAAGGTTAAAGCAGGGTTAGGGAGTGGGTAGAGCAGTCAGTGACTGTTTTGACTCCTACTGGACGCACACTGCTATCTTAGGAATGGTGAGGGGTTTTGTGAGTGGGGGAAGACGCTAGTCAGCAAGTAAGTTCTGAAATGTTTATTTTTTCGATGTGAATGGAGGCAGGGTGACTGGGGACCTTGAGGAAGAAGAGCTTTCCATTCCATCATAGAAATAGGGGGTACTAGAGGCCAAGCTTCCCAGGTAGTTAAACCAGTGAGTGGGAAGTGACTTTCAAGACTCCTGGCTTTTCAGCGCCATTGTGGCAGTCTGAGGATGAAGAGGTTTTCATTAGGTGTGAGGCCTCAGGCCATTGAGGGAAGATCTTATAGCTTTGGGAAATATCAAAGGCAGCAGTGGTGTGTTTGTGTGTTCTAAATGAAAAATGTGTTGTGTGTTCTAAATGAGAGGACAGTAGCTAATAATTGGAAATCTTTCAACAGATGTAAGAAGTTGCTACTCCCACCTCTCTCTTCCTAGGAGAAGGGTGAGTCAGCCCTGTGGAGTTTCTTGGATTCAGTCTGGTAGCCTGAGGGAGGTGAGGGTTTTTGTTTGTTCTTCCTTTCTCTGTTGGATTTTTTTCTGAGAGGAATAGACTCAAGTCATCAGGGGTAAAGTCCTACACCTAAGACAGAGGTCATTGTGGAAGGAATGAGGACGGCCTTTTCCTACACAGGAATGCTTAGGGGAGGGGTCAGTCTTACTTGCTCAGAAAGTTGCCCCAGGAGCCTCTTGGTCAAGTCTTGTTTTAAAACATCTGTTTTTATGAGTTCCTATCCAGAATTCAAGGAGAGTAAAGCATTTTAAATTATAGCTTAGATTTCAGGTATCTCTGGCTGATGTCTAACCATGGCAAATACCTTGAGGGATCCTAGTAAGGATAACAAGGAAGATTAGAAGGCTTCCCTTCCTTGTTTTAGAAATATGTCCCTACCTTTCTTCGTTCCCTGGTATATTCCAGTCTGGCTGACTGGTATGTGGTTTCCAAAGCTGTATCATGGGAGGCATAAAGACCTGGTGTTCCTTAGGCTCAGGAGTCTGAGCTTACCACTAGGAGGACTCTGAGGGAAGAATCATTCTTTCCCTCTTATCTGTATTTAGAGACAAGGCTTGACCATGAACCCTAGAATGTAATCTCTTGTAGGCTTTGGGCAATTTGAGTGGTGTTTAGGTTCTGAATTTATTCATGGATGGCTGAAGAAAGTAAGGGATTGGGGCAGGGGCTTGGGTTGTGGTCCTCTAGAGGAGACATTCCATGCTTGAGTGAGAACCCTGTCACAGAAGTATATGCTTTTCACTACTCAAGAATGGGATTAGCAGCTTTGCTTTTCCAGACAGCTACTCCAGGAAGCCCTACAATATAGTTCCTTATGATACATGCAGACAATGCAAAAGATGTGAGGCATTAAGGGAGGAATGTAAATTCTAGTCTTCAAATCAAAGAGATTCTTTGTCTCAGGGAGAGAATAATCACAGGAAAGAAAAAGAAATAACAAAAAAGAAATACAAAGCAAAATGAAATGATGGGGGTCTAAATCTTGTGAGGTTTATATATAAAAATCATCACTATCCTGAAGAGAATTGATTCCATGCCTGAAATCTCAGTCACACTCAGTTAGTTGCCACCAGCAGCAAACTCCTGAAAACAGAGGGATCAAAGTCTATCTTCTCATATTTATCTTGTTCTCCTCAGGATGGGGAGGGTTTTCTGGGTCCAAATAACTCAGACCCAGAGAGTTCAGTCAGTGCCTCAAACAGGGAGAAAACTCTAAGTGAGGACTGAGCTTTTCCACTCCACATATCCCTAGCAATTCCTAGCAAATCCACAATTCCTAGCAATTCATCCACAGTCCTCTTTTGAAGGTAGAAGACAGGGTTAGTAGATCTGGTGTATTCTGACTTCTATTATGGGAGTTTAAGGGAGCTTTTTATCCCATAAAATCAAACTCAGCTCAGCTGAGGGTGGAGTCTTAGATTAGCTAAGCATGAAGAAAGGAACACAAAAGAGAGAAGATTTTCTTTTCAGACAGAATGTGACAGTCCCACTGTGCTCTGGCTGCCATCAAGTAGGCTCTAGGTTGAAACCTACACTGTTTTCTGAATTCCTTTCAGAGGCTCTGAGGTTTATAGCTCCACAGCGGGTGAAGGAGGTTATCTAGACTTGGCCAATCATGAACGGAATGCTACACATTTGGACTAGAAGCCTCTTTCAACACCAGTGTACAGAGTACCAAGTTCCCTGGGTCAGTGCAGTCATCCCTGGAGCCACCAAACCTGATAAGGATTGTAATCTTTCCTGAGTTCAGTGTCTGTAGTCCAGGGGATGTGAGGCTTTGTGACCCCATTGGACTCTCTCTGGTCTGCTCAGCAGTAAAATTGTCCTAGGTTTGTGAAACATTAAAGGAAGGACATTGTGTGAGGACTGAGCCTCCCACCCCAACCCCTTCCTGGAAAATCAGAGCCACTAGTCCTTCTGTCTTAAGAGAGTTAACCCCTTCGAGCTTCTATAAGTATTAGGAGTGCCACATAGAAAGCCTAAGGGAGAAGAAGCGATTTTGAGGGAACTTGGATGATACTTTGCCAGCAGGGAGATGAATATTAGCCTTGGAAATATCAAGAAGAGGACTCTATGAGACTGAGAGGACTCTGCAAAACGATTAGAGGCTTTAACCTCCTCTGAGGTTACAGAGGGTCTCAAGTCCTGTTTTTAAGAAAGTCTCCAGCCAGCCAGAGTAAGGTATTGTTTCCAGGGTTTCGTTTTGGGAGGTTGAGGGAAGGGAAGCTTTTCTACATGGAGATAGACTCTAGTTCTCAGAGGAGTGGGAGGAGACTGAAAGGATCAGGAGTTTGAAATTGCCTCACAGAAATACCGCAACTGGTGACTGCAGTACTATTTGCTAAAGTAGCGCTACACAAATCTCCAGGCAAAGTTTTGGTATGAACTCAGCTTCTCAGTTCTATGTATGGAGTTGGAGGAAAATGAGACGTTCTAGGTAGTGACTGAACTAGATTGGGTCTAGTTCAGGCTTAAGATGAAGCCGTTTCTCCGCCTCATTTTGTGTGAGGAATGTGAAAGATGTTAGGCTGTTTTGAACCTGATTTGGGTCAGAGGTTACCCTGCCTAGATAGCCACTGAGAGGGAGGTCTTTAAGAGAGGGCTGGGAGGGACCACAGACGTACTTATAGGGGTAAACCAGTTCCGCCTGTTCAGGCGGTTCCCTGTGCTTTAGCCATTTTAGCTCGGGTCTCCATGCCTGAAATCTAAGGTAAGATTTTCTCGGAGGGGTCTGTGAGGGCCTGGTGGGAGAAGCTAGAGCCTCTTCTCTCACTCATAGGAATTCTGGGTGAGAAGATCTGCCTTCCTCGGGAGTTGGTCTGGGGGCCTTTAGGTTAGGTTATTCATCCAAGAATGTATTTCGCTAAATTCTGTTACAAGTTGTCTTAGAGTCTAAAAGAACGAAATCCACAACCTGAATCGAGTGACAACTTTACTTCTGATCAGAAGGATGATGAATTTTCACAGAAACAGTGGAGCATGCACATCCAGCACATAAGGCACACGCCTTCTATTCCTAATGGGGGGATTTGGCTGTTACTCATTTGATGAAATCCAGCCTCACAGTCTATTCTTGCTTTGGTCACTTTGAAAAGCGGCACAAAAAGGAAAGGAGAGAAGGTGGAGGGTTGCTGGCTGGAAAAGCATTCTGCTTTTGTTTGGTTGTTTTTATCCTTATGGTTTACTTTAATGAGTAGGGAGGGGTGCTTTGCCTGCGTGAATATCTATGGACTGTGTATGTGTCTCATACTCATGGAGGACAAAAGAGAGATTCCTATCTCCTGGGACTCGAGTTACAGACACTTGTGAACTGCCCTGGGGGTGCTGCAAATGCAGTCTAGGTCCTCTGGAAGAGCAGCTGTGCTGTAAATTGCTGAGCTATTTCTCCAGCACAACATCTCCTTTTAACAAAGACAGAAAGTTGTTTTTACTGCCTAGCCAAATATTCCTGGGGCATGAAGGCAAGTAGGCACAGAATGATGAGACCTCTCACAGAAGGGCATGTATTTGGGAATGAGAAATGGAAGTCTAGATCATGTGTTCAATGGGCAAGGAGGAGAGTTTTAGGTTTGTTGTCAAGTATTTGACAGAAAAGATGAAATGTGATTCTTTTTACAGTTCTGTGTTGAAGCTGAAGGGACATGAGTCTTTTAGATGAGGAGCTGGACACCGGTTGGTTGGCAAATGTGGAGTTCTAGCAATCCATGATTGAGGAGTTTCCCCACAGTAAGATAAGGGTCTTGGTCCCACAAGCAGAGTTAGTTTCTGAAGGAATCTCTGTTCCTAACCATGACTCACACTATTTTATTTCCCAAATTTTCATGTCTGGAGATGATGGAAGTATAACTTCTCTGGAGAGGGTTCGAGACTCAGGCTGCTAAGGGAAAAGGCTTGGGAGATCTTGTGGATTTTATAGATATATCCTGGTTCTCGTTTTCTTGAAGGAATGAATTCAGTGGAAAAGTAAGTATAGATCAGATAGAAGTTTGTTTAGCAAAGGCAAACAAAGCAAACACTCGAAAGAGAGAAGGGAGTGGCTGCCCTAAATGTCTGAGCTATTCTGCCGAGTGTATGGAAGGACATTTTCAAAAATTTCATCTGTGTTCATTGGGTATGTGATAAGATGATTGACAGGGCCTCTCCTTTTAGGGAGTTTCCAGTCTGCTAGAAAAGCATCTAGAAAATGGAGACAGGGTTAAAAGCATAAGATAAGTGACAGAGCATTCTAAAGATGTTACTTCACATGTGTGTGGAAATGTTCTTGTACTTTCCCATTGGAGAAAGAAGCAGCATACAAACTCCACTTCAAAAATGATCAACCACAACTGGTGCATTCCTTCAGGAGACACAATGATCAGGGTTCTGCTGCAGCTTTCTGCAGTTAATTCCTGCCTAAGTCCTTTTCTTCCCAGCATTGTCTAGAAGGCCTTGAAGGAGGCTTGGGGGAATTTGCTGTGTTCTTTGCCCCTAGAGATAGAATTGTACTGCCTGTGCCCTCCCAGGAAGCCATCCCAACCAGGCTGAAAGAAGGTGAAACAATGTATGATTTCCTGTTTTCTGTCCTGATAGGCCAAGGGAATTGAGACTTTAGAGGAGGCAGCTAGAATTTGTTCCTGAAGAGGTAAAACTTGAGTGAGAAATACGAACATTCCTCTCATCCACAGACATTACAGCAAATATAATGTCTTCGCCTGCATGTATATCTATGGACTGTGTATATGTCTCATAAACTTCCTGAGGGTGGGAGCTTCAGGCAACATCACAGCTCTAAATATTTTCTCCATGTTTCATTTCTGGAGTACAAGGAGAGGTAGGGCTTTTTGGTAGAGGGCGCTCCACTCTCTGATGATGCATATCTTTATGTGTAAACTACTGAGTTTGAAGTGCAGCCTTCCCCCCTCTCCCCCCACCAAAAAATAGTGGGAATCCTGATTCTGATGTCTAAGATATTACCTTAGAGTGCTTTTTTTTAGATCATGGTTCAAAATACTTCTTTCCAGGAGTATCATGACCAGAGTCCGCACAAGATGAGGATATGGGGATAGGGTGGACTTAGGACTGCTGGAAAGGAATCCCAGATAAGACAAATATTCAAGTGAGGTAGGATTATCAGGGCACCAAGAGAAGACTGAGGGACATCCCTTCTTCAAAAAGAATGGAGCTAACCCTGTCTACTCTGGCACTCACCTCTGGTACAGTATAGGCCGGTTAATCAGTATGCTATTTCTTAGATTCCATATTGACAGTCTGTGGTTATTGAGGCTTTTGGATTGTATAGTTCCAACTTTATATAAACATTAAGGCCAAAAAAATGGTGGAGGATTAGCAGTTTTCCCTGTCTCCATAAGTATTATGGCCTCTATTCCTCTATTTCCAACGAGTTTCCCTCTTTTCTAGAGGTTCAATATCAACTTTTGGATGTAAGAAATTGTTTCCCTGAATTCCATGTGGGGAATCCAAGGAAGATGAACATTTTTAGGTCAGCAAAGGAAGCTGTTCCAGCACTGGGACATATTGAGGAGAGACCTCCTAAAAAATGAATTGAGGATTGTGATGGAGCCTTGGAAACCTCCTACTCATCCATGTGTATAGCAGTTTGGGCCTTGCCTTTCCCAGAATTTATACCAGGAAGCATACAGACTGGGTAGGCTGAGGGTGGTGAGTTGTTTGGCGGAGGTAGTGAGCCCCATTCATTTTGGGAGAGTCCTAGCCTTAAGGGTTAGAGTCCTGGAAGGAAATTCCCAAACCAGTACAGAAACAGATGACTGTGATCCTTAACTCCGTTGTTCCCTGGGAATTACTAGACAAGGTTGCAGCTCTAAACATTGTTTCTATAAATTCAATGTCAGGAGTCTGTGGGATCTGAGGCTTTGGGGATGGGGAGAACTCAGTAAAGTCCTAATCTGGGTGGGAAGACCTTGAAGGGCAGATGGTAGCCTTCCCACCCTTACAGAAATAATAGGCTTTAGTCCTCTTTGACTAGATTGTGGCTCTGAGAATATCTAGGCAAGGTTGCAAGTCTAAACATTGTTTCCACAACTTCAGTATCAAGACTATGGGACTTGAGGTTTTTTAGAAGAGCCTAAAAAACTGGTTCAGGACCAGGCTCGTCCTTGAATGGGAGGAGCCTCAAAGAACAGCAGGGCTTTGCCTTTCCCTACAGAAAGAGGTGTGGCCAAACTCGCTTGCTCAGACTTTTGCCCCAGAGGCTTCCAGTCTGTTCCAGCTTGGTGGCTGCTACCTGGAGCTCTCTGTCTGAAATCTAAGAGAGGTAAGGCCTTTCGTGAGATAGCATTGGGATTAGCCGAGTATAAATTCCAACTTCAGGAAATATTGAGGAGAGAGCTGTGAGGGTGAAATAAGTTAAGGGAGGGTTGGACTCAAGTATATAGGGATCTGTACAATATTTTTTTAAGGTACGATCCAGAAAGGGTAAGTTGTATGTACTTTCCAGCTTTCATGTGCGATACTGAAATCATTAAGGCATAGAGAGTGGGCTGAACTGGGTTAGGCAGGCATAAGTTCAAGTCTGAGCAAATATAAAAGAAAGGGCCTTGGAAGGACACTGGTGGAGAATTGGGAGACTTGTTCTCCAACAGACATAATAGGGGTATATGAATCCTTCTATTGTTGAAAGGCTTTTAGGTGAGGAGCTAAACTCAGCTCATTATAGGAATAGTCCCAGCCTTGAGTGGAAAGATGCTAAAGTATAATGGGAGCCTTTCTTTCCTCAGAAAGGTATACACGGTCTCAGTTGCTGATGTGGAAGCTCTAGGAACACCCAATGCAAATGGGCTCATGTTCTTTGTTTCTACCTTTCATGCCAAGTTCATGCGAGATGCGGCTTCAGGGGAGGGGGCTGGACTCTGGTGCCAGAGGAGCAGTTTTAAACATGAAGGTAGCAATGTGAGGATTTGGGGCCTACCCCTTTCTCACAGTTAGAGAGAGGCTGTCCTACTTTCTCAGACAGCATTCATTCCAGGGAAGCTTCAGTCATTCCAAGGATTCTACTTTTTTTTAGTGTTTTGTAAGTTTAGCAGGGTGAGGCTTTTGTGGAAGGGTTGGACTCTAACTATCATGTGTAAGAATGTGAGCTTTAAAAAAATAGCGAAAATAGGACCTTGAGAGAGCAGTTTGTCACCCTCTCCCTATAGAAATTGGGATGAATCCTCAGTGCTGCTTATCCAGGCAATTTCTTAAGTAGGCTCTAGGCAGTGTTGCAGTACAAGGCATTTTGCTACCCTGAAGGAAAGGTCAGAGAATAAGAAAGGTAAGAACTTGACATAGGATATTGACATTGTTTTTTTTTTTTTTTCATTTTAATTCATGCATGGAGAGAATCAGGGTCAGTCTCTAGGGAGGACTGAGGGGACTGAGGAACAATGAAGAGTCTGCCACTATCTTCCTTAGCACTGTGTGACTTCAGGCAGGCTGAGCAATAGGACACTTCTGCTTTTCTGTGCTGAGAAGCTAAGAAAGTTGGATCTTTTCAACAGAGTACTGGCCACCAGGCACTATATGTAGGAGTTCCAGTCTTCGGGGACATGACTGAGGAAAGAGAGTTTTTCCTTCTCTCATAAAAATAGTAGGGGGATAGCTTGGTTTGCTAAGGTACTTGATATAGATAGTTAAAGGAAAAAACCCAAATGAGGCTTATGAAGACTCTAAAATAAGAGGGGGGGAATGCTTTGGGAAGTATGATACTCTCCTTTCACCCTTCAGAAATTAGTAGTGTTTGTCCTGCTTTATCAGGCAGTCTTTCCAAGTACACTGAGACCAGGCATTGAGCAGCAACACCTGTAAAACATAATTTTACGTTGAGATTTCAAGAGAGCTCTGTTCTATTAGAAGAGGGCTGTATTTTAAAACTGTGGGAGGGATTCTCTGCCTTAGAAAATATCTAAGAGACTGCCCCAGTGATAGAGAACTAGGAAAATTCTGACATAGAGTCCTCTCACTGATACTTTACGAACTTGGCACTCTTCTGCTATGAATCACATTCTAGTCTCTTCACAGAAGTTCTTCCAAATTGAAATCATTGAAGTCACATGGACTTCTTTCTGTCTGGAGCACCCACATACAGCTAGGCAGAAAGGAAGATCAGTTTCATTTCATTTATGGAGGATGAAAATGTTCCGAACTAATGCTGTCAGTCCATTCTGAGGGCATGATTATGTTTATTTTCTAAAGCTGGAATTCTTCCTTTACATGGTCTAGTCTAGCACCCTCTTAAGAGTCTCATTACCTCAAGAATATGTAACAGTTTCAAATTACCTGGGACATCCCAGGGCAACTATCTGGAGAGTTAGGAATGCCTTACTTCAATTCTGTTATAGTAGAGAAGACTTGTAGTTCTTAGGGCAAAGCTTAACGAATATCTTACCTCCTCACTGTTGTCTGTATTCTCAGGAAGTAAACATCTTCATCAGAAGAGAAAGCTGTCTGGGAAAAAGGAGTAGCAGATCACCAGAGGGGAATTTCTGCCCGGAGTTCATCAGGTAAGAATCCTGAATCCTCATTCTTCTTTGCAGGACAGAAGGCATGCTAAACTCAACTATGGCTTGCTTTTATCTCTTGGAGGAACTGTGTACATGGCCAAATGTGCTTCTTGACCTATCTTTTCGCTCAAAGAGTTGAGTGATAAACCTGAGGGAGCAGACCAGAAAACAGAGGGAGAAATATGAAAGTTATGATTATAAAGAGGAAAAAGGGAGATGGGTGTAAGAGGAGGTACTATGTGAGGAAGGGGACCAGGTGGAGGAGGGGGTTGCGATCAGGATTTAAAGGGAATGAATTAATAAATAAATTAATGAAAAAAATGAAAGTGTCTCTAGCCTAGGAGCTTGGTGATCCCTGCATTTAGGATAGCACGTCCTGCCATTCAGTTTAGCCTGATATTGTTGGAAATTGTGCTTCATCACATTTGTGTCATTGTTTCAGAAATGTTTAGATCTGTCCTGCAAATGTGAGCTCAGTCTGTCAGATGGATATAATCCATCCCTTCTTAGGGTAAATGTGAGCACAGAAGGGGGCTTTCACCCGAAAAGAGTCTTAAGTGTGGTACATACCTGCATATACACAAACATTACACTGTGGAACACAGGAACTCCCAGTCTGACTTCCTGAAGTCAGACTCAACCATCTGGCTGAACCCTAAGAACATTTGTCATGTTTTTCTATAGGTTTCGAAAGGACAAGCCAGGTAGAAGGCTGCAGAACTCTGAAGATATTCCATATCACCTGGTGAAAACCGGTAAGTTGCCTTTTGTCTGAGACTTCAGAGCATATATTGGCCTTTGAGGATGCTCACTCTGTTCTTTTCTTCCTCCTTTCACCTGTGGAATCTCATCACTGGCAGTCCTGTTTATAGTTTTGTCTTCTGTCTCCAGAAAGTGAAATAATGTCTCGCTACGGAAAACACCCACGCCTCAGCCTGGAAGAAGGTGTAAACTTCCAGAATCCAACTGAAACGGATGAGGTGGTGTTCCCAGTAGTTCCCACACCTGAGAAAGAGGAGAGAGAAGGAGAGGAGGCGGTCCAAAAGGAAGAAGAAGAAGAAGATAGCAATAAGCAGGAGGAGGAAGATAACAGTGAGAAGGAAGAAGAAGATGAAGAAAAGGAGAAAGAAGAGGAAAAGGAAGAGTCTGGTGGTGAAGTGAATGAGGAAGAAGATGAGACCGGAGAGGAAGAAGACATAACTTCCATCTTTTTGTCATCTTCTAATGTCTCTTCACCTGCTTTCTCCCCTCCTTCTCCTTCTTCTTCCTCCTCTTCCTCCTCCTCTTCCTTCTTTTCTCTATTTCAGAACAACCTGGTAGAGAATCAGGGCTTTGCGCGTGGGATGCTGGGCTTTTTTCAGAATGCTCAGAGCTTCTTCCCCTCAACTACTTTAGGGGGAAATTTGCATGAAGCAGTGGGCCACCAGGAAGAGAGTTCAGGTGTCATCCTGTCTCCAGAAGACCCTGACTCCTTGCTCAATGCTGTAATACAAGAAAAGGCTACTGATTTGGTGTTTCTTTTCATTTGCAAGTATAGAATGAAGGAACCCATCACATTAACTGAAATCAATGAGGTTGTCACTAAAGAGCATGAGAACCTTTTTCCTGTCATTTTCATTGAAGCATCTAAATGCTTGGAGATGACCTTTGGGATTGATATAAAGGAAAGTGATCTCGTAAGCAGTGCTTATGTCTTTGTCAACTCACTGAACCTCACCTATGAGGATATGCTGAGTGACAGTGATAGGCTGCCTAGAAATGCTTTTCTGATAGTTATTCTGGGTGTAATATTCATAGAAGGGAACCGTGCTTCTGAAGAAAGAATCTGGGAGTTTTTGAAACTGGTGGGAGTGTATGATGGGGAAGAGCACTTCATTTGTGGGGATCCCAGGGAGTTCCTCACCGTACATCTAGTGCAGCAGAATTACCTGGAGTATCGGGAGGTGCCTAATAGCCAACCTCCATGCTTTGAGTTCCTGTGGGGTCCAAGGGCCTATGCTGAAACTACCAAGATGAAAGTTTTGGAATTCTTGGCAAAGATGAATGGGTGTGACACATCTGATTTCTCAATCTGGTATGAAGAGGCTTTGAGAGATGAGGAAGAAAGGGCCTTGGCCTTAAATAACTCTGAAAATGGAAGCCCAAATGCGTGGTTTTTAGAGCGCTGATCACTGGTTTCTCGTACCCAGTGTGAGGGATCCCTTTTGCCGTGGATTCCCTCTGATTTTGAATAGAGCAGTCACGGAAAATCAAACTTAGGCTCAGTAGTACAGTATCACTTTACTAATTGAGGTTTCCTTAACTATTTCATTTGGGGTTAATGTTAAAGAGAAATGTTAATGTTATGAGAAAGTGTATTACCTCTAAACTCTATGATTGAAGCTGATAACAAAATTTTTACTGTTTCTTCAAAAAATAGTGAAAACATTATATACTGTCAAATTTGGTTGCTTTAATCCTTTTAGTCTATTCTGTAAAATTAAAATGTACTATACATTTCTTTTCCAGACTTTTGTAAGAAGATAAGACATAATAACAAATCTTAATAAAGACTGCTCACGCATTCATTCACCAAATCGTTTCTGTTTGGAAAACATATTGGGGTCAGGTACATAGAAAAGTAAGGTATTTCCTTGCAAAAGGAATCACAGAGTCTGGGACTAGCTATCATACAAGGAAAATGGTTTAATATGTGTCAAGACAGAAAGAACAAGTTGAAAGAAGGAATACTTGAGGAGGTGAGATTCCAGTTATCAGAAGTTACCTGAAACTATTCAGAGGCAGAATGGCAAAATTTTTGCACTTTGGGTAATTAAATGTTTTGGGGTATAATTTACATTAAGCCATGAAAGGTATAAAAGTCACAGGCTTAGTTACAAAATGTAAAACAAAACAAAAACAAATGAACAACAGCAACAAAACCCTAAGTGTTATTCACCCAAAGATCCAGGGATTTCCTAAAAAGAAAGATATGAATCATTTCAGTCTAGGTACAAATTATCATTGCATCATTCTCTCGCTTAGGGAAGTCCATAGTCTGTCTCTTACATGAAGGTGGGTATTCTTGATTTCTTTTGTAAAAAATTCAAACAAGATTAAGGATCTGATGGCTGTAAAGTTACTGTACAAAGTATATACACACAGAATGGATAGCAAGAGGGAAAAAAACAAAAGAGCTAGTTTAATTTTTTTCCTACGGGATGTTCTAATTTTATCAGGTAAGCATAAAATACTCCCCAGATAATATATTGTCTATCTAAGGAAATGAGCTTAATTGAAAATTGTATTTTTCTGATTTTCTATTTTTCCCCCATTGGATTGCATTTTCTGACATAACGCTGGTTAATGACAACAACACTTAAGCATGATGCCAGGTGTTCTGTGGTCAATGCATTCTTGCTGTGCTGCCACCTTCCTCAAACCTGCTTCTTTGGAATTACTCACAAATCGCAAGACTGGCACATGCCAGGATTGGACAAGAGTTTCTCTGTAGCATACATTGTTTCCTACTTCCCAGCCTGAGGTAGGCCTTTGGCTTCTTACACATTTCTTGCCATTTCAAAATGTCTCAGTTGACACTGTCCAAATATTCAAAGCATAATGGGTGATAAAATATTGTGATTCTTTTCATGTTACTGCTAGGGATATCTTGCCCTTATAACTAGAAGATTTCTCAGCTAGCTGTGTCCTTGGAGGTAAACTGCAGCTGTCAGCAAATGTCAGTTTTTCTCATCCATGTGAGTTGAAAATCCAGTACACCAACAGAAGCTTTGTGCCAAACAGGAGAAGTACGGATTCTTTCAGAAAATAGAGAGTCAGTGTGGGTAAGCAGACACACCCTGAGAGGCAACAGAAAAATCACTGACGTCCTTAAGGCCAAATGCAAAACCAATCCAGAACTCAATTATGGCTGTCACTCAGGCCCCAATCTAGAGTTTAGTATAGCCTGGAGTACGGTTCAGTGTTCAGCTCAAAGATGAAAAATTGAAAATGGAATCCATAAGAATGAAATTTTGAAGGAAACATGTCTGGAAATGGCATCTGTACATTTCTATGACATCTACTACTTAAACATAGCACCTTTAAATTTCATGCTTTGTCTGGAAGCTGAGGAGGAGGGCGATACTATAGAAAGACCAACAGTCTCAACAAACCTGGTCCCCAGGATCTCTCAGACACTGAACCACCAACCAGGCAGTGTACACCAGCTGATATGAGGTCTCTAACACATATACAGTAGAGGACTGTTGGGTCTGGACTCAGTGAGAGAAGATGACCTTAACCCTCAAGAGGCTTGGGGCCCCAGGGAGTGGGGAGATCTGGTGGTATGGGGTTGGGGTGGGGGTAGGGGCATCCTTTTGGTGATGGGGGTGTGGGGGTGGGGGAGGAGGTGTGGGATGTGGAATAGTTGGAGGGTATACCAGGAAGGACATAAAGTCTGGACTTTAAAAAAAGTTTAAAGAATAAATAAAGAAGAAAAAAGTAAATAAAGAAATATGCTTTGTCACCTTAAAAGGTAATTATTCTAAGGTTGTCATTGCTGTTCTATGTTGACACCAGATATCATTTGGGGCATTGGCACATGGTATAGATATCTTCCACATAGAGTGAAAATGTACAGCTGGAACATCTCCTTGTTATAGTGACAGAAATACATGGCTTGGAAGACATGAAGTTCCATGGATCACCCTTTTGAAAATATGCCTATATTGAGACAATGTTTAGGTGTGAGGAGGAAGCATGCAAAATAACGCCATGCTCTTGATGCCCATGGAAATGCTGTATAAATGGATCATTGGTAGTATTTTGATTTTCTGCCATGGAAACTAAGGCCCAGGTACAGCCATGACTTCCCTTTTTTTGATTCAGCACATCTTGCATTCTGCAATTTCATGCATCCATTCACTCATCCATCCGTTTTCTGATTAAAGACTAGTAAAACCAATGTAGAGAAAATACCAAAAAATAGCACAGGATTATAACTAAGTATTTAACTGAAGAAACACATGGGAAGAGACAAAAAAATAGACAATTCAGGAGAATTGGAGAAAATTCAGAGCATTGAAGTGGTGATAGCTTGTACATGCCACCAACTAATCCCTCAAATACAAACAGAAAGTTCTCAACAAAATACTATCAAACTCTAGCCACCAGCACAAATAATGGATGATCCACTACAAGAAAAAATTATTCTAAGAATTATTTTTGCACCACAAAATAATGTATTAACTTCATATAAACTAATGTAAAATAGTTACATGATTCATTTGGAAAAGTGATTGACTACAATCTGCTTCCATGTGACCTAGTAAAATAGAAGAGTCAGGATATGAAAACAAACAAATAGAATATATTGTAAAGACAGAGAGGAAAAGCCTCTTCAGGATATTTGAAACTTGTGTAGAAAAACTATGGTGACTAATGAAAACAAAAACTAAACAGAACATAGCTCCTGATTCTTGACTTCTCAATTAAAGACTTCTCCGAGACTTAAGCCAGGCAGTCCTGGGGTTAAGGATCTTGCACTCACTCCTACTTTCTAGTTCAACCCATAGTCTTTACATGATTCAAAACAGCTGCAGGATTTGGTGAGAAAGTAATAGTCTACAGGTTGGCCAGAAGTGGAGAGAAATTCCACTGGAACTCAGAGATAAGGGACAGCTGCTATCTTGAGAGATGACTCATCCTTGGAAACTGACCTACCCTGCAGCCCCCAGGAGTAGCATATACAGACAGAGACAGCCAGTAAGACTCCATCTAATCTGCCACAGCCCTAGGCTGAGAGACAGCCCAGGGAGGCAGCTGTGAGAACAGACACTAGCAAGCCTGTAGAATGACACAGTAGACTCTGTCCGGAAGTAGTGAGATTAAGGAAAGAAACCACATTCCTGGTTGTTGGAAGCAGGTATCCACTGAGACTAATAGTGAAGTTTGATGGCATTGAGCATGTAATCAACCTACTAGCCAGTCACTGCTATTGAGTCTGAAAACTCTGAAGCTTTTGAATCATACTCAATCCACACATACAGTATCGATCATGGAATTACAAAGACAGACTTTCCACCTATATAGATTTAATTGCCCAAATAAACCCCAGGGACCCTTACTGACTTAGCAACATTTTTACATTTTATTACTTTTACTAGCAAATTTTAAAGGATCAAATTCAATTTTATTCATACCTTTAATCATTATTCAGTAAACCTTTATTCCTTTATTTTCTTTATTGTTCTTTTTGGTTTATGTACCCTGTGTTTTTCCATGCATCAAAGAAATGCAGCATGTGTTAAAAACAATAGGCAACACCTGAAAACTCCACAAACAAAACAAAAATAATAAAAACAACTCACCTACTGAGTCCAGAGGTGAAATATTAAAAAAAAAAAAAAAAGAAATGTACTCCCCTGGCTTCTCTCCACCAGCAGCAGGCACGAGAGCTAACCCAGGGATTCATGAGAATAAGGGGGCTGGCCCAGCCCCTTGCCTGCTGTAACACTTGGAAGAACAGGGCATGCACCTCTCCTGGGCAGCAAAATAGAGCTGGCCCTACTGGATGGGTATGGGTGACCCAGCTTCAAGGGCATGAGTGAGTGTAGGAGAGATCGCTCTACCTCTTGGTTGCTGCAGCATTGAATGAGATAGCTAAGGCAGATCTGCAGAGCTGGCCCTGGTGGTATGGGTGCAGGATAGCTGGCAGGACAACCAGCTCAGCTATCACCCATGCCAAACTCCAGGGCTTTTAGTTGGCCCACCCTAACATTTACCTATTGAGGAATTGCTGGATCATATAGAGGGACTGGTCCTACATACCCAAAGCTGTAGGATTCCCATGACACAGGACAACAGGATATCCAAGAGGATTCCCAGTGAGGATCCAGCACTGATACTGTAGCAGAAGCCAGAAACCTTGAATCAGACCTATGACTCATTGCAATGAATATTTGCAGGCAAAGAAGTGTGGTCAAAAGGGTGTGCTAGAGGACACAATGACACACTACAGCTTCCACAACAACATTTTTCATACTTTGTTTTCCTTTTAGTTTTGAAAGAGGAGATTGCAAGGGTGGAGGGCAGGATGTGGAGATGAGTGGGATTGCTATACACGATGTGAAATTCACAAAGAACCAATAAAAAGTTAAAAAATATTAAACATGTCGATGAAGATTTTAAAAGTTCACTAGCACAAATGAGCACTAACTTCAAAAATATTACAAATATAAACCCAGTGCTGAACTTGAAGAGGAAAGTCACCAGTGCAACAGAAAACATCAGCAAAATGGACAGGAAAATTAGTAATGTAGATGAAAGAGTAAACAGTATGGAATAAAAATTCAACAACTAAATTGTGATCTACAAACTAGGAGCTAAGGACAAAATTAAGAAAATAATTTCATTGATAAAACAATAGCTAAAATGAATTAATGCAAAACTCAGGATTGAGTTTTATAATGATATACTCACAAATTGTTAATGAGAACCTACAAAATTGTTTACTATATTTAATTTGGTGATAAGAAGTCATAAATATTGAAGTATATGAGACAGAATAATCAACATTGTTTAAAAGGTAATTCATACTTGCAAACTGGTTTATGAATCCAATGCAATCTCTAGTAGTAGTTGGACTTTTTCAGAATCTGGAAAGGTAATCCTAATATTTATTTTGACATGGATTTGTCTTTTAATTAAAAGGATAATTTTGATGCATAAGAAATGTTAGATATTCACTTAATTTTTAAAGAAACTAAAATCACCAATAATCTGAGCTAGATATGATTGTGACTAAAGAAATAACCCTTGTTTGTGGTCAGTCACATATTTAATTAGGATGCAAGTTCATTAAATAGTGCTAAAAACAATGTATGTAACTGTACCCATATTTTATAGTGTATAAAATTCAGTGAAAGTGTATCATAGATCTACATGTAAGAGCAAAGTTATATGTATTTCATAACAAAATGTGGGGGCTGGTACAATACCTCTATAAATAAATTGGTTGCTACACAAGCTTGAAGACCCGAGTTAGAGCCACAGAGCCCACATACAGAAATCAGTCATGCTGCTGTTACTTTGTAATCCAGCTCTAGGAAACAAACAAACAAACAACTATTTGAGGCTCATTAACCAGCCAGCCTAGATTACTGTTTGAATTCCAGACCACTTAGAGACCTGGAACCCTGGTCCGGGGTGAGATGATTGTAAAGATGATACCTCAGTGGGTAAGTGCACTGTTTTGGAAAAGGGTCTAAATTCAGAAGTCCTGAGCTGTGTTACAAGAACACAGACCAGTCAGCTCACAACCTCTTAAAACTCAAGCTCCACGGTATCCAGCACCCTCTTCTGGTCTCCATAGGCACCTGTATTCAAGTGAAAAATAACCCTAATATGTATTCAATTTCTCTTTCTCAGGGAGATAAGTTCATCTCCACTGGAGCCTTTCTTGTTAATTAATCTCTCTGAGTCTGTAGACTTTAGTACAGTCCTTTACTTAAACTGCTAATAGCCACATATAAGGTTGTCTTTCTGGGCTTAGGCTACCTACCTGAGAGTGATTTTTTTCTATTTACATCTATTTGTCTGTAAATTTCATGATGTACATTTTTTCCCTAACATCTGAGTAACACTCCATTGTGTAGACGTATCACAGGTTTTTTTTGTGTGTGTGTGTATGTGTGTGTGTGTGTACTGAGGGTGAATGGAGATTGGAATAGGAGGGATCAGATTGGGAAGGGGGCACTATTGGGAGAGATGACTGGACTAGGGGGGGCATTTTGAACAAGATGTGGAATCTTAATGCCATGGAAACTTCCTAAAGCCTGTAAGGGTGACCTTAGTGAAGATTCCTGGAAAGGAAGGATACAGAAGTTGAATTAGTCTTCTTTAATAATCTGGAAAGGCTCCCAGTGGTGGGATGGAACAACTACTCAGACACAAAACTTTCCACTCAAAACTGTCCTGTCCTCAATATGTACTGAGGCAATTGTGGCTCAGAGTTTGGAAGAACAGTCAACCAATGACTTGTCTAACCTAAGGCCCGATCCATGACAATACTTGCATGGCCAGAAACAAGAAGTTAGATGACTTAGAGACTTAAAGTAAGACTCAAACATCTGACAGGACTGACAAACAAATGAATCAACCAACCAACAGCAACCAACCAACCACAGAAATGTGGTCAACAATATTCATAACATTATTCATGATTTCTAACCACCCCCCGAAAAAAACCAAAATATCCATTAACTAAAAACTAGACATACAAATATGCCTTAACTAGTCATAACAAGAGATTCTGTAACATGCTACTTCATGGATTAACCATGAACATAATAAGCTATACGAGAGAAACCTGATAGAAAGGACTCATAGAGCTTTTAAATAAATATATAGAAAAAGGGAAGTTGATAGAGAAAATAGACTATTACACATGAAAAAGTGTCAGTTGTATGTAGAAACATAAGTTTTAAGATGTAGCTCTCCACAATTGATGGCTTCTGGTAGTATATAGGTGGGGAAGGATTCAGTTTTCTTTACAAGACTTCCAACTAGGAGTTTGATTATGCTCCTGCTCCTGCTCCTGCTCCTGCTCCTGCTCCTGCTCCTGCTC
>JANHMN010000005.1:10433152-10462091 GCA_030674055.1 Rhabdomys pumilio | reverse complement strand
CTCCTGCTCCTGCTCCTGCTCCTGCTCCTGCTCCTGCTCCTGCTCCTCCTCCTGCTCCTCCTCCTGCTCCTCGTCCTGCTCCTCCTCCTCCTGCTCCTCCTCCTCCTGCTCCTCCTCCTGCTCCTCCTCCTGCTCCTCCTCCTCCTGCTCCTCCTCCTCCTGCTCCTCCTCCTCCTGCTCCTCCTCCTCCTGTTCCTCCTGCTCCTCCTCCTCCTGCTCCTGTTCCTCCTGCTCCTGTTCCTCCTGCTCCTCCTCCTCTTCCTCTTCCTCCTCCTCTTCCTCCTCCTCCTCCTTCTTCTTTATTCTTCCTTTTCTTCATTTTCTTCTTTGTTTTTTTAGGGAGGTCACATGGGTGGGGGTGGTAGACCTGAGATAACTGGGAAGTGAGTGTGATCTGAATTCAAGATGTAAAATTTCCAAATAATCAATAAAACTATTATGTTGGAATTTCTGGAATTATGTATTATTTGAATAGGAAATATCAACCATACATAGTCTTTGCCACTTGAGTACTTGATGATTCTGTTTTAAGAGGTGTGAGTTGTATATCCTTGCCAGAGAAATTAGATCACAAGGACAGGCTCTAAAATTAAAAACTCTTACCTACTGGTTTAAAAATATCAATAAAATTATTCTTAAAGATATTCTACTATATTCATAAATCAATACCTTATCCAGTTATCATCAGAAAGGCTTCTTCTAATGGCAGATTGGAAAAGATTCGGAAACCCACTGCCAGACTAAAAACAGAGGTCTTCATCAAATTTCTACCATCAGACCTCAGGGAATCCAGTGGAAGAAGAGGCAGAAAGAATGTAAGAGCCTGAAGGGCCTCTGAATCAAGTAAGCTAAGTTCATATGGGCTCGCAGAGACTGAGACAGCAAGCACAGGAGCTACATGCATCAGTGCAAGATCCTCTGTGGATATGATATATCTACTAACTTAGTACTTTTATGGGGCTCCTGACTGTGCAAATGGGAGGGGGGCTCTCTAGTTCTTGTGCTGCTATTAGGACTCTTTTCCTTCTGTTGGTTTTCCATGGTCAGTTTTGATAAAATAATATTGGCTTCATCTGATAAGCTTGTCATGTTTGGTTGTTGTTTCTAAGAGCCTGTTCTTTCCTAATGAGTGGCAGAAAGAGATCAGATATGGAGGGGAGAGGAGAGGAGTTGGAGTTGGGGTGGAACTTGAAGGAGTAGTGGAACAGGAAACTCTAATCAAGAAGTATTGGCACAGAGACAGACAAGTAGATCAATGGAATAGAATTAAAGACCCAGAAATAAACCCACACACTTATGGTCACTTGATCTTTGACAAAGAAGCCAAAATCATTCAGTGAATAAAGGACAGCATTTTCAACAAATGGTGCTGGTTAAACTGGCAGTCTGCATGTAGAAGAATGCAAATCGATCCATTTTTATCTCCCTGTACAAAGCTCAAGTACAAGTGGAACAAGGACCACCACATAAAACCAGATACACTGAAACTAATAGAAGAGAAGGTGGGGAAAACCCTTGAATACTTAGGCACAGGGGAAAAATTCCTGAACAGAACACCAATGTGGCTCAGGATCTAAGGTCAATAACCAAAAAACAGTACCTCATAAAATTAAAAAGCTTTTGTAAGGCAAGGGACACTGTCAATAGGATAAAATAGCAACTTACAAGTTGGGGAAAAGGTCTTTAGCATCTACATCTGATAGGGGGCTAATATTCAACATATACAAAGAACTAAAGATGTTAGACTACAGAGAACCAAGTGACCTTACTTAAAAATGGGGTACAGTGATAGACAAAGATTTCTCAACTGAGGAATCATGAAGGGTTGAGAAGCACCTGAAGAAATGTTCAACATCCTTATTCATCAGGGAAATCACAATCAAAACAACCCTGAGATTTCACCTCACACCAATCAGAATGGCTTAGATCAAAACACAGGAGATGCTGGCAAGGATGTGGAGAAAGAGGAACACTCCTCCATTGTTGGTGGGATTGCAAACTGGTACAACCACTCTGGAAATCAATCTGGTGGTTCCTCAGAAAATTGGAAATAGTTCTAGCTGAAGACGCAGATATACCACTCCTAGGCATATACCCAAAAGATGTTCCAACATATAACAAGGACACATGCTCCACTATGTTCATAGCAGCCTTATTTATAATAACCAGAAGCTGGAAGGAATCCAGATGTCCTTCAACAGAGGAATGGATACGGAAAATGTGGTACATTTACACAATCGAGTACTACTCAGCTATTAAAAACAATGAATTCATGAAATTCTTAGGCAAATGAATGGAACTAGAAAATATCATCCGAGCGAGGTAATTCAAACACAAAAGAACACATATGGTATGAACTCACTGATAGGAGAATATTAGCTCAAAGCCTCAGAATACCCACGAAACAACTTACAAACCATATGGAGCTTAAGAAGAAGGAAGACCAAAGTGTGGATGCTTCAATCCTACATAGCAGGTGGAACAAAACAATAAAGGGAGGTAGAGGGAGGGAGGAACCTGGCAGGGAGAAAGGAGGGGGAAGGAGAAAAGGGAGGTAGGTTCTTTTTGGCTCCTTGCTAGCAGGTCCAGGCGAGATGGGATAGGTCCAGTTTCTGCCTGGTCTCTCCAGGGCTGAGAGAGATGGGGTCAAAGGTTCAAAGGAAACACATAGATCCAGGAGTCCTGTTGAAGCAAGAACTTAACTTTATTTCATTAGACTCTTGCTTATATGAATTTGAAGCAAGGAGGGGGGATTTTTTTGGTGGGGTAAGATGACGTAGGAGGTGTCAAAGGGTGATGGAGGGTATGGCATAACTGACAGGGCCAATGGCAAAGCTTTGCATCAGTAAGGGCAGGGCAGAGGCAGGGGCCAGGCAGGTCTTGCTGAGTTACTGTGATATGGAAGTGACTTAAAACTCAAAACTGGAGCCAGGCTTAGGCTCACCCACAAGGCCACAGAAACTCATTCCAGGATGAGGTTTGTCCCCCAAGGCCCAAACCAGGGCCAAAATGAAGCCCAACAGGTTCAGGTATTGGAAGGAACAGGAGAGAAGTACAGATGGTTAGAAAGTTGTATAGAAGTATTTAGCAATGAGGGATGAGGAACTGTGGGTAGACACTAGAAAGTCCCAAATGTCAGGTAAGCAAGAGGTTCCCAGTACCCAATTGGCATGAATTTAGCTGAAATACCCAACAAAGTGGAAATAGAACCTATAGAGACCATATCCAGTGGATAGGCATGCCCCCAGGTTGAGGGATGGAGCTACCCACCCACCTCAAAATTTTTAACCCAGAAAATTTCCTGTCCAAAGGAAAGAAAGGGACAAAAAATTGGAATACAGACTGAAGAAAAGGCCATCCAGAGATGGCTCCACGTTGAGATCCGTCCCATCTGCAGACACCAAACCCTGACACTGTTGCTGATGCCAAGAAGCACTTGCTGACATGAGCCTGGTATGGCTGCCCCCTGACAGGCTCTGCTAGCACCTGACTAATACAGATGCAGATATTCACAGCCAACCATTTGACTGAGCACAAGGACTCCAATGAAAGAGCGAGGTGAGGGACTGAAAGAGCTGAAGGGGATTGTAACCCCATAGGAAGAACAATATTGACTAACCAAACCACCCAGAGGTCCCAGGCACTAAACCACCAACCAAAGAGTACACATGGAGGGACCCATGGCTCCAGCCACATATGTAGCAGAGGATGGCCCTATTTGACATCAATGGGAGGGGAGGTCCTTGGTTCTGTGGAGGCTTGATGCCCCAGTGTAGGGAGATGCTAGAGAGGTGAGGCAGGAGTGGGTGAATGGATGGAGGAGCACACTCACAGAGGCATAGGGGAGAGGGCAGAGGGGGGACAGCATGGGGGGCTGTGAAGGGGAAACCAGGAAGTGGATTATCATTTGAAATGTAAATGAATAAAATGATTAATAAAAAAAGAGAAATATTGTTGAAAAAAGAATCAATTTTCAATAAAAGAAAAAAACCTCTCACCTGGTTCCAGTTGCTTTCTCAGGTGTATATTTTAATTTTCTTCAGCTTCTCATTGTTCAGCTGCCATGCCTGCTTCCTACAGCTGCCTTACTTCTCTGGCATCAAGGACTCTAAAGTTGTGAAAACATAAGAAAATCAACCTTTTGCCTTGGTCATGGTGTTTCATTACAGCAACAGAAAAGTAACTCATAGATATAGTGATGATGCTCTACTATCCTGTGACTGCAAAAAATTATAAATTCAAAGAACAAATTTTAGTCATATTAAAGATAATTTAAAAAAGATAATTCAACAATTAACAAAACCAAAGTTTATTTAGTAGTGTACCAGCTATTCTTTTTTATATTTGAAAGAACAAGTGTCATATCTAATTTTATGCTTCCAGAAATTTGGGAAATTGCAAATGAGTGAATACTAAAGTCATCCTTACATACAAAACACTCACATTTCATGAATTCACTATGACATGAAAGTTACCTTTTAAATTTGCATGTGTTCATAGAAAACCTAATATTACCTGCATACTTCAAGGAGTTAATGGTCATTGACAGAAATGAAATGGATATTGACTAGTCCTCATCTCTAATCCTAGCTGATTATAAGAAAAATACAAAGAGAAAGAAAAATGATCAATCCACTTAACCCATTACCATGACTGAACAAAAGAAGGCAGGAAACATTATTTCAAGGATGACTGAGTGCAATGGAAAGTTGGATATGAACCTAATCCATTGGAAAAGCTTATGGAATTCTCAAAGCATAAATTAACAAATACATTAAAAGAAAGTCTATAGCTGACCTTAGTTTAGAAACATGCCTTTCAATCAGAACAATGTAGAAGGCAAGAAAAGTAGTTTCTCATTGGACTCTGTATCAGACTCTTTCTAAAATTAATATTCAACAAAATCATTATATTTTGAGGGCTGTCTTGGATTCCGTAGACTTTGTTAACTTAAACAGTACCTATGAGCCCTAAAACTATCTTTTCTGTTTCTGTTTTGATTTTTTCTGTGACTATATTCTATTTAAAAAAAAAATCACAAGTTCCATTTAGGAGACACCAAAACTAGAGCATAAACAATTTGATCAGGAAAAGACATCTGTCTTTACACATAACTGAGTCTTCCTTCTCATTTCTATTTATAAAATAACTTTAATAAAAAGTTGATATTTAATTGAGAATTACTTTAATTTTATTCATGAGATAATAATGTACACCATAAATAATAACGGTGTCCATTATCATCACACCATAACTTAATTTGAGGGAAAGGTAATTAGTTTAAAGCTAATATTCTTTGTTGCAAAGCAATACATTTTTACTTACATTTCAAATTCTCGGGATATTAAGTACATTCTAAGGACTCTGACTTTAATAGGGGCAAAGAAAAACCACAGGTGGTAATTCACACAGGCTTTTTTCAAACTAACAATGTTAAAGCCCTTGATGATTATTTGAGTGTTTGAGTAGCACTCTCAGCCAAATCATGCATCAGCACTAGGAACACTAGAATTGAAAGAGCTAGTTGCATAAATGTAGCACTTATACATAAAAGTAATGAACTTCCTGGATTTCAGCATTGAGGATTTAAGAAGGAAAAAATCTTAGATTAATAATAAATTGCAGATGCAGCAAAAATCAACTTGATAAATTAATCCATTGCTATTTTGCAGTAGAAATAACTAATAGATTTTAGGCTACACATCAGTACAATATTCATCTCACATTAAGCTTTTTTCAAATGAAAATATATGCTAATGAGTTTACTGCAGTTTAAAAGTACGATTAAGTGTATAATTTAGATGCTTAATTGAAGTTTTATTGGATTTTTTTCACAATAATTCTGTTTGATATATATGTATAATTTAGTTTCTAAAACCATGTTGCCAAAATAAATTTATACATTTTATAAGGACTATTCATTTTGCTCACAGAGTGCTACACATTTTGATAAAGTTCAATTATGCTTTTTATTTTTTGAGAATTTATTTTTATTTTTTATTGGATATTTTATTTATTTACAGTATAAATGTCATACCCTTTCCCCATTTCCCCTCCCTAGAACTCCCTACCCTAGAACGCCTCTTCCTTTATACTTTTATACCATTTTGATTACATGCATGTATTAAGTTCAGTTCTGGGTTGAGGGTCTAGCAATGCAATAGATGCAAATAGTCAAGGAACAAGCAATACAATAAACACAAATAGTCAAGAAAAAGCAATGCATTAAACCCAGCTACATGAACACTCCCGTGGTCACTGTTTCTAAAGGCTTATTAGGATGAACAAAGTATCTGAGCCTACTTCCCTTTCCTAGTCCAAGGTCATTTACATGTCTGAAGCATACTTTTTTGTTCTAGCCTAAAATGTAGATTCTTGTCTGAAATTGCTTCTTTGTTCTGGCCTAATATTTAGATTCTTGCCTGAGATTACTTCTTTGTTATGGTCTAAGATTTAGATTCCTATCTGAAATTACTTCTTTGTTCTAGTCTAATGTCAGATTCCTGCCTGAAGCCTACTTCCTTGTCCTTGGCCAATGTTCTATTCCTCCGAAGCTGCCCAATTCTTTGTCCTTGGTCCATGTCAGCTTCTTGCCAAGCAGCCCCTAAGGTTCTCCACCTCTCCCCTTTTTTATTTTGTCAACAAGACTGAGCCTGTCTTAGGTCTTTCTGACAAGAATGTCTTCCTTACCCATCATGGAATATACATTATCAAAAGCAATACACTTATGTCTTAGGTTGGTAAGGCTCTGTACAGAATCTTACCCGTCCTTGCCTTGCCAGCCTGTTAATTTAATAACTCTCTGTGGGGGTCCATTTTCAGATTCAAGCCATGTATTTTGGCTGCCAACATGTTGATGTTGTTAAAGATAAGCTTAACACGATGAGCAGGAATAAAAGTATTCCCAGGACAAGAAGGGCTAGCCTGATCAAACTATATGTGCCATTCCTGAGGTGTGACCAAAATGGAACTACTGAGTTCAGGCCATGGATAATTTTATCTGCATTATCTGTAGTATCAAAGGTTGACAGAGTAGCATTCTTTAAATTCATAATCTCACTATGCAAAGTTAACTCACCCAGAGAGGTGTCAGGATTATGCCAAATATCTTACAGGTATCTTTAAACTTTTTTCTAAATATAATGATAATCATTGTGAGTTTCAAAAGTAACACTACTCCAATGCTATTTGTCATGACACTTGGGAGAATTTCTTACATGAACATAGAGTATGAACATTTTTTTCTACAATTTCTTCTCTTCTATCCAATTCATCCCATGTCCTTTGCCAGATACTTCTAGAATCCATGCCCTCTTCTTTTTAAATTATTATTGTTAAAATATAAACATAGTCACTAATTATAAATATATTATGAAACATAAAAGGTACATACATATATAACCTATAAAATCCATTTAGCATTGGATATATATATATATATATATATATATATATATATATACTTTGAGATGACCACTGGAGAAATGAATAGCTTACTTGTGTCTTCATCCCTGGAGAAAATTAATCCTTCTTCTTCCAGAAGCCATTAACTCTCTGTACTTTTTTGTTTAGGGGTTGGAAACAAGAAAAATTTCCTCATTCATCTGCCTGTGGACTTGTGTGGTCATTATGGGGCAATTACATTGTTCAAATTTCATGAGAGCAGCACACATGTTATGTCTAAAAAACATTTATTCTGGCCCTTTTGTTCCTACAATCTTGTGGACCCTTCTCCTGAAATGCCTCCAGAGATTTAGGTTATGTTGCCAGTATGTCATAAGAGGCTCAACACTGCTCCACCCCCATGGGCATTTATTTTTTCAATCTTGACCAATTGTGAATCTCTGTAGAATCCTCTGTCTGCTTCAAAATAAAGCTTAGTTGATGAGATATTGGAGCTGTACTTACATTAGGGTACAAAAATAAGTATTTATGCTTGCTATATTAAATGTCTTCCAAAGACTGGCATCTAGGCTCCAGTTGTGGTTCCTTCATCAAGACAGAATTATTTGTCAGAAATTACTTAGTGCCCAGGACTAAAAAGACTTAGATTGGGTTATACTGGAGGTGTTGGTGTCACAGATGTCAGGTCCTCTAGGCATGACTGTCTCCAGAGTTCTTACTTGCAGAGGTCACTGTGGGTGCTGCTGAGGCTTGTGACTCTTCAATGCAACTGGATCCCTGACCATTGTCCCTTTCTCTTCTCCTAGTATACTTGCATTCTAATTGGTGTCCCCCTCATCAGTCACCACCCCCTCAAAAAGATTTTTCTCTTCTTCTTTTCCTGACATCAGCCAGCCTAGATGACTCCAGAGCATCAGCATGAAAATTGTCTCATAAAAGACCTTGCTATAGAGAACTATTAGTCCAGAAACATGGCTTCTCTGGCAAGAGATTACATCCAAAGATGTTCTAGGTCTGTGTAATATGGCTGGAAGGAAGTAACTTTAATCCTTCTGGCTGGAATACAGACGTGCACTTTGTAATCACTTTTAATCCCAAACAATGGAGGTAAAGTTAGTTTGTACAAAAAAGCAGCCATGTTTGAAATTTATGTCTAATCAGAGGCAGACAAATTGATAAATCAGATAAAGGTTTGACAGAATGAATCAGAGAGGACATTCCTGACTCTCACAAGAAATGGCAGGAAAGAGAAGCTACTTAAGAGCAGTACAGATTGAATCAGGAGTGGAGGGTACTTTGGTGAGTGCAGTTCAGGCAATGCAGTGAAGTTCAGTTGAGTTGAATTTAGTGCAGTTTGGTACACTTCAGTTCATGGAATTCTGAGGATGTTTTGTCAAGCAGAGCAATTCAAGTGAGAAGATGATGGAAGCCAGTTTGAATCAGTGAGCATATTCACCAATAAACCTGCAATATAAAAAATACATCTGGCAAATAAAAGTTTCTTTTACCTTTTGCTTTAGGTTCCACTGTCCTTTCTGTTGCCTTTCATTTTTTTCTCCTCCTGCTCTTGGGACCTGTGAAAAGCTCAGGGCCTAGGACTATCAGAGGACACTTGGAGACCTTCACTCAAGGTCAGTAGGCTTGACTATGCTTTAGGATAAGAAGATACCCATTGGCCAAGGAAAATTGTAGTCATCTAGAAAGGAAGAGAACCTAAATTTCTATCTTGACCTTCTCCCCTGTATCATGAATTATAAAGGATTTTGCCATAGGAGAGGTGTCTACTGCCACTCTTGTATTAAGGTTGTTTGATTTAGAGCCCCTGAACCAACTCTTGACAAGGCCCTGCAAGTTTGGTTGTTCTATAGGGTGATCTACTAACTCATCACATTCTTTCTAAAAGAATGTGCCTCAAGAAAATACTAATCTGGAGGCCTGACACAGACCCCTGCCTGGTCTGCTCCTAGGGGCACCGGATTCCTCCTGACCCACCCTAGAGGGTGCACAGAACACAGAGCAGTAGGTAAGAAGACCCACTTACTGCCCTACTCCCAGAGCTGGGTGCAGGGAGCGTCCAGATTTCAGCAGACTCCCAAACACCTCCCCTGTGGAATAGCACACCCCTTCCACCGCCCCTCTCCCAGATCTGAGGCCTGACACAGACCCCTGCCTGGTCTGCTCCTGGGGACACCGAATTCCTCCTGAACCACCTTAGAGGGTCCACTGAACCCCAAGCAGTAGACATGGACTAAGACTCGTCTTTGATATGGTCAAAAACAACGGAAAGCCCACATACACGTGGAAACTGAACAATGTTCTACTCAATGATAACTTAGTCAAAGAAGAAATAAAGAAAGAAATTAAAGACTTTTTAGAATTTAATGAAAATGAGGACACATCATATCAAAATTGTGGGACTCCATGAAAGCAGTACTGAGAGGAAAACTCATAGCTCTAAGTGCCCACAAAAAGAAACTGGAAAGAGCATACACTAACAGCTTGACAGCACACCTGAAAGCTTTAGAACAAAAAGAAACTAATATACCCAAGAGGAGTAGATGGCAGGAAATAATCAAACTCAGGGCTGAAATCAACCAAGTTGAAACAGAAAGAACTATACAAAATATCAACAAAACCAGGAGCTGGTTCTTTGAGAAAATCAACAAGATAGACAAACCCTTAGCCAGACTAACCAAAGGGCACAGAGACAGTACTCAAATTAATAAAATCAGAACTGAAAAGGGAAACATAACAAAAGAAACAGAGGAAATTAAAAAAATCATCAGATCCTACTACAAAGGCCTATACTCAACAAAATTGGAAAATCTGGATGAAATGGACAATTTTCTAGATAGATACCAAGTACCAAAGTTAAATGAGGAGCAGATAAACCATCTAAACAGTCCCATAACCACTAAAGAAATAGCAGCAGTTATTAAAAATCTCCCCACCAAAAAATGTCCGGGGCCAGACAGTTTAGTGCAGAATTCTATCAGACCTTCCAGGAAGACCTAATACCAATTCTCTTCAAACTATTCCACAGAATAGAAACAGAAGGAACACTACCCAATTCGTTCTGTGATGCTACGATTACACTCATACCAAAGCCTCACAAAGACCCAACAAAGAAAGAGAACTACAGACCAATCTCTCTTATGAATATTGATGCAAAAATACTCAATAAAATTCTCGCAAACCGAATCCAAGAACACATCAAAACAATCATCCATCATGATCAAGTAGGCTTTATCCCAGGAATGCAGGGATGTTTCAATATTCGGAAATCCATCAATGTAATCCACTACATAAATAAACTCAAAGAAAAAAAACCACATGATCATCTCACTGGATGCTGAGAAAGCATTTAACAAAATTCAACATCCCTTCATTGTAAAAGTATTGTAAAGATCAGGAATTCAAGGCCTACACCTAAACATAGTAAAAGCAATATACAGCAAGCCACTAGCCAACATCAAACTAAATGGAGAGAAACTTGAAGCAACCCCACTAAAATCAGGGACTAGACAAGGCTGTCCACTCTCACCCTACCTACTCAATATAGTACTGGAAGTCCTAGCTAGAGCAAATAGACAACAAAAGGAAGTCAAAGGGATACAAATAGGAAAGGAAGTAGTCAAAATTTCACTATTTGCAGATGATATGATAGTATACTTAAGCGACCCTAAAATTTCCATCAGAGAACTCCTGAACCTAATAAACAACTTCAGTAAAGTGGCTGGATATAAAATCAACTCAAACAAATCAGTAGCCTTCCTATACTCAAAAGATAAACAGGCTGAGAAAGAAATTAGGAAAATGACACCTTTCACAATAGTTACAAACAATATAAAATATCTTGGAGTGAACCTAACCAAGCAAGTGAAAGATCTCTGTGACAAGAACTTCAAGTCTCTGAAGAAAGAAATAGAAGAAGATCTCAAAAGATGGAAAGATCTCCCATGCTCCTGTATTGCCAGGATTAATTTAGTGAAAATGGCCATGTTGCCAAAAGCAATGTATAGATTCAGTGCAATCCCCATCAAAATTCCAAATCAATTCTTCACAGAGATAGAAAGAGTAATTTGCAAATTTATCTGGAATAACAAAAAACCCATGATATCGAGAACTATTCTCAACAATAAAAGAACTTCTGGGGGAATCATTGTCCCTGACCTCAAACTGTACTACAGGGCAATAGTAATAAAATCTGCATGGTATTGGTGCAGAGGCAGGCAGGAAGATCAATGGAATAGAATTGAAGATCCAGAAATGAGCTCACATACCTATAATCGTTTGATCTTTGACAAAGGAGCCAAAACCATCCAGTGGAAAAAGGACAGCATTTTCAGCAAATGGTGCTGGTTCAACTGGAGGTCAACATGTGGAAGGATGAAAATCAATCCATTCTTATATCCTTGTACAAAGCTCGAATCCAAGTGGATAAAAGACCTTCATTTAAAACCAGATACACTGAAACTAATAGAAGAGAAGGCGGGGAAGACCCTCGAATACCTAGGCACAGGGGAAAAGTTCCTGAACAGAACACCAATGGCGTATGCTCTAAGATCAATAATTGACAAATGGGACCTCATAAAATTGCAAAGCTTCTGTAAGGCAAAGTACATTGTCAATAAGACAAAACGGCAACCAACAGATTGGGAAAAGATCTTAACCAGTCCTAAGTCTGATAGAGGGCTAATATTCAAGATAAACAAAGAACTCATGAAATTATACTCCAGACCACCAAATAACCCTATTAAAAATGGGTACAGAGCTAAACAAAATTCTCAACAGAGGAAACTCAAATGGCTGAGAAGCACCTTAAGAAATGCTGAACATCCTTAGTCACCAGGGAAATGCAAATCAAAACAACCCTGAGATACCATCTCACACCAGTCAGAATGGCTAAGATCAAAAACTCAAGTGATAGTAGATGCTGGCGAGGATGTGGAGAAAGAGGAACACTCCTCCATTGTTGGTGGGATTGCAAAGTGGTGCAACCACTCTGGAAATCAGTCTGGTGGTTCCTCAGAAAACTGGACATAGCATTACCTGAGGACCCAGCTATACCACTACTGGGCATATACCCAGAAGATGCTCCAACATATAACAAGGACATATGCTCCACTATGTTCGTAGCAGCCTTATTTATAATAGCCAGAAGCTGGAAAGAACCAAGATGTCCCTCAACAGAGGAATGGATACAAAAAATGTGGTACATTTACACAATGGAGTATTACTCAGCTGTTAAAAACAATGAATTCGAGAAATTTTTAGGTAAATGGATGGAACTGGAAATTATCATCCTGAGTAAGTTAACCCAATCACAAAGAACACACATGATATTTACTCACTGATAAGCAGATGTTAGCCCAAAAGCTTAGAATAGAGAAGACTCAACTCACAAACCACATTAAGCTCATGAAGAAGAAAGACCAAGAGGGGACACCTCAGTTCTACTTAGAACCAGTAACAAAATTACTCAAGGGAGCAATTGTGGAAACAAAACATGGGACAGAAACTGAAGGAGGGGCCATCTGGAGACTATTCCACCTGGTATCCAACCCATGTACAGTCACCTAAGCTAGACACTGATGTGGATGGCTGGAAGTGCATGCTGTCAAGAACATGATATAGCTGTCTCTTTAAATGTCTGCCTGAGACTGACACATTCAGAGGACAATGCTCACAATTAACCACTGATATGATCAAGGGTTTCCCAATGGAGAAGTTAGAGAGAAGACTGAAGGAGCAGAAAGGGTTTGGGACCCCATGAGGAAAGCAACAATACCAACCAACCAAAGCTCCCCAACGTCTAAAGCTACCCACCAGCCTGGGAGCACATAGGGAGGGACTCATGACTCCAGCTGTACATGTAGGGGAGGATGGCCTTGTTGGGCATAGGGGGGAGAGGAGATTCTTGGTCCCCTGAAAAACAAACACAGAGTGGGGGGATTGTGAGGGTGGGGAGGGGGAAGTGGGGGTGGAAGGTAGGTAAGGGCACAGCCTCATAGAAGCATGAGGATGGGGGATGGGATAGGATGTTTCTGGGTGGTGGGAGGAAGTGAGGTAAGGGGATAAAATCTGAAATGTAAATATAATACCTAATTTAAAAAAATTTAAGAAAATTAAATAAAAAAGAAGAAAGCAAAGATCTGAAAAAATAAAAATAAAAAACTAGCTTGATACTAAAATTTGTTTTGAGAATTGTATATTGCAGAATACACAGCCTTGGTGTATCTACTCATCAAGCAAGCTGAGCAGACCTGCTCAAATCTCCGATGTCCTGGAATCCCATCTGGATGAAGTGATGACCCAACGTCAGAGGCTTATCAATTTACTCTTCCCCTCACCCCTCTTCCAATATCTCAACGCCCCTAATCAGCTTGAAGAAGTTAATGATGAGTCAACGCCCCTATTCCCTGGGCTTGGGGACTAAGGTGGTTAATATTCTGCTGTCTTTGTAGGGAAAAGTAGTGGTTTTGTTGGAACAGGGAGGATTAGCTAGGATTTATTTCAGAGCCATAACCTATTGGTAGAAATCTGTATAATTATTCTCAAGATGAAGTTATAATTTCTTAGATTGTACATAATTTACTTTGATTTCGAATTTAAGGTTTCCATTGGTACTAGCTTCTTATTGATATAAAAGTGAGATGAATATTGATACTCAAATAGGCATTGTGCTTGTATAACACATTTAGGAATACAAAGCTTAGACCCAGTCCTTCTTTAACTTTTCTAACTGATTTGAGATGGTTAGCCTGTGAGTTAAGGGACTTTAACAAATTCAGGGCTTTGAGTTTATTGATAAGGTGTTTTCTGTATTTTATTTAAAAATAACTGAGAGGAGTTAACAGACAACAGTCCAGATTGCCCTACATGGATAGTTGGTTTTCAAAACGTCAGAAGTCCACAGAATTGACTTTACAAACATTTCTGTATTAATGTTCATTTTGATTAGAGACCTGTCTGCTCCTGACAGCTTCCTGTCTTGGATTCTAAGAAGAAATTGAGCATCTTTGGAGTTACTCCAGTTGTGGTGAGACAGCCACTGGGCAAGAATTGCCTCTTCCCATCTATAGTCAAATTACTGTCCAGAAAAGGACGCACCTGCAGAATAGTTGACTGATTATATCTGCCTAGACAGAATAATCAGCCCTTAATAATTCTGCATCACTAAGGTCTGTCAGATGATCCTGGGCCAGAAGGCTGAAGATCAGATGTTCCAACGTTTTGAAGTATAGGGACTGTTCAGGTGTTCAGCAATCTCTATAAATTGGCTAAGTCTTAGAAGCTATGCTTTGTGCTTCCCATAATTTCAGTTAACTCAGTAATTCTGAATTTCTGATGGGATTGAAAACTTATAGTCGCATAGCCAATACTGGCTATTTACTTTGAGAGAAAAGATTTGAGTGGATGGTTTTCAGCTGACATTCATTCTAAAGCCAAGAAAAAAATTCAGGTTCAGAACTAAGTGTTTTAGTTAGGAGAGATGACAGAGGTTCTGGTTAGTCAACAAAATGATGGACTGGTTATTAGGATTATCTTGTACCTCACTGGTACAAATAGAAATAATTATGCTTTAATTGTATTTTGAGAGAAAAGTGTTATTTTAACAGGAAGGGTGATATGTAGGAGGAGCTAAGTGGGAAGGAGCACCAAGAAGAAGAGATGGAGTAAGGAGAAGAGAAGATGAAGGAGAGGAGAAGCAAGGTGATGAGAGAGTGAAAGAAAGAGAAAGAGAGGGGGGCACGGAGGCAGAAGTTCACATGCCTCCACCAGTCAAAGACAGTTTATATATCTAGGTTGGGTATTGGGTTACACTAACATTTAAAATAATGTATAAAAACAAAAAGAAAAAGGGGACATGGGATAGGCGTTTTCTAGGGAGGGGAGATGGGGAAAGGGGATGACATCTGAAATGCAAATAAAATATCCAATAAAAATGATAAAAAATAATTAAAAACTTTAATTTAAACTATCAAAAAAGAAAAAGAAAAAAACTAATCTACATTTTATCCACTCAAGGGGCTGTCTTGAGCTCTCATTGGTTTTATAGGCTAACAGGATCTCCTAGGCCCCTCCTGTTATTATTGGGGTCTAGGATGGAAATTGTGATGGAGATACTCAGTGTTGGGGGTTAAGTTGGGACAGGGACTCCTTAGCAACCAAGGGCCTCTCTCTTGCTCTCAGTGTCCTTGCTGACCTTGTTGTTATAGCCATATTCATTGTCATACCAGGAAATGGGCTTTACAAAGTTGTCATTGAAAGCAGTGCCAGCCCTAACATAAAAGGTGGAAGAGTGGGAATTGCTGTTGAAGCAGCAGGAGACAACCTGGTCCCCAGTGTAGCCCAGAATGTCTTTTAGTGGACCCTTGGATTCCTGCTTCATCAACTTCTTGATGTCATCATACTTGGCAGGTTTCTCCAGGTGGATGTCAGAGCCCACAATGAATACATTGGGTAGGAACACAGAAGGCCATAGCAGTGAGCTTCCTATTTAGCTCTGGTATGACCTTGACCACAGCCTTGGCAGCACCAGTGGAGGCAGGGATGATGTTCTGGGCAGCCCCATGGCCATCATGCCACAGCTTTCCAGAGGAACCATCCACAGTCTTCTGAGTGGCACTGATGGCATGGACCATGGTCATGAGCGCTTTCATGATGCCAAAGTTTTCATGGATGAATTTGGCCAGGAGGTTTAAACAGTTGGTGGTGCAGAATGCATTGTTGATAATCTTGAGTGAGTTGTCATTTTTCTCATGGTTCACACCCCTCACAAACATGGGGGCATTGGCAGAAAGGGCAGAGTTGACAGCTCTTTTGGCCCCACCCTTAAAGTGGGCCCCAGCTTTTCCATAGTGCTGAAGACCCCAATAGACTCTACAACATACTCAGCACCAGCATCACTCCATTTGATGTTAGCGGGATCTCACTCCTGGAAGATGGTGATGGGCTTCCCATTGATGACAAGCTTCCCATTCTCAGCCTTGATTGTGCGGTTGAACTTGCCATGGGTGGAGTCATACTGGAACATGTAGACCATGTAGTTGAGGTCAATGAAGGTGTCATTGATGGCAACAATCTCCACTTTGTCAGATGCAGAGGAGAAGGCAGCCCTGGTAACCAGGTGCCCTATACAGCCAAATCCATTCACATGGACCTTCACCACTTTGTCTAAGGGATGAGGCTGGCACTACACAAGAAGTGGTGGCTGTCTCTGGAACAGGGAGGAGCAGAGAGCCGTGTACCATTTCAAATTAACTCTGCTTGCTGTTTGTGGTTTGATGTGTAGACCATAGCTTTTTCTCCTGTCATGGCTTAGCACCACCATCATGAATTCTAAATACATGAAAACATAAACCTGATTAAATAAATATTTTGCTTTATATGTTGCCATAGTTGTGATAATTTATCACACCAATAGAAAAGCAACTAATACATTAGCTGCTTTTAGTTATTCTTTTGAAAACTGTCTGTTTAGATCCTAGCCCATTTTTCAAATGGGTCGCTTGGTTTTTGTTTGTTTGTTTTTTGTTTTCTTTTGTTTTTATTCTTGTTTTGTTGTTGTTTGTTTCTTTGTTTGAGTTCTTTGTATATTCAGAATATTAATCTTCTATCGGCTGTACAGTTAACAAAGATTTTCTCTAGCTCTGTGAGCCTGAGCTTCTTTTTTAATTCAATTGTTTCCTTGGTTTAAAAGATTTTTGTGAGATACCATTCGTTAGCTGTGGATCTTAATTCCTTAAGGATTCTATTCAGAATGTTCTTTCCTACATTTGTATCTTGTAAACAGTACCCATATTATTTTCTAGTAGTTTCTGCATTTCAGATTTTACATTGTTGTCTTTGATCAACTTGGTGTTGACTATTGCACAGAGTGATAGGTGTATAATTTTATACTTCTATATGTGACACCCAATTATTCCAATACCATTTGATCAAGCTGCTGTTTTTTTCACTAGTGTTTCTTCTTAATATTGACCATTTAATATAATTCCTCATGTTGTGATAACCCCTAACCCTACAATTATTCTCATTGCAACTTAATAACTGTAATTTTGCTTCTTTAGTGAATTGTAATGTAAATTATAGAAGTTTACTGGTAGCATTTTTGGAATGTCTTATGCATAATATCATGCTACCTGCAAATAGAAATAATTTGATTTTTTTTCTTTTGGTGTTAGCATTCTTTAGTCTCATTCTTTTGTCCTAATGTTAGAACTAGGGATTCCAGTGTAATACTAAAAAAGAATGAGGATACTGAGCAACTTTATCTAATTCCTTATTTTAATAGGATTGCTTTATGGTTATCTCCATTTAGGATGATGTTGGCTGTGCACTCAACAACTTTATTATGTCAGGAAAGTTTTTCTTCTGTTTGATCCATTCTATTGGCAGTGTTTTCCCTGAGTTTCCTAATGAGGTTACTGAAAATTTCAATTTCTCCTTTATTTTAATTCAGTTTCCTTCAGTATTTCCAGTTCTTTGTTGGATTCTCTTTTCAAACTCTGAATTGTCTGTGTAATTTCAATTAGTTTCATGTTTATGTTTCTTAGGACTTCTTTTCAGTCAATTAGCCCTGTATTCTTTAATTTCCTTGAGATATCTTTGTGTGTCATTTTTAAACTCTTGAGGTTTTTTTTAATCATATTAATGACTGTTATTTTAAACTATATGTCCTGGGTTCATCTAGGTTACTCTCATGATAAAACATTTCAATAGGACTAATGAGATTTCTTTAGTGGAATATATTGTCTTTGCCTTTTATATTATTTGTGCCTCTGTAAATTTGACCTAGGGATGAAGACCTACTTCATTGATTGTTTTAGTGGAAGTTGTTTTGTTGTTTGTTTTGTTTTAAATTTTTCCACAGCATTATCATTCATTATAGTTTAATAAGGAAACATTCTCATCTCTGAGAATTGATGAATCGACGAATAAAATGGTATATTTACCTGGAATATGACATCTTTTAGATAATAAAATGAATAAAGTCTGACACGTTCTGCAGCATTGCTAAAACTTTATACTATTATGATAAGTGAACAAAGCCACAGGAAGAAGCAATACAAGGTATAATTTGCTTTTCATAGATGACCTATAATATGCAACAGAGCAATAGTAGACTTCTGTCATTCATGATGAGTTAGAGGGCTCAAAATATATAAATAGTAGTTATATTGGTTAATAATGTTTGGCATTTCTCTGGAGGGTATTGAAAAATGTCCAAATATTAGATTTTGTTCAATGTTGTACAACTAGAAACTACTGAATCTGTGCTATAATTGTGTATATTTAATGACGTGAAGATTATATGTCAGTAAAGTTATAAAAACTGAGTGTGTACTGAAATTAGTTCAGTATTAAGTTACAATTAAGAAAACAAAGAACAGGAAATCCAATTGAGTTATATGCACAAAACAATGGGCTCTGTAATTAAAACTCTTTCCACAAGGAAAACTTCTTTCTAAGAAGTCATTATTAGTGACTCTCCTCCAACACTTATGGAAAATTTAATAATCATGTACAAACTTATTCAGGAAGTAGAATAGAGATTAGTCTCCAAAGATTTTATTTTGTTAATATTGAAGGCACAAAAAGTAGTAAAATGTAAGCAAAGCCCACATGCAATGTGATGAATAGATTAAACACAGAGTTACCGTATAACTAATAAATTCTAGATATATTCCAATAATAAATTATACAGTTAGAGACTAAGAATATAGATGTGTGCCTGCAAATTGGCTCAGAAGTAAATATACTTGACAGCAATGCTGAAGACATGACTTCAATCACTGGAGCTCACAGTACAAGGAGAGAATTGATTACTTAAATTTATCCCCTTACCTATACAAATATTATCACAAATATCATATATACATATACATAGTGATAATGATTATTAGTTTTGGAAAAAACATGCATGAAAAATATTTACCTAACTACTGGTAAATTGCTTGTCCAAATATACAAAGCACATCACATTATTTGAAATAGAGGTTTACACAAAAAAATACAAGAGTTGTTTAATTTACAAAGGTTGATCAGGATAATTCTTTTTTTTAATGTAATGAAGGAATAAATTTATATAATTTCTTTATCAAAAAATGAAATAGCCGTGTCTGCTTAGAAGACAAAAACTCAACAAACTGAAAACAAATGGGACCTATTTTACTAACGCAAAGAACATGTATATATAACTTATTTTGAATATTATGAACAACAGCATTTAATACTTCCTCCTAAAGTTAAGCATATACCACAGATGTCCAATGTTGTACCTTCTATTAATTTTAAAAACAGAAGTGAAAAATTCAAATTCCACATAAAAATTTAAAGCATTTAATATATTCAATATATTTATAGGAAGAATCTCTGGTTCAACCTTTAAAATTATCTGATTATAAGGAGTGTGCTATCATGTCCAGTGCTACATTTTTATCATAAATATCATGAAGAGTGATCATGGCTTTTTAACAGCTTTATAAACTTGGTTTACATTATACCTTGCCTGACTTGAGACATTTCCTTCTGACAGAAAAATCTATGGTATCAAAATGTTGAGAACTATCCTCATGCTGGTAATATCTTATTAAAAATACTCAAAAATAACAAAAAATACGACAGCAAAACTCGTGAAATGAAAGTCTACCACAGGATTACATGGTTCCTTAGAAATTTGGAATAAATTCTCAAAATGTGATTTACTAAATGCTTTGTAGTTTCCCTTGTTACATACTTTTTTTGCAGTCATATACTTATCTTATGACACTCGAGAGTTATAGCTGTTGGTTAAACAATAAGTTATTTTAGTTAAGCAATGCCATGGAGAACTTTGAGGGACAATGTAATTTTAATTATGGCTATAATTTTATATAACAGTCGTGAGTTTCATGAACATGATTAGACATATGTTTTAAACTTTTAGAAGTATTTTGATGTAAACTGGGCAGTGGAGACTCAAGACTTTATGCAAGCACTTAGGAGTTAGAGGCAGGTGGTTATCTGAGTGTGAAGCTAGCCTGGTTAATAGAGTGAATTACAGCACAATCAAGATTACACAAAGAAAAACCACACAAAAATATTTTAATATTATTAAAAGAGTCAATACACATGATTTTAGTATTTGGAAATATACTGTCTAACCACATTGTTATGGGTATAATAACCATTACTCAAATTGTTGGATTCTTAACTTGCAAGTAAATTTAGACTATCTTCCTGTCTTCCTGTTTGTGTTTGTGTGTGTGTTTGTATGTTTGTGTGTGTTTGTGCTGGCTGTGCAAGTATAAGGTTCTTCTAGAGCCTCACACAGTATCAGATACCAGAATCTTTATCTTAAGATTATAATGATTTCTCAACTCAGACACCAGAGCGTAAGGCAAGTTAAAGATTAAGTCTTCTCATCTTCAGAAGACATTTCTGCAGGAAATTTGTGAAAGAACACCAGAAAGGTAAGAAGAAAATGTGAGAATAAGTGAGAGATGACAAGGGGAAAAGGATGCCAAGAAAAAGACAAATTACAGTGTCAAGAACTCCAACAGATATTTGTCAGGAAATTGTCATTGGTATTAGAGTTTCAGTCACTGGTAGTAAGAATACTTTCAGAAGTCTGGGTTTGTGGATAATAAGGGGGTAAAATGTGCATCTTTTCTAGATTATCTAATGTAATTATGTTGTGAGGTGGATGTTAAAAATTGACATGAGTAAATTAAATAACTTTCCTACATAGATATTTTGAATGAAAAAAGGATGCAATGTTATTCAGACAATGTTAAAAATCTTAGAACTTTTCCAAATTATAAAATACAGTTTATCTGGTAAAGGGTATTGGAAAGTACAGATAATTACTGATCAGTTGGTTGCTAAATACATTATACATTAATACAAGCTCCTGGATTAAAGGGCTAGCAAACCAAATTTGAAGATAGGAATTCATTGACTGATAGAATTGAAACTTTCAGGAGTATTTTTGGCAATTTATACAGGTTAAAAAATGAAATCTAGTCAGTCTAAATATCTTTATTCTCATGAGTGAGAGAAGAAATTTGAATAATTAATTGGCAAAATAATGAACTAAAATTAGGTGTGTAGGTATTTGTTAAGTAGGCTTTTACTTTCAATGCCCCCCAAAGACCTTTTCAAATTGTCTATCACTTCCACACTTTAAAACATCCATTTTGTGAAACCAATAGCTCTTCAAACATTATTTATATGCATTTCATTATTTAATACTTAATATTACTAAATATATAAAGGAAGGAGAACTAAGTAGAAGATAGGTGAGATACAGAATGTCCTTTTGAACATGAAAGCAGGAACATCAAAAAGGTTTTCCTAACATATATAGTACATTGCTCCTGCTTTTTATTTTACTATGCTGGTGAAGAAATTACAGATGAAGACAGTAAGACAAAAAACTCTGAATTTAAAAAACTAACCCATAAATTACCAATTGTAATATCAGAAAATCCAGACAGACAGCACTAAGACCCAGATCTACAACCTACCATGCTCTACCTCCCTTCTTCTCAACTATGCAGTCTTGATATTTTCTTATGAATATGAAAATGGAGGTTCAACAAAGACCCGTGCACAGATATTTATATTATCTTCATCCACAATTCTAAATCAACCAAGATGTTCTTCAGTAAATGAGTGAAAAATAATGCATGGCACATTCTTGTAATAGAATATTATTCAGAATCAAAAAGAAATAATGTCATATATCATTAACTCTACATAATTATGCCCACAATTTTAATTAATGTTTTTAATTTTTAAGAAAGTAGATCAAGTTGTGCATAGAGACTCTGATATGTAATCACACAATTCAGAGAACTAAGGCAGAAGGATTTCTGTGTGTTTGTTGTCATCCTTGAATACATAGCATGTACCAGGACATCTTGGGCTATACATGGTATGAGACTAGCTCAAAAACTAAAATAAAATAAATATTTTATTTTAAAACAAAAATAAGAATAATAATAAGTCAAAATAAATACAACTCTTATATGTATGTATGTATATATATATATATTCGTATATACATGTGTGTGTGCATATGTTTGTATAAACATGTGTTTATAATTATTTATAATTATATAAATTGGCAGAAACATGGGAAATAATTTGGTTCATATTAATTGCAAACAAAAAGATGCAAAACTAAAATTTGGAAGAATATAAAAGTTAAATATAATGAGCTACACAAATAAACTAGGCCAACATGATAGCTCTGCATGTCTCTGAGTGGTAAATTATAGTCTCTTTCCCAGAATGCTTACATGTTGCTATATGAAGTAAAGGATTTAACACATGAGTTTGACATACTTTTCTCCATATTTTTCTTTTCTCTAAGCAAGTATCTTAGGCTTTTGTAACTCTCAGCATTAAGATGTTTTCAAGGCTCAGTGTCAAAGTATTTTTTACTTATTGTCATTTCTTGTTAATAATAGACATTCAAGCACACTGAAAATCTCTGACCAGGTTTATCTAAGTGTAGTCAGCAGGAAAAGAAAGGAAAGCATTTTTAAAGCATATATTTTCCAAAATTTTTATAATGATTATGCATTCACTTTCAGTGTTTCACCTCAGAAACACTGAAATTAGAATATATTGTATGGAAATATTTTATTTTCAATAAAAACCATAAAACCAAATGAATCACATAAAGAGTCATCTTTGAAAGATAAGAGGACTAAAGGAAGGAAGTTGTGTTCATATTGTAGGCCTGCTCCTATTTGTTCTTACAAAGGAGAATAATAATAGGACATAAGTAGTATAAAAGTATGTTAAACGTGTGCATGAAAAAGTTAAAATGAAGTCCATTATTTTGTATAATTAATTATGAAGATATTTAATGAGAGACATACATCCACAATAATCTCAGCTTTCAACATATGGTTAGGTCCCTTAAGCAACCATTTAATGAGAGACATACATCCACAATAATCTAGGCTTTCAACATATGGTTAGGTCCCTTAAGCAACCATGATCAAGATCATATTATAGAAATTAAAGAACAAAATCTCAAAAATTGTTTATGTTCAGGAACATCTCTGCATACAATATCCCCATACTGGAAGAGGTTCTGATTATAGCACTGTTTTCCAGATAAGAGAAGTAAGGCATAGACTATGTTTCTGTTCACAGCTAGAGAAAGGAATCATAGTCAAGACAAGATTATACTGACATTCAGGAACACTGTTTTATAGTGATGAGAAGAGGGTAATTCAAGCAGTCATCAAGATTTGGCAGCATATCTTCCTTTTACCATTCCCAACTTGAAGCTTCCAGTTTGTAACATAGGAGCAATAGCACCTTCTTAGAAAAAAATTATAAAGCAGAAATATTCTCATGTTGTAAATGTACTTATATATACTTAATATTCATATGATCTTATTATATTTAATAAGTTGTATGAATTATAAAGTTTAACAAGTCAATGTAATCTTATGTAATGTTTAATCATAAAGATTATTACTTAAGTTTAAATGTTTTACCTCATTTATTAAAAAAATGTGAAATTCATTTCTTCTGCTGGTCTTTCCAACTTCAGAGGAGCATTTATAAGTTAGAGTTAATCCTTGATAAATACACATTTGTTTTCATTAAATATTCAGAAACATTTCATTAGGTGAAATCCCTAATTAAACACTGAAATCCAAGTCTATTATACCAGTATTATGATTCTTCTAAAAAGCCAAACTCTAACCTATCTACTGAAGTCAGCTTTAAAACCTTCTTTTGTCAGAAGACTTACTAGAACCTTATCTTCAAGCCAAAGTCTTTAAGCTTATCTTCAGGCTTATGTCTTCATGTGTTTAAAATTTCACCTTAAACATGTTTGCATACAAATTAGAACTTCTAACATTACTAGGACATGTAATATTATAGGAAACTCCATGACCATCTTGCTCTTAGGATCTCTTCCCATTCTTCTGCCATGTTCTCTGACCCTTAGGTACAGGAGTGTTTTGTAGATGAACCCACTGGACATAAGCTTCACTTTGTATTTTTATTGGTTGTAGTTTTCTGTAATTGTCTCTATCAGTTGTAAAGAGAACTTTCCTTACAGAGGAGTGAGGACTACATTTATCTGTGCGTTTAAGGCCAAATGTTTAGAATATAGATAGAGATTATGTTGGTATTTCTTAGTAATGTCAGAAACTATACACATAAAATCTAACACCCATTACTGACTAAACATGACCTGAACAAGGACAACAATAGACATGTTAAAGTGGATGGGGGAAAGCCTATAGGGCTCAACTCTACACGAAGAACTACAGGGAACTAAGGAATGTTGAAAGTAGGAAGAATACTTTTCTCCAGGGAAGATCACAGCAATTGGTTATCAGTTCTGAAAACATAAGTACAAGTAATGTCATACAGTTCAAGAAGGTTATGGTTTGATATATATATATATATATATATATATATGTGTGTGTGTGTGTGTGTGTGTGTGTGTGTGTGTGTGTGTGTGTGTAAAACAATTAATGAAAAATGAAGCCATGAATTTGAAATAGAGCAAGGAGGGATATATGAGCAGATTTGGAAGGAGGTGAGGTAAAGAGAAAATGATATAATCTCAAAAAATAAGAAAAATAGTTTAAAAATTTAAAAATTTAAACATTTGAGTAGGGGATTGGTAAGACTGTGAATGGCACTAGTTTACAAAACAGATTTCAGGGAGCTCATTTGCTCAGAGAAAACTCACTAATTATGAATTAGGAGATATACTCACATATGACACCCCACTGTCTGTTTTAAACAGGAACTGTTGTCTCCATATTGTGTCTACTGAGCCTCTTCATAACTAAATTATTTTGCTAAGGTTTCAAAAGTATTAAATCAGACAATATCAGATCAAAAGTTTGACTTCAAACCCACACATTTACTTGTCAGACCAACACATAATTATCGTGCAATAAACCATGAATCTCATCGCCATTGTCAAGAAATACAGAGACAAGAAAAATTAGATGTTTCATATGTTTATTGAATAAGAATTTAATAGAGACAAAAGTACAATTTTGTTATTTAGTTAAATATTATGTTAAGTTGAAAATGTGCTTGTGGTACTGATGTTGAAATTTACCTCCAAACATATTTTATTGAGATGCTCATTTTTATATTAATTACTGCATCATTTAGTAATTATTTAAAATCCATGCAGGTAATAGTATAGGGTTTACAACCATGCACATGAAACTAACATATAATTCACCCTCAAAAGAAGTCCATAATTTTGTGTGTGGTAGACAAGAGTGATGATGTAGAAAGACACAGTTGTGATTTGAACATGTGAGTGATAGAGATGTTCAGAAAATATTAAGGGTTATACAGATAGGCCACTCTAGGAGAGGAACGTATAAAGATTTACTGAAGAAATTGGCATTAACAGAATGTGTCAAAATGTCTAGAAGAGCAAGAGAAATGACATTATGTATCACAGTCCATCAAGTAGTCTGGGAGATTTATAAGAAAGCAGAATACATGAATTAACTTACTTTGGACAGGACTAAGTACTTTTAAAAATTAACAGAACAGGAAATGCAACGAGTTCACCATTGATAAAATGTAGGTTTTGAAGTAAAGTTAGAAATTACAGACAAAAAGTTGCATGTTGTCTGCATACAATGGCTCAACTTATTTAGTAGAAAAATATTTTTCAAAGTGTAGTCATCAGGTCCCTTTGCATCTATAATGCCATTTAACTAAAGCCACAAGGCCAGAAATCTTTTTAAATTCATGCATAGATATTTTGCCTTTTGGTATTTACTGATATTTATACTAATTGTATAAGAAAAAATGAGGGAATAAAACTACATAGTAGCACAAACTAAGACAGATACCAATGTGTCAATGTATACTCAAACATACTAATCAGCTGTGTTTTTAATCATAATGTCTCAGACTCTCAAAGTTAAAATCCAAGCCAATATTCATTAGGAACTTACACTCCTCATGAATTCACAAAGGCAAAATTTATTATTATAAACCCTGAGCACATGTAGGTTTTACATTTAACATTTGAACACATTTAATACTCTGTGATGAGCAGGAAGTGCATAGAAATAACATCTGAAGCACAGTGGTTGTCTCCAGGAAAAACGTTTGTCTTATTACTTTCTTCCTTGCATGAGACACTGCTTTTTTTGAGAGAATGATTGAAAGAAAAACTTGCCTAGTTTAGTCACCAATACTGTCTTAGAAAATAATAGCCAAAATATCTGAAAAGGGTAAAAAAAATACCCTGTTATTTTTTAACTTTTATCTTTTGGTATCTACATGTTTTTTGTTGTATTTCACCAAAATGGTTTATTACAAAAACATGGGTGACAAACATGTATGCATTCACCTGTTTTCTATTCAGCTGTATATAAAGGTAACCTGGAGAAAAATAGAATATAATCATACTTCTCTTATTCAATTGTTATTTCTTTGCAAATAGCTATTTTGGTAAACATTTATCTTAAGTTGTAATAGATTTATTATCACTTTGGATTTAGTTTTTCCACTTAAGAGGAGTTGATGACACTGCCAAAACATGGATCACAGAATCAACTAAACAGGGCTTGTAGGGGCTCACAGAGATGGAAGCAAGAAACATTGACCTTGTATAGGTTGGACCTAAGCCCTCTGCATATATCATATGTATATGCAGCATGGTGTTCTTGTGGGACTCCCAAAAATGGGAGTAGGGGATGTCTCTGACTACTTTGCCTACTTGTGGAACCCTTTCCCTCCTTCTGGTTTGACTTGAACAGCCTTATTGTATTTAGTTAGGTCATGTTTGGTGGTGGATATCCCTGAGAGAACCATTTTTTTTTAAGGGAAAAAGTAGAATAGTGTATCTGGGGGAGATGGGGGTTGTGATGGGGAGTTGAAGGAGTAAAGGGAAGAAGAGAAGAATAAAACTTTTTAAAAGATGTATCCAACTTTATTAACACACTATAAATTTCTGTACTTTGATAAACATTCCTTTCACTTTGACTTCTTGGGAGTTTACTCTTTTTTCTTTTGGTGGGTAAGGGGGAAGTATTTATTTTTAGGGATCTGAACTGGAGTTCTTGTACTTTCAGTCTAAACACTTTAACCTTCTGGGTCTCGATTTATTAAAGCTGCTTAACCCTTATCCTAATGATGTGGGTTATCTGCCATTAGTGTTTCCATTTTAGGTACTTTAAAACTGAGGATGAGGCCACAAGACTGGGGTTTAACCAAACCGTTGTGATTCTGATCCCAAGCTCTTACTATTGAAGTATGCTTATTTATATGCTCATATTCTAATCACAGCTGATATGTTTACCTTTCTTGTGTAGTAAGTTTGGTCATTCCACTATGTTGGAATCCTTGAGTATTATGAAGAAAACAGTAAATCAATCTCACCTGTCCATGTATAGGTTTACACAGTTACAAGGCCTATGTTGTAGGTGACAACAGCAAGAATCCAAGTTGCTGTTTACTGAGTGCCTTACACATGCTAGGTATTACTCAAGAAAATTCTTTACACACATGTATCTGTTATTCTGCTTAAAACAATAGAAAAAAAAGGAGAATTTACTCTTAATAAAGAGATTTTTGACTGGGCAAGTTGGCTCAGTTGGTAAAGGAACATGCCACCAAGCTTTAAGACCTTTGTACAATTTCCAGTTCTACATGGTAGAAGGAAAGAACTGTCTCTTACAAATTGTCTTATGATCATACACTAATGTTCCCACAACTCACACCCACATTCACCATATGTATATACACTGAATATAACAACTGTATTTGTAAATGTGATTTTATTCACCAGATATAATTGTTGCCTCAGAGGCTTACTGCTGAATAATCTCACCCTTTCTACTTCTTTCTGAACCCTGACTCTCTGGGTCAATTCAGATCTTCTAGCTCAAACTCCTCTTCAAGCTGACTGACTCAAATTGGCTTCTCTCAACTTCTGACTGAATTTCTTCTGCTTAGGTTCAAACTAACTTCTGCAATATGTTCTAACCTTCTGGCTCTTTATTCTCTGGCTTCACCTGTCTCTTCTGACCTGCTCTGCAAAAACTGAATGGAACTCACTAACAAACTCACTTGAACTCAACTGCACTGTATGAACTGCACCAACTGCATGGATTTAATTCTTGGTTCTTTCTCTGTCCTCTCTCTCTCTCTCTCTCTCTCTCTCTCTCTCTCTCTCTCTCTCTCTCTCTCTCTCTCTCTCACTACTCTTAAGCAGTACTGTTTTCATGGGAGTTGGGCGTATTTTATCTCTGACTTATTTTGTCAAATATTTCTCTGATTCATCATTTTATCTGTCCCTCAATTAGACATCACTTTCAAACATGGATGCTTCCTTCTACACACTAACTTCATCTTCATTGTTTGAGATTAAAGGTGTATACTAATGTTGTTTCTATACTCCAGCCAGAAGGATTAAAGGTGAATATTAAAGGCATGTCTGTACTGCAGCTAGATCACACAGAGTTAGAAGATCTTTGGATATGAACCCTTTCCAGATCAGCCATGTTGGTGA
>JANHMN010000005.1:10418913-10432311 GCA_030674055.1 Rhabdomys pumilio | reverse complement strand
GCCTTGATCTGGGTCTTGAGGTGGGAAGCACACGGTTTTGACTGGGACACTGAGGTTTGGATGGCATACACTTTTGATCTGGATTGACAAATGCCTTTAATATAGCTCTTGTGGCATACCTTTAATATTGGCTATAACTTCTGCTAGAGGCCTATATAAGGACAATGGAAGAAGAATTTTTGTTTTTAATCTTTGCCTGTTTGTAATCACTTTATCAGTACATCCATTGAAGACTCCTTCTTCAGGTTTCAAGTTTATATAATAGATCAGCTGAAACACCTATCCTTGAGGGATGGAGCAACTGCTAGATTCTTGGAATTTCTATTCACAGGTGGCCATTGTTGGGTTACTTGGACTGCAGCCTGTAATCACTCTAATATATTTCATATATATATATATATATATATATATATATATATATATATATATATGTGTGTGTGTGTGTGTGTGTGTGTGTGTGTGTGTGTGTGTGTGTGTTTGTGGGTTGTGTATATATATATATGTGTGTATATATATATATATATATATATATATATATATATATATATATATTCATTCCATAAGGTTTGTGACTATAGAGAATCCTCAGTAATACACTAAGCCAAAGAAGCAGTTTACTTATGGGACAAATAAACTGGTATGGTAAAAAATACAATGGTAACATGCTTCTAGAGCATTGTCTTTCATGATTGAAAGAAAACAAACAAATAAGATAAAACTATGCTTGAATGCTCCATCAGTGTCTTGAAACCTTTTCTATTGAAGTGATAAATAACGTGGACAAAAGCAACCTAAACTAAGGGAGAGTTTCTACAAGTCCATAGTAGCCAAAATAGCAGAAACTTGAAATATCTGGTTGCATCAAATTTATGGTCAAGAAGCAGAAAATAAATGTATGCTGCTGCTCAACTCTTTTTCTCCACCTGCATAGTTCAGATACAAGCCACAGAACAGTAGCATGAGTGGCTATTCCCTCCTAAATTAATGCAATTAAGATAATGTCTCACTGGAATGACCAGTGGGCATGTCCATGGTGATCCTAAGACTCTGTCAAGGTGACAATTTTACCACATTCACAACACAAACATGAATCAACATATCACACACATAGGTATAAGGGGTAACTCTTTTACAATATTATTTTTAGTACAAAATTTAGTACAAGGACCTTGGACAGCCTATAAAAGGTAGAAAATTTAACAGAAGTCTACAGTCTCCAAGAGGTGCAATCCTTAAGACCTGATTTTGTCTCATTATCTTTAGACTTGTGTTTGATTTTTGGTCTCTACCATTCTTGTTCTTCTTCATGTCTTTGGTTATTTGAAGGATAAAAGATTACCACTGTTATTTTACTTGATATGCAAACATAAAGAATATCACTGTTATTTTATTTGATATGCAAACATGCAAAACCACACAAACACCCTCAATAGTTCACTTTTCATTTTCTCATGTTTTATGGTATTATACAAATATTACTCCAAATTATGTATCATTTCCCCCATTCTCTGACCTAGTATTATCTAAAATGCTGTCTTGAATGACAAGAAATTGAATGCCCTAAATTCTGCTGAGGATGAGTTATTGCTAATTGGTTTTTTGAACAGACTGAATGATGTGAGCTTCTTTGAATTTGCAATTCAAAGGAATAAATTTTATGTCAGCAAAATCCATAAAGATTTTTATGGTGTTTGCCTCAATTTGACAAATTGTCTCTTCATTTTGATCAGTTTTTTTCCTGACCAGAAATATTACAAGGAGGGAAGAGAGTCAAGATGTCCCTTATGCATTTATTCTGAGTGTGCATGATGCATGTTTTTTCCTTTGGACAAGTCTACAAATTTTTCTCAGCAAATCATATTATAATATCACAGCAGTTTCTGATTCTGACTCATTGTTTTCCCAGATTCAACACATCCATATTCCTCACTAATTGCTAGTTTACATTTTCAGTTTTATATATCAAGCATCCTGGCATTGTAAATATGAACACAATAGTATAATTGAATAGATAAATGTATAGATAGTCATCCATTTCTTTATGGGATGATGGACATTTAAGTTGTTAATTATGCATTATTTCTTAATAAGTCCTATTCACCTAAATTTGCATGGTTCTCATTGTTAGAAATATTTTCTGTTACTAGCTGAACTATGCATTGGAGGGTATTTAGCAATATCTCTTGCTTCTTCCAATAGCACCCTCATTTTTCTGACAAACAGAAAAACATTCCCAGATATTGCCAAATATCTCCTGGGGAGCAAATCGCTGCTAGCTAAACATCACTGCCTTAAAATATATGTGTTCTTTCAGTTCACTTATTTATTTGAACCAAATTTTCTGAATCAGCATTTATTGATCAAATTAGTCTTTGTACAATTCTAGATGTATTTCTGAATTGTTTTACTAAGTAGTGTTTAGACTTTCTTTGTCCACCAGTAAAACTATGCATTAACTGCAGTAGTCTTACATGATATCACTTGAGTTTTAGTTTACAGATATAAATAATTTTTCAATATTACTACTTTATTTGTATTTTGAACACTGTTAAATTAAAATATATGTATCAATTTATTACTTGGGTACTTTGCTTTTGGAAATGCCATTTTAAATCAGCTCAGTGGTCTTACAGGACTTCTAGAAATAATAAAGGACAAAAGAGTAGCAGAAGAGGAGCACTTTTTCTAATAATAGTTACCCAATGAATTAGAAATGATTGTGAGTTATTTTTTCAATATTTTACTTTTATTCAGCAAAAAAGACTGTAAATGAGACCATTATGTCTTACTTTATGATTTTTTCAGCCATTATATTTTTGCATTATGTGGAATGCATGGTCTAGAGTATAGAAATGATATATCTAAAATGTGTTCTAAAACCTGGTGAAAATTTTTTTAAATATGCTCACTGGTGCAATAGTGACATGAGCATCAAGGGGAGAAACTAACCACTTTCTGACTGGTTTAAGTCCTACTCCATAGAATAAAACTCATTCTTGGAACCACTTTCAGGCTAATAATCTGTGGCTACCCTAGAGGAGAACCTACTACTATTATTTTCTAAATGTACATAGTATTACATTGACTCCTGATGAATTGTCGTTATACTCACAGATAAATGCATCACTCAACACTCAATAAGAAGCATGTATTTGCAGTAATAGATAATAATTAACACAGAGAGCCCACAACTGGCCAAAATGTAAAGAATAAGAGACTGGAATACTGAATCCTAAATGACAACTGGCCAAAATGTAAGGAATAAGAGACTTGAATACTTAATCCTAAATGGGACATCTGTAGAAAACTCCATCTCTCAAGGCACAGGAATCAGTACAGAAGAGATGTCAGAAAGCATGTGAAAGCCAGTTTTCTGGACACAGTAGGGCAGCTACACATATGAACTCACAGTGGCTATGACAGCATACACAGACATGTACAAACTCAAGGTAGACTAATTCGGTGTAAAAGTAACTTTCATCCTTTATGGTAATTGTCATCTCTTAGATTTACTGCCTCAGTCTGCTAACCTAGACCTAGTCTTGTAAGTTTTTAGCCTCCATACAATTTAATCAGGCCTAGAATGTTTTCAGCTTCTGAGACTTACTACTAAAAAAGCTCACCCTTGTAGCTTTCTGCTTTTTGGCTGGTTGATTCAAATCAGCTGGTCTAGCTCAAACTCCTCTCCAAACCGACTGATTCAGTCTGGCTTTTCTCTTTTAGCCTCTCCTGAATCACTTTGCTTGTCCTCAAACAAACTTTGGCAATCTATCCAAATCTTCTCATTCTCTGGCTCATTTTGTCTTTACCTGTGTCTAGCTTGTTCTCTCTTCAACCTGTCTCTCTACAACTGTCTCAGTAAACTGCCTGCTACCTCCTTCCCATTCTCTGCACTGCCACCTAAGTACCTTCCCTCTCCCTCTCTCTTCTCATGAGAGTTAGGCATATCCTATTCTGTCAAATCTTTCTGATTTGTTACTTCGTGTTGCATGTAGTTTTAAAAACACACTGCCACTTTTACCCAGGAGTTGCTGCCCACACTCTGGCACCTTCTGGCTCCTTTTTGTCCCAACCAGCTTAGTTCTAGGATCATTTGCCACCAGCCCCAACCTGGCCTCCTTTTCTACCTGCCTTTGCTCCTGTAGGAGTCACTTTACCAGTTCACTCCCAGAGACCCTAGAATCTGTGGATAAAGGATACACAGACAGCTTTATTGTTTTAGAACCTGATGGCTAGGCACAATTGCTAGGCACAGAATTCTCTGTCCTGGAAAGGCAGGCCTTTTTCAATTATTGTCTCCATTTCTCCTCCTGCTCTAAACTTAGTGGTTTATATCAGCTGTCCCCTGCCAACTATCTTGGTCATCTGCCCATAGTGAAGGCTACAGCCCCTAGCTGCCCTAAGGCCTTACATGATTACAGCATCCTCTTTCCTCCAAAGCATGGCAGAAAAGCCCCTCTCCCTTTACCTGCATCTATTTTTCCTCTTGGAACCCAGAAGTACCATCTGTACCTTCCATCCAGCAATTGCCCTCTATCCCCTGGCTTTCTTTATTGACAAGTCAAGAAGCAATTGGGAAACAAGATCTGAGCTACAGATTCTCCCCTTACAACTTCAACTACCATCCAGTTAGACAACACTTTCAAACGTGGGTGCTTCCTTCTACAAACTAACTTTACATTCATTGTTTAGGATTACTGGTGTGTATTAAGGATGTGTGTGTTTTCCAGCCAGAGGGACGAAGTTGTGTGCTAAGGGCTAAGCCACACCGCAACTAGAAACAAATTTATTTTTTCAGTAAACAATACAATCTTGGGATTCACAGTGTGATCAAATATGTTGCAACAAAATTCTGAGCAAGGAGATGGAAGGTGGCCCTGGCAAAGGAACAACTTATATCTGCTACTGTGTAACACCTGGTGGGTTAACCACATTCCAGAGTATATGACGTACAAATTGGAACTGATAATTTTCTTTTAAAGATGCTATACTTTGGGCAGATAAAAAATGAGGTATGGAATAGGAGAGGAAATGGGGAGAAATATTGTCTTAGTAAAGTGTTTTATTGCTATGAATATACACCATATCCAAGGCAACTCTTAATATAGGAAAGCATTTCCTTGGGGTCAGCTTACAGGTTCAGAAATTCAGTTCATTATCATCATGGCATGAAGAATGGCAGCATCAAAGTACACAGGGGACTGGAGAAGTTGAACGCTCTATGTCTTGATCCAAAGACAAACAGAAGACTGAATCTCTCAGGCAGCTTGGAGGAGGGTCTCAAAACCCACCCCTTCCTTCAACACTTCCTACTACTTCAACAAGAACACACCTCCTAATAGTGCTACTTCCTGGGCCAAGCATATTCAATCCACCACAAATATGACCAAAGTGTATTATACAAATTGTGAAAGAACTGATGAATATTATTTAGATATTCTTAATTATCTTCATTTACTTTGTGTGAGTAAATTGATTATTTAATTAAAATGATGTCTCAAAGCTGTACTCTTGAAAACAAGGAATTTGTTCACTGTATAAATGATAATTTGGCTTTTACCTTACCTGCTTACTCTGTGAACATGTGTTCTTCTCTGTGCTTAATGTCTTATACCACAACCAGCATTTACCCATCCTACTTCCAAGAATTATATACTAATGAGTAATTCAATTATGTTTACTACATCTAATCAAGAAAGACTAAAACAGTCAACTATTTAAGATGGTTTAGACACAAAAAAGAGCACTAGATTTATTATTCTGAGGGTCAAATTATTCATCTTTCTGTTGAAAGCACTAAAATCTCAGACTCCAAAATAGCCAAAATGAGGTTAAAAGAAAGAGGAGCCATAACTCTTGGAGCTCCTACATGCTGTATACTGCTACTCTTGAAGAGCTAGAAATCTCTATGACAAAGCCAAGGCAAAAATAAAAATGCCAGGCAAAAATAAAAAATCCAGTGTCTTTACAAAGCAAAAACAAAGCCACAAAATTGAAACAAAACAAAACAGAACTCTGAAATCATTCAAAATTCCACCTTGAAATAAGATAGCAGTAAACATGTGTTAAGAAATTTAAATTCATAGTAGTAATCAGAATAAATAATTGGCTATATTGCACATGTATTTTGAAACTTTCTTGTATAATAACATTTTTGCATTAACTGAGAATTTTGATGTAAAATATGAAAGTTTATAATTTATTGGTTAAAATTCAAGCCCTGAAAGACTGATTTACTTTAAACATGGATGTCTCTTTAACAGGACTACAAATTGCTGCTAAATAGACTTTTAAGTTCACTGCAATAACTAGGCAATCGTGTTAAATCTTCAGTTGTGATGTGTTTCTACCCTAAAATGATCACTTGTCTTCATTTTGTCAAGTTTATTGCTCCAAAAGGATACCAAAAGGGCACAAATTGCTACCTGTAACAAATTTTGTAGCAAATTTAATACCTCCAGTAAGGCTGGAGTTTTTAGGTTGTCACTCTAAGGAAAAATCAGCCCCTCATTTTGCTTGTCTTTCATTTTTGAAAGCTTATTCTAGTCATTGAATGAGACAACTCATATAGACTTTTACTAATGAACACTTCAGAAGCTGAAACCTGGGACCAATGATCTATACACTTGACCATTAACATCCTATGAAGCATTCCTGGCTGTGTTTTGCATCATACTTCACACTGAAACAGATTGTAATTATAGAATATAGACAAGTATGCAAGGGAAATGGGCACGAGACATAAAGGCGCGTATTATCCAGGGAAGTCTCAGTCACTAGAAGATGATGTTAAAAAACAAGAAAGATCATTCTTTCTTGGATAGTTCAAATAGTGGTCTCAAGTTTAAGGAGGATAAGGTCACTTGGTAGCACTTACAGTTTGTATTTTATGTAGTATCCAATTTGATGGAAATTAGCAGTGGTCCTATTTACTTTTTACAAGATATAATTGATTTGTAGAGGAATAAATAAGGTAAAAAGGTCTTATGAGATAGTTCAGAGAACTGTTTTGGAAGAATGGGGGGGGGTAAACCAAAATACTAAAATCCATGTATTTTCTGTAAGTGAAGGTCATTTAGTTTATTGAACATTGTCAACTATTTTCACTTTCTCTCTCTCTCTCTCTCTCTCTCTCTCTCTCTCTCTCTCTCTCTCTTACATTCTTTCTGTTTGTAAATTTTTTGAACTCACAGTTTTCTTTTCCTCTTCAATGGTAGTATTATAGGAGTATGCTATTTCATTAAGCCAATTTGATTTATTTTTAAATCTCTGTCAATGTTTATACATAGAAAAAAGTCTGTCTTGAAAAGGGATATAATCCCAGTTTACACATACTTTTGATTCTGCTTATTTTTGCTGTTCTCACCTTTTAAAAAAACACTTTTCTGACAGTGCAAATGTGACTACCCATAAGTTTCTTTGTTTTAGCTCATTTTTAAAATTCTGTCTTTTTAATTTAGGCCATATTTTTGGCATGCAACTGTTTAACAGCATTCAGCATAAACTTCAATTCAGAGCAAACTAATACGTTGACAAGTAAAGAGTTACTCTGGAAGAAGCCTAAGAATGCTTTCTCCATGCCTTCTGTCTACTGGAAAGATCACCAAGGAATTAGAAGAGAAAATACATGGTTGTTACTTTGTATGAACTTTGGCAATCTCTATTATTATTTTGTTAGAGGTTATGTCTCACTATGTAGTGCAAACTGGCCTCAAATTCACTACTTAGCCCATGTTGCTCTTAAATTCATGGCAATAATTATATCTCATTCTCCATACTGCTTGGGTTATAGACATGCATCATCATTTCTACCTTAAATCTCATTAGTGATTTTTGAAAAAATATACTTTATTTTAACTTATGTATTTATATTTGTGTCTGTGTGTAGGTGTGTGTGTGTGTGTGTGTGTGTGTGTGTGTGTGTGTGTGTGTGAGCACACGTGATAGTACAGGCCAAAAGAAGATGTCAAAGTCCCTGGTGTTAAAATTGTACGTAGTTGTGAACTCATTCTCAAATGGGTGCTGGGAATCAAACTCAGGTCTTCAGTAAGATGGGCAAGTACTTAACCAAACCATCTCCCCTGTACCCACTCTTTGTGTACTTAGTTACAGCAATGCAAGTACTTAAAATAGATGTCTGTCTCCAGGATTCACTTCACTATCCATGTGATAACACTTAAAGAAAACCTAACTCATTATTGAAGCAAATCAATTTGTAACTTGTTTTGCCTCTGTTGTTATTTACTTTTAGTACTTCAAACTTTACTATCAAAACTTAGTGTTGGTCTAGAAAACTAAATTCCTAATGTTCAATTTTACCAAAGAATTCTCAAGAGCCAAAAGTTATAGAGAGAGCCTGCTAGCTCAGAGAAGAAGGGAAAGCACCCAGCTGACCTTCCTACTCCACGAATGGCTCTGAAGGAAAAAGCTCCACCAACATCCCAGAAGGAAAAAAACCTTCTCCTTCTCCATGCTGTCTTAAATAACCTTCAACTCAATGCCCCCTACTTTATGTTTACTTCTGTTCACTTTATGCTACTCCAGTCAGTTGGTTGCTTGCTCTGCCTCTTGACATACGGTTGATTTTATTTAGCTCTTGCATTAAGGATGTGTGGCATGGCCGAGTCACACCATAGCTATTAGTTTGCAGTAAACAAAAAGCTCTAGAATCGAAGACTGAGCCATACCATAGTAGAAACAGATTCTTACAGTGCACAATCTCTAGGGTTCACAATGTTGTCAAATATCCTGCAACACCTAAACCTTCATTCCTTTGTGGTACATATAGTGCAATTATTATTCCATAGAAATTTTCTATGAGACTCAAAAGGGTTGATTTAGGATTAAAACAAAAATTGTGCCACTATAACAAGACAACATGAAAGAACTTCTACCAATGTTATTTCAGGGGACAAATGCAAGAATGACACTAGGAAATAAGTGGTAATTTTCATTATACAGATGAGAAACCAAGTTCAGACACATTAAATTGTGTTCCCAAGGCTGCAGAATTGTCCAAGTCATTACTTTGAGTTTCCTTTTCTTTCAATGCTACCTCTTCCAAACATCTTCTCAACCAAGAAGAATTCACTCTGCATTTTATTTGTTAACATCTCTGCAACAAAGAATCTGGTTTAAATATTTTGTTCCAATATTATTATTATTATTTTAACTTGCCACAATTAGGGATACAATTAATATCCATGCTTTGTATTGAAAATACATTTTTCCTCATATAATGCGTCCTAATTGTGGATTCCCCTCCCTTTACTGCTCCCATTTCCTTACTGTCTGCACTTCTACTCAGATCTACCCCTTCAGTCTTATTAGAAAATAGACAGGCATCTACAGGATAATGACACAATAAAATAAATGAAATGAAGTAAATTAAATCAGATAAAACAAAAGTGAACACACTGGATTAGAACAAAACAGACAGAAAGGAGCCCATGAAAAGACACAGGAAATACAGGAACCCCATAAAAATGAAATTGTAAGTCATAATATTTAAACAACCTTTATGGTAAAAAGAGGAAAAGAAAAAAATTAAATACACACACACACACACACACACACACACACACACACATATATGTGTGTGTGTTTAATTAAACACACATATATATTTAATTTTTAAATATATAGTTAATATATATGTATGTATGTATGGTACACACACACACACATACACACACACACACACACACACACACACACACACACACACACATATATATATATATAAAATAAAAAATAAGATAAAAAGAGAAAGCCATGACATAACATTATGAGATGAGAATCTTCCAAAGATGCTACCAAGTTCACTTTCTATAGGCCATCTACTTCTAGTAGTCACATTGCCTATTTTTTAATTATTTCATTAATTAATTTATTTTATTAATCATTCCATTTGTTTACTTCTTAAATGATATTCCACTTCCCAGTTACCCCTCCACAACCCCCTCATCCAATATCGGCCCTCTTCCCCCTCACCTTTGCCTCTATGAGGGTGCTCCCCCACCCACTCACCTACTCTTGCCCTACTGTTCTAGCATCCCCCTATGCTGGAGCATCAAACCACCCAGGGTCCATGTTCCTCCCCTCCCACTGATGTCAGATAAGGCCATCCTCTGCTACATATGTATCTGGAGCCATGGATCCTCCCAGTACAGTCCTTGATAGGTGGTCTAGTCTCTAGGAGCAACTGGGTGGTCTGGCCAGCTGACGTTTTTCTTCCTATGGGGTTGCAATCCTCCTCAGCTCCTCTAGTCCTTCTGTCCGCTCCCTGACCAAGGTCTCTGAGCTCAGTCTGATGGTTGGCTCCAAGCATCCACATCTGCATTGGTCAGTTGCTGGCTGAACCTCCCAAGGAACAGCCATACCAGATTCTTGTCAGAAAGCGCCTCTTGGCAACACATGTTGCCTATTTTTATGAGTATTTTTGTTTCCCCTGTGAGACCCCCTTGGATAAAACTAAATGTTCATTTTTCAGTAGTTATCAACCAGAGATAACTTCTGGGTTAGGCAATAGGGGCTTGTGACCACTTCTCCTTTCAGCTCTAGGACCCCATTTAGTTCAGACCCTTGCAAACCCTGTACATGCCTCTCCATTCTCTATGAGTTCATGTGTGCTTCGATCCTGTTGATTTAGAGGGCCTTGTATTCTTGGTGTCTTCTGACCCCTCTGGCTCTTATACTCATTCTGCCTCCTCCTCTGCTTAGTTCCCTGAGACCTGTGGTAAGTTATTTGAGAGATATCCCATTTAGTGCAGAGTGTTCCAAAGTCTCTCACTCTCTGCATAATGTCTGGGTGGGGTCTCTGTAGTTGTTCTCACCTGCTGAAGGAATAAGCCTCTCTGATAATGGCTAAGCATTTTTATTGCCGCTGATTTATTTGGCACAGTAGAATTTATTTACAAATGAAGATACACTGATTCTTCCCTTCTCTTTTGTATCCCCTTGATCTCCTTCAGTTTTCTCAGTGCTCTTTTTAGTAAAGACATCATGTATAATATTGGATATTCATGGATAGACTGGACAATCTTGTGTTATTTCTTGTTCTTGTTTATATGTAAATACTCTGAGTTTTCTTCCTTTTAATTTCATATTGACTATGAATTTTCAGTAAGTTGCTGTTATCATATTGAGGTATGTTCTCTGTATCCCTAATCTTTTTGAAACTATTATCCTGTAGGGGTGTTAAATTTTTTTGAAGTCTTTTTCTGCATGTAATGAGATGATCATATGATTTTTGTCTTTCAGTTTCTTTATATGGTGAATAACATTTACTTATTTCTGCATGTTGAACCATCCTTCAATCTCTGTAAGCAGCCTGTTTGATCATGGTAAATAATCATTTTGATATGTTGTTGAATTAATTTCTGCATCTGTGTTCATAACCAAAATTGGTCTGTAATTCTCTCTTTTTTTTTTTGTTTGCTGTTTATGTGCCTTGGGTATCAGTGTATCTGTGGTCTTGCAAAATGAATTGGACAATGTTTCTGACGTTTCTATTTTGTGGACTATGAGGTGTACCAGCATTATATCTTCTTTGAAAATCTGGTAGAATTTTGCATTTCTTCGCTTCCCATCTGTATCCCATTGATCTCCTTTAGTTTTGTTAATGCTCTTTCTAGTTAAGATTTAGTGTACTGTTTTTTGCTGTTGTTTGGGTCTTTTTTGTTTGTTTTGCCTTGGTTGTTGTTTTTGGTGGAAGATATAATTACTGCTTCATTTCACTGGGCCAAAAGAAGAGCTCTGCAAGAATCCCTGAACCTGTTGCCTGACATGCTTTATATTTCACGTCAATGTTTCTTGGTCAGAATGGAAAGATGCAGGCACTTATTTATTTCCCATCAAATATGTATGGGTTTGTGGAGGTGGAAATTAGTGAAAAAAATACATAGTGTACTAGTTCACAGACAGACCAGTCACCTACATAACACAGAAACAAACTGTTAAATGTTAGTTTCAACAAGAATCACATAGAAGAAGCTTAGGTCTTTACTAATATTTTAGTCAATAGAGGACACAGTTCTTGTCAATTCCATATGCAGTAAAGTTTGTGTTTCTTCCTATTTATTATTATTATATGCTTGCTACTAAATATTATAATTTATTATATAATAATGAATTGTTTCTTATTTCAAATTGGTGATTTAATTATGAATTAAAACATTCATAAAAATGTATATAGAAGACCTGAATAGAAACTTTTGAGATAGGCCTTCTTCACTTCCTGCTACAAAGCCTACACAAAGGTCAGAATTATTAGAAATGCAAATTTAGCATACAAGACTAAGGTCAAACTCTTCAACCAGATATTTCATAGATTTAGTTTTATTGTATTAATTTACTGTTTAAGTCTGGTGGCATACACTTGCCATATTGTATGTTTACAGGCCACATAACAGCCCCAAGAACTAATCCCTTCCTTCTACCATGTAGGTTAAAGATTCAAACTTAGTTCATCAGGCTGGACAACAAATATCTTTATTTTGCTAAGCCATCAGGGTAACCTCCAGGCAGAATATTTGACTTGCAATTTGGAATACACCTTTCAAATACTGAAAATTTTACAAAAGAATTTTTTTTTTATTTTTAGCAGTGTGATTTCCCACATGTGAAGGAAAAGCTTCATTGATTCTTTACTAATTTCATAGTGCATGAACTTACCTAACTACCAGCTCCTAAATGTGAAATAAAACGTTGAAGACCATTTAATTTGGAGCTCTGAGTTGTCTAATTCAATCATGGACAGTGTGAAAAGAAACTCATCATATGTTATATACTTTGCTGTGTTGGCAAGAGTTCTTTGGAGTCACAGATTTTAGTGCCACTCTATGATATACATTGCTCAGTAGGTACTGCTATGCGCCTCCTTTTGCATTCCTATATACAAGTACAAGATAGAGTTAAAACACAATGTACTTATATTCTGTGTCATTTCTTCATCTGTTTGGCTTTTGAGTAGGGACAGTTTTTATTCCATGACAGTATATACTTAAATTTGCTAGTGAAACCAGGATTCCTTTTAAACCAAAAAGAGGAATTAGGGGTTTTGTTATTGTTATTATCACTTTACATTTAACACAAACTATAACACACAGTCATGAATATCACCTATTCTTTTTCAATGCCTAGATGGTCATGGGGCTCATAGTTATATAAAATAACTTTAGGGTCTAGGGAATATAAAATATGAGGCCTGTTCAAATCCAATTACTTCAAGGTGATGACCATAAATTCTAGGATTCCTAAGGACAGAGTTATATGTGAGGGAACAGACCATTTAAACAAAATGTGGACTTGTTACATGCTATTTTCATTAATGTTCTACAAAGAAGTAACAAATATATATATATATATATATATATATATATATATATATATATATAT
>JANHMN010000005.1:10327428-10418903 GCA_030674055.1 Rhabdomys pumilio | reverse complement strand
CCATTCCACAGTCAAAAACTCTGACCCAGAATTGTTCCTGTCTAAAAGAACTGCAGGGACAAAAATAAAGAAGAGCCTGAGGGAAAGGAGGTCCAGTGACAGGCCAAAATTGGGATCCAGCTCAGGAGAAGGCCCCAAGACCTGACACTATTACTGATACTAGAGTAGGCTTACAAATAGGAACTTAGCGCGACTGCCCTCCGAAAGGCCCAACAAGCACCTGAGTCAGATGCAGATATTTGCACCCAACCAATGGACAGAAGCTGGTGAACCCTGTTGTTGAGTTAGGGAAAAGCTGGAAGAAGTTGAAGATGAGGGAAACCCTATAATAAGACCATAAGTCTCAACTAACCTGGACCCCCGAGATTGAGACACTGAGCCACCAACAAGGCAGCATATACCATACTGATATGAGGCCCCTAACACATATACAGCAGAGGACTGCCTGGTCATGACTCAGTCAGAGAAGATGCACCTAACCCTTAAGAGACTTGAGGCCCCAGAAAGTGTGGAGGTCTGGTGGGGTATGGGTGGGGATTTGGGGGCTGGGGACATCCTATTAGAGACAGAAGAAGGAGGGAGCAGGTATGGGACGTGGAACAGAGGGATGACCAGGAGGGGGAGAAAAACAGGACTGTAAAAAAAGATTAAAGAATTTACAAAAAATTAAAATACACTTTTGGACAGTTTAAAAAATAAAATTAATTTTCTAGTTTTATCCATTTGCCTGTAAAACTCATGATGTTCTCATTCTGAATAGCTGAATACTATTCTATTAAGTAAATGAATCACATTTTCTATACCCATTCTTCCATTATAGTACATCTGGATTGTTTCCAGCTTCTGACTATCACAGATCAGGTTGCTATGAATATAGTAGAGCATGTGTCCTATTGTATGGTGGGGAATCTTCTAGGTATATACCCAAGAGTGCTATAGTTGGGTCTTCAGGTAGAACTATTTCCAATTTTCTGATGAAGCTCCAGATTGATTTCTAGAGTGGTTGTACCAGTTTGCAATCCTACCAGCCATGGAGGAGTGTCCCTCTTTCTCCACATCCTCACCAACATGTGCTGTCACCTGAGTTTTTGATCTTAGCCATTCTGATTGGTATAAGGTAGAATCTTAGAGTCGTTTTGATTTGCATTTCCCTGTTCACTAAGGGCTTTAAACATTTCTTTAAGTGCTTCTCAGCCATTCAAAATTCGTCTGTTGTGAATTCTCTGTTTAGCTCTATACCCCATTTTGATTGGGTTTTTATGTTTTTTGGAGGTTAGATTCTTGAGTTCATTATGTATTTTGGATATTAGCCCTCTATCAGATGAGGGGTAGTGAAGTAGCTCAAATCCAAAAGGACATGCATGGTATGTTCTCACTAATAGATGGATATTAGGCAAAAAAAGTACAGAATACCCAGGATACAACCCACAGAACTCAAGGTTAACAAGCCAAAAAGCCAAAGTGAGAATGCTTCAATCCCACTTAGGAAGCATAGGGAGAAAGTAATCTGGGTAGGAGAGGGGAAGATGAAGGGAAAAGGGGAACATGATCAGGTATTGGAAGGGACAGGAGTGAAGCGTTGCCATCCCACAGTCAAGAAACTCTGACCCAGAATTATTCTTGTCTGAAAGAACTTCAGGGACAAAAATAGAGAAGAGACTGAGGAAAAGGTGGTCCAGTGACAGGCTCAAATTAGGATCTAGCTCAAAGAGATGCCCCAAGGCCTGGCACTGTTACTGGTGCCATGGTATGCTTGCAGACAGAACCCTAGCATGGATGTCCTCTGAGAGGCCTAACAAACAGCTTACTCAGACAGATGCAGATACCCATACCCAACCAATGGGCTGAAGTTGGGAACCCCTGTGTTTGAATCAAGGAACTGGAAGAAACTGAGGAAGAAAGCAGCCACATAGAAAGAACTGCAGTCTCAACTAATCCAGGCTCCTGAGATCTCTCAGACCCTGAGACACCAACCAGGCAGCATACATTAACTTGTCAGAGGTCTCTGACACATACAGCATAGTACTGCCTGATATGTCCTCAGTGGGAGAAGATGAGCCTAACCCTGAGAGACTTAAGGTCTCAGGGAGTGAAGAAGCCTGAGAAAGTGTGGGGGAGTGAGGGGGTGGGGGTGCAGCATCCTCTTAGAGACAGGGGCTGAGAAGGAATGAGATGAGGAACTGTGGGAGGGTGGAATAAGTGTGGGTAATGACTAGACTGTAAATAAATAACAATAATAAATAAAATAAAATAATTAAAGACCCAATAGTCATAAATAATTTTATTGGAATTTGGTTGTTCTAATAAATTAATTTTTATATATAAGTTATTTTCCCCCTAGAATTACAAACAGACCTGTGTAGTCATGATTGAGTTTAAATAATTTACAACTATAAAAAGGACATAAAGTTCTATCTTATACAGAATGTTTGCTCACATCCCATAGCCAGTTTGTGAAAAAAATGTGTGCATATGAATTTAATTGGAAATTTCCTTATACTTAGCATATGTTTCTTTAAGAAAGCCATCATATAATACTATTATTGGGTGACTTAAAACAAGATACAAGGCATTGTTTCAAATTTTTAGTCTAGAATTCTGAAATCAAGATCCTGGTCGATTTGGTTGTTTCAAAGAACTATGAAGGAGAATGTGTTACATACTTCTACCTCAGCTTTTATTAGTATCCTAGCAATCATTGACATCATTAGGTTTCCAGAAACATCAACTTTATCTTTATCTTCATATTCATATTATTTGATCACTTTGTGTGACTCTCTGTGTCACATTCCAAAATTTCTGTTTAAGTAAGAATATTTGGCACATTGGATTAATATGATTTATCATTATCAATATAAATATCATTTTAATGAGCTGATTTATAAAAATACTTCTTGTAAAATAAGGAACACTTGTAGATATTATGGTGCAGGATTTGAATGTATATAAACATATTGAAATTATTCAAAAGTCAACCCATTAAATTTAGTGAAATAAATAAGAAAATATTAAACAATAAATAAATGAATATTTCACAGTCTTCTCTTATTCTATAATCTATTTTCTATAGTCCTTTCCAAATCATAGCCATGAAGAAGTATTTTCTTTTCATGGCCTTTCCACCTTCATATTACACAGTTCCTCAGATCTCTCTTGTTTGCTCTACCTCCAAATTCCTTTAAAGGTTCTAGAACTATAATTGAAGACCAAGCAGTATAGTACTGAATTATAACATCATTCATATTAAGACTATTGTGTCTCTGGCCCCTGCAGCCCAGCAAATGTCTTCCTCCCAGCCAGCAGATGAGAGGGCCCGGCAGTCCAGCCCTTTTCTCGATGACTGCAAGGCCAGGGGGTCCTCAGAAGATGGGCCTCATGAAGTCAGCTCCCTGGAAGAGAAGGCCAGCCCCCCTACTGAAAGTGACCTCCAAAGCCAGGCTTGCCAAGAAACCCCCAGGTATATGGAAGTAAAATCTCTGACGGTGAGATCACCAGAATTCACTGAAAGAGCTGAAAGAGCCCCTTTCTTTGCCTTCCTGGGAACCGGAGGTGTTCAGTGAACTTAGCATTCCTCTAAGAATGGAGTTCATGGTTCCCAGGACCGGCTTTTATTGCAAGCTGTGCGGCCTGTTCTGCACAAGCGAGGAGGCGGCCAAAGTGAGCCACTGTCGCAGCACTGTCCACTACAGGAACTTACAGAAGTACCTGTTCCAGCTGGCAGAGGAGGGTCTGAAGGAGACAGAGGGGGCAGACAGCCCAAGCCCCGAGCACGGCGGGATCGGTCCACACTTGGAAAGGAAGAAGCTATGATGCCCAGGCTGCAGCCGCTCTGGAAGGTGGATGGGAAGCCTGCTGAGCTAAGGCCAGCCTGCCCTCAGGGACAGAACTGAGACCAGAGAGGAAAGAGAGCCAGGCAGGATGTGGTGCTTGGGCTTGTTCCGAGAGATGAGCAAAACACCCTGAAGTGTGTCTGAGAGCTGGCTCACCGTGTTGAAAGTCCAGCCACCAGTGATGACCAGCTTCCTGTGGGCTCCTGATTCCTTTAGTCTGTTTTTCCTCCCTCCCTCTCACCTATCCCTTCTGTGCCAAACTTCATTTCCTTTTCATAAAATCCAGCTTCTCAGGGATTGTCACTGTGCTTCAAGTTTTGATTGGATATGGTAGGTCTGTCAAATGAGGCTGGGTCACGCAAGGAAAAAGTTTAGTGGAAGGCCTAGACTTAGAGTCACTTCAATGAACCTGCGGTGGCCTTGCAGCCTGGCTCCTGTGGGCTCCAAGGGTAGGAGATATGAGTCAGGTTTTACAACCAAAAAATCAGTTGGCAGAGGTGGAAGTAGCTTCACTAGGATTTCCTCCAGTTGGACCCTGTCATTTTGAAAAGGCTTCTTTGTCTTTTTCGGTTTCTGGCTAGTTCTGGGAATCAAACCCAGAAGCTTGTACATTCTAAACAGGTGTTCTACCACAGACCTGTATGCCTAGAAAATGTCCCAGGTTTTTGTTTCAAGATTGGGCTCATTTAGTTCAGGGATTGCCTTTAATTTCCTCTGGAGCTAAGGTTATCCTCCACTCCTCATCCTCCTGCCTCTACCTCTTGAGTGGTATGAACACAGGTATTGTGCTAGGGGTGAAACCAGGGCTTCCGGCACAAGAGGCAAGCATACCTCTATTCTTAGGAAGTTGTTCATCCTCAGCTATTCTAGAAAATCACTGGGCTAATGCCTTAATGTGTTATTATGCCCTATTATAACAATAATGCATTATACACTATTAGTAATAAATTCATGTTCATTTTATAAAGCAAAGAAGAACCCAATATTGAAGAAGCTCTGAGAGATTCAATCCAAACTTCTTGGTTTGAGGATGGGATTTGTTCTATTCAGGACAGTGAATTTGGTATAGATTCACTTTAACTAGACTTGAAGCCAGCGATATCTTCTCCCTACAGCTTAAGGAAGAAATCAATGCGGGCCTACAGTGCACGCTGAAATCTGATCTCTGCACTGCTGACCAGAGTCAGCCTAACCCAGGATCAAGGGACTGGCATCTGACCTTCCCTCATCCTTGGTGCCTCTACTTTGGGGTAGTTGGTATTAGAATGGTTTGAAAATGCTCTCTCATTGAAGAAGAAACTAAGACATTTGGTTTGCTTGGTTCTTGTAGGTAGGGGACAGAGGGGCTGCTTATGCTGACTTGGAGGTTAAAAGGCTAGAAAGAACAGGTCCCCAATTCCCAGCAGGGTCAGCACTCTCCTCCCATATGGGCTGAAGGGTCTTAGTGGAAGGTCTTGGGACAAGGGAACTAGAAGACATGAACTTTACTAGAGCCATAGAACAGACCCCAAAGTCAGAGAGCCTGGCGCTGTCTTCATGGGTGAGCACACCCCCTTGAAGTGGTTCACTTGTATGAGCTGCTTGTTTATGTCCCCAAGCAAAGGAAGGTAGAGCAGACAGGGAGTGTGTCTTTTATATTCCATTCTACACTCTGCACAAACGGAAGGGCAATGGAGAAATGATTTAGTTCAGCACTGACATTTTATCAGTGAGGAAGCTGAGGCACAGAAAGGAGACAGGTGTAGAACCTAAAATAACTATGTGTCAACTTTGAGGCCCATGGTTCCTGGGCAGGGCAGAACTTTTGGAATCTATGAAAAAGGAGTTAAGAGAGTTAACTGGCAAAGAGAGGCCAGTCTGAAAAGGAGTGATAGGAAGCTGGGACTTCAGGAAGGTATTATCCATCCCCTGGTGGGACCCACAGGAGGTAAGCCAGCACTGTGGTCATGTGCAAAGTCTCTTCTACTTCTCAGAAAACCTTTGACCTTTGAGAACAGCTGCTGACCACACCCCTAAATCCATCAGCACCTCTGTCGGAGGCTGACTGCTTTATTTTCCAGCAGAGTGAGGCAGACCTCTCGACACCACTGACTCCTCTGCTCTAGCCTTCCTATAGAAAGCCGCACGCACGGCCTAGTTCTCAAACAACTCAAACAGTTCCCTTGGTTGTAAGTTGACCTTCATATTTGCAAAACTGAAGGGTGAAAGAAATGGCAGTCTCTACGTTTAAAGTCATGGGTGGTTCTATATGTGTGTGCATGTGTGTATATATACATACATATTTTTATATAATTCCATTGGCATGGTCCTTGAATTTTTTTTATTTCTGTGTGTTTTTCATTCATCACAGTATTAAATACAACCAGGAAACATTTATTTCTTTTTTAAAACATTAATTCAGTGTCTTGTCAATCCTTACAAAATGTCTCTCCCCAAGGTTGCTCATGAATGGTTGCTACCTTGTATGGAAAAAAATTCATTTGCACCCTGGGTTAATGTGTCCAAAGGCCTGTGTCCTTTAGTGCTCACTGTTAGCACCAGATGGCGCTCCAGGTGGCACACTCAGAGGCTTTTGTGAATCTGCTGATAAGAGCAACAGCCATTAGCATTCAGGTTTCCCATTCTTGGACAGTCCGAGGCGGTGATCTGTAAGATTATACTTGAACTGGACTAGAGATCATTGTTTATTTATTTATTTTTTTGGTGAGATTTTGAAAAACAGAACTATTAGTTAATTTGCTTGAACTTGTAAAGTATTAGAATATTTTGAGTGTCTTATCTAAATTGTCACCACCTTTTCTGATCTATATAATTGACCTAAAGTGTTTGTTTTTACAAAAGGAAAAATGGTTTTTAATAAAGAGAATTTGAAAACTAAAAAAAAAAAGAATATTGGGGTTTATATGAAGATAGGGTTCATTACTATATAACCATACGCTTGGTCCTAGACTAATATTTTCTTGTGTATCTCAGGTTATCAAGCTGTCCACTGTGTCACTTCAATGATCAGAAAAGGCCTTTTATATTTTTACCAACTTCTGTTCCTGGAACAATATTATACAGAGCATAATTCCTAAAACTGCAGAACATTTATCTAGTACCTTAGCATTTAAAAACCACTTTCATCTACAAAGCAATGTCTCTTGATTTAATTAATCTTTTTAATTTTCTGTGAAGTGTGATGTCCTTTACACTATGTATATGTGAAATAACATAAGAAAATGCTATAATATTGAAGAGTCTCTTTAATGAATCAAGAGGTAGTTATGGTTGTTTGAAGTAAAGAAAGGAAATGACTTCTTGGTCTGAAGGGCAGACTAATTAATTTTACAATAACTTGTGTACCACAGATGAAAAGATTTATAAATATTTGGTGAATTAGTGGAAGAAGGAAACAAGGCACATTTGAATCCCCAGGGGATACATCAAAAACTACCTACTGTTATGTTTAAATTTATTCAATATATTTTAGCCTTATCAAGTAATAGATTTACAAATAAAATATTTCTGTTTACAGATGTGCCATTTAAAGGTATTTTTGTTTAATGGAGATGGTTGTCTATCTAGACTAGGAAGCTTTGATGACTTGAGTAGACTATTCCCATCCTTCCTGCTATTTTACTAAACCACTCACTAAGTTCCTTGCCCTGAAGCTACTTTAGTTCAACTTTCAATTAATGTACCATCCAAGGTAGCCCTGGTGTCTTTATCTGTCATCTGTCATTTCTTGTGCATCCTGTTGCACAATAATCATATCAAAGATATCATGATGAATGATGGGTATGGCTTGCCACATAAAGAAAAATTACTTTCAAAACAGAGAAAAGCATCTCCAATATACTTACTATTATTAGAAAATAAAACAGGTAAAGAGGGAGAGAATGGGCTATTAGGAAAACCTAAATCTGAAACACTACAGAAAATTCACATAGTGAGAAGTGGTCATGAAGGTCATGAGAAAGAAAAAAATGGAATCAAGGGGAGTTACAATGTCTATGTGTATGGAACTTAGTGTTTCTTTATTACTCATTTAGTTCTTTCACAGTTAAACACATGAACGTGTATTGCCTTATGGCCACATGCTTAGTCTCAAATTTTCTAAAGGCCTTTATTTATTTCTTTGTATCCCCATTTTAAATGGCCTTGGATTTTATTGCCTCATGGGAATTCATTGCAAATGTGGGTTGGGAGATGGAAAGGATCTGGAAGGAGCTAGGGTAGAAAAAATGCATGATCAGAACATCCTATAGATAAAATACTATAAAAGCACTACCCTTAAAGCTGACAATCCTTTAATGGCTTGCTTGCAAAGGTGAACTAAGAGTGACAGTTTCTGCTTTAAAATATTTCAAAAATTTTAGGGAAAGATAGTTGTCACTGCAATGACAGGTATAAGTAGAACTACTTGTGAGGCTGAAAAACTTTGGATTACCTTCTAATTTGGGAAACACTGCATGCTTTCATATGTATTTTTATATTGTATCCAATTAGGTTCACTAATGTACAGAATATGAGGACAAAGAGAGTAATGAAGGCTAGTGATATATTTGTCATGAACATCTGTGGACTTAACATTTGCTCACACGAAGAACCAGTTATGGGAGAAAATGATAATTCAGTTTCAGTCAAAAAAGAAATGTCAAATGAGCAGTCACTTATGGAGTTCTGAAGACACATCAAACATGACAAATTTGTAAGGCAATGGATATAAAGGAGAGTTAAATGTATAAATCTGAAATCATATGCATTTTGAGTAAAACATATATAGCAAAGAGAATAATGATTTCCGGAGTATTGTAATTTTGAGCCTTTAGAAAAAAAGTTAACCCAGGAAATTCTGATAAGTTTTTATTTAGTAAATTAGGGGCCTCTTAATGCATGGGTCAAAGGAAAGTCTTATAATGATACAAGAAATACTTGAGAAATGCAAGTTACTTTATGAATTCTAGCTAAGATGTCACATGGATCAGTTTATTAGTAAGTGCATTGATAGTAACACAATGGTTACTAACAAAATCATGTTGATTATAGTAAATTATGGTGGAATCAATAGTACAAAAATATGCATACAAGAAGCATATCAACGTATATATGTGATCATTGATTTGAAGCTGTTTACATTTGGAGGTAAACTACAATGGTAATATAACTCATGGCATTAGTTTTCATTTCCCTTCTTTCTTCTTACCTTAATATTTGTCCATCCCCACTCAGTCTTGTTGTATGTAATGTAGCTACATATATACATATTCATGTGTGTACATTTATATCTAGACTCCTAATATGAGATATAAAATGCTAAATATGCAACTCTACTTATTTTCCCAAAAAATGTAACACATTTTTTTTCTTTATGAAAGAATAAAATTCCAATATATATTTGCAGTATATTTTCATTTATTTGTTAATAGATATGTAGGGTTTCTTCCATTAATTACTTACTGTGAATAAGCATGGAACAATCAACATGAATGTGAACATATCTCTTTGGTATGTTGATTTGGCATTCTTTAGAAATATATGCAACTATGAAATAGCTAGATTGTATTCTACTTTTTGTCCTGCTCCTTATTTTAATGAACATCTGTATGGATTTTCATAACTACCACAGAAGTTGACATTCTGAAGCAGCAGTGGTAAAGATTTCTGTTTCTCCACATTTTCATTAATATTATTGTCATTTCTTTACTTGATCGTAACAATTCTAACTGGAGTAAGGTGGCATCACAAATTACCTTTAATTCCCATTTTGTTGACAGTAAAAAAAAATTAACAATATTTATTACTTAAAATATTTATTATTTATCTGTCTTTTGATAACAGTCTTATTTTTTTGGCTAATTTATTGATAGGATGATTTACCAGTGTGTGTTTGTGTGTGTATATATGTGTGGGTGTATGTGTGTGTGTGTGTGTGTGTGTGTGTGTGTCTATAGTGTGTGGTGAAATTCTTTTAACTATTTCCTAAAGGAAGGTTATATGTAACTGAAAATTTTCAATGAATATGTCACATTTTTTTTTTGATTTTTCAAGACAAGGTTTCTCTGTGTAGCCCTGGCTGTCCTGGAATTCACTCTGTAGACCAGGCTGGCCTCGAACTCAGAAATCTGCCTGCCTCTGCCTCCCAAGTGCTGGGATTAAAGGTGTGCGCCACCACCACCCAGCTCCACATTTTTAAGACACTAAACAAGCTTGTTTACTTCAATTTTCTTACAACCTCCTGTGCAGTCCAAAGCAAGATGAAGTACTCTTTTCCACTGTACCACTGTACTACTAATACTCCAAGGTTCTTCCATCTCTCCCCCCCTCTCAATCTCAAAAAAAAAAGCAGGCAGGTAATCAAACAAACAAGGAAATTATAAGCACAACACACACACACATGGTCACACATACACACACATACATGCACACACCATACAAATAGAGAGAGAATCAGAAACCATGATATACAAATGAATGGTCAGTAAGACAACAAAACGTGCTGAAATAATGCAACATGAGATAGAAAGCCTATAAAAATTCCATTTAGTCCATGTTTGTTGGCCATCTACTCCTGGGCATGGTGTCTATTAAGTATAGTTAACATAACCAGTGAGACTCTATTGGAGAAAACTAACTTTGCCTTTGCAATTGCATGTGGGTTGAAGATAATGTCTTGGTTAGGGACGATAGCCTGTATCCACTTCCCTCTGCCAGTATTAAGACCCCATTTGTTTGAACCTGTACAGGCTTGGTGCTTGCTGCACTGTCTGTGAGTTCATATGTGCCTCATAAATGTTGTGTCTGGAAGATGCCATTTCCTTGGTGTCATCCCCATGACCTCTGGCTCTTACAATCTTTTAGCCTTGTCTTCAAAATAGTTCTGTGAGACCCAGGGGGAGGGTATTGGTGAATGGCATCCCATTTAGGACTGAGGATTCCAAAAACTCTCATTCTCTGCACATTGAGAGTTTCTGTTATTTTTCATCTACTTATAAGAGCAAGCATCTCTGATAATGGCTGAGTAAGGCACTGATTTATGGATATATATAGCAGAATGTTACTAGGTGTCTTTTTATTGCTACATTCTTTAGAAGAAAAACAGTATTTGATTTTCCTCCAGGACCATATCCTATCCAGTCTCCAGTTATTGGCTGCCTGGCCAGTATCACGCATGGTCTCTATCACATGAAGTAGTCCTTGAATCCCATCAGATAATGATCATTAGTTAATCTTACAATATCTGTACCACCAGTGCAACAGCATATCATGTAAGCAGATCATCATTGTAGATCACAGGTTTTGTACCGAGGTTGGTGCTTAGCTTTCTCCTCTGGTACATGCAGAGTACATTTCACTACAGTGACAACCAATCAGTAGGTGGAAAGGGTCTAGTTCTGTGCCAAATCAACTTTTCTGCCTTCAATGCTATATTGAACTGTTTTACTTTTTCAATAGTAAGGCCTAAACATCATTGGTAGAGAGCAACCAATTTCCTTGGCACTAGTATGTGATGTTGAGGGGTTTCCATAAGATCCTATTGGCCAATGACGCAGCAAGATGTAACCCATTCCTGGCACAAGATGTTTCACTTGATGGCAAAAAATTTCTAGTTGAGGCATTGTCTCCCCTGCTAAATTAAAGAGAAAAAAGCAAACCATTTTTTCAAATGGACTTCTTTCATTGGGTTAAAAACAGTGGAGTCAGAGGGGAGGGAGGTTGGGATGGGGAGTTTTCATAGAGGAAACCAGGAAGGAGAATAACATTTGAAATGTAAATAAACAAATAACCAATAAATTTTACTTAAAAAGCAAATTGAAGTGTGTATGTTAAAACGCTGTGGTCATTTTTGTAAGCAAATTACTTCACATGCTAATTGTGATTTTGAAATCTTCATGAATGTAGCTCATAAATCATAAGAAAGATTTTCATTTTACTACAGTATGTCTGAAAAAAATCACTCCAGAACAGCCAGCATTCACATATTTATGCACAGCACATTTTTGTCCACTGCATTTCCCTTTGTCAGACTTTAGGAAGCAAAGTACTACACAGCAGCACTGGTGACACTGCAAAGGGTCATTTATGAGTTAGGTTTTCCAAGAGTCAGACACTTTTATCTTAACTTCTCTAGCTTCAATTTATTCCATCGGCACAGTAAGATAAAAAGCAGAAACAATATGCTATTAATGTTGGGAAAACCCTCTTGATATTCCTACTTTTATGTTCAAAAGAAAATTTTGTATAGCTATCTTCCACACAGTTCTTCCTTTAAGTAGCTAATTAAATTAAAGTGTGTAATGAGATGCACATCAAAAGTTATTTAAGTGTTATTGTTTTATAAGAGGGTTGTTTTTAAGATATTGGGACTTTTAGATTATTCAAAAAGGTTTTAGGGTGGGGTTAAATCAAAACTGTGGTTAGCTAAAGTTTACACACCTGATTTTAGTCAATCACTTAGTCAATTAATTGTTTAAATCTCTTCTACTCATATTAATAAAGATATCAACACTGATTAATTTCCATAATTTTATGTTTCCTGCAAGAAGTTTTAAGGGGGGATGGTGCACTAAAGGAGGGGCTTCTAAATGCAGTATTTCGAATTCCCAAAACATGCCAAAGAAAGGTAACAAACAAGATTTAGATCTTGACTTCTTTAACAATGAAAATGTTTCAAGAACAACCCCAGAATTTATTAGTTCTTTTCTGAATAAGTAATTTACTGAAACTTTAACAAGAACCAATGAAAAAAATGTGATGTTTAATATGCTTACTTTGACGTTGCATTTTCTTTATTTTTTGAATTTTAACTTTATTTATTCATTTATTTATTTAATTACTTTTATTTTTTACAGCCCAGTAGTTAGCCCCCTCCTGGTACACCTTCCCGCAGTTCCTCATCCCATTTTTCCTCCCTGATGTCTGCATTTTCTTAATGCAGAAAGTCTACACCAAATACATTTCAGTTTTATATTTTCCTTCCCAGTTCTCAGAGTTAAGTAGACTTTTACTGCATCTAAGTATTTGCACTCAGTTATACATATGATTAAAATATTTTTTGCACCTATGAATCTGTACAATTAATCCCTACCCTAAAGTAATAAAGGAGTCTCAGAGTGCATTCTTCAGATAAATAGTTCATGATTAATTTCTGCTTACATTTGTTCAGCTACTTGAACAGCTAACAAGTATGTAGTGCTGATTCTTTTGAAGTTACACATCACTAGTCATTGTTATGCTCCTCATGTAGCCAAGTAAATGCATGAATTACATGTGCACTAACTTTTTCTGAATTTGGTCTTAATTGAGTTCCTGTAAAAGTCACTTTAAATTTATAATGATGACTGACCCCAGGGAATGCAACTGTCAAGATGCAAAGAAAGCTGCCCAGGGACTGAAAGACAAGTCTTCATTATGCAAATATTGTGCTTTTCAGTTATGGATGTTCAGTTATTCCTTTATTGCTCTAAAAATACATAAATATTATAATTGCAGCTTTTATGCAGAAGACACCCAAGAGTTTACATTTTGCTTAGCGAAGGGACCCCAATGAATAATAAATAGAAAGATACATGTGAAGAATATATATGTATATATAAGAATACATGTATATATATGTGTATATATATGTATATATATATATGATATATTAACATTGCATTAGGCAAGTGTTTTCCAGAATTTTGTTTTCTGTTTCAATTTTCTAACAAAGAGCTTAAAACAATGTTGAAGTTTGAAAAGCACGAAAGGTTGCCTAAGTACATTTGGAGTCACAGAACTAGAGCTGACTCCTGTGAGTGTGTGTGTTTTAGCTATTTGTGGAGCTTCAATCCAATTTTGAATATCTTAAACAGACAGGGTTTTGTGTAATTCAAAGCATCTTCAAGGAATAATTGTGAACTTACCTATATCCTCAAGGTAAGGCTAGAATTGAATTCACATTGAGGTATCATGATGAGGCAGAAATAATTCTACTGGAAATTCATTTAAAAATTTCCTAGTATCAAAGAGAATTGAGAGCTAGTAAAGAATGAGAGTGAACATCCAAGTTTATTATGTCTCTACTATTACTATCTGCTTAATATCACGCTATGTGTAGGAGCCATAGCAGATTAAAGCACTAGCCTAGATATTTAAGTTTGGATATGATACTGTAACAATTTCAAACACAATTTTTCATCTGTTGAACTAATAGTTTCCCATATATCAATTCTTTAATCACCAAGGTCTATGAATATAGCATTTTATATGACAGAAAGGACATTGGAAGTATGATTTAGTAAAGGAACTTAAGAAGTAAGAAGAGACTGAAATATCTAGGTAGGTCACAGTTCATTGAAGGCAAGGTAGCCTTCCTGATTCTGGTCATACAGAGAATTAAATCTATGTCCTTACTGAGAAAGAATAAGCTCATCATTGCTGGCATTGAAAGTGGAGAAGGAGGTCCACAAGCTAGAATTGTATGAGATCTTTAGCATCTGGAAAGGGCAAAGAATGGATAACTCCTTAAAGCCTTTAGAAAGGAGTGCAGCTCTCTTGATGGTGTTCTTTTAACCCTATATCATCAATTTCAATCTTGTAAGATAAGAAATTGTTATTTTTTATTTTATGGCAAATTTGCTACAGAAACAATAGTCTAAAATTACTTCCTGAGTTCCTTGTGAGATGTAAGTTATGTTATAAAAAATATCAAGAATATAAAGTGTAGTATGTGTCTTGTCAAGTATTACTAGTCACTGTTATTGTTATTTTATGAACTGAAATATATTTTGACCTCTATTACACTATGTTGAGGACTGGAGGTAAACTTTATAACCCATTATCAGATTCTTTGACTCAGAGACTAAGTTCACATAACCTGTAGCCCTTGGTTCCCTGCTGGTCACTCCACACAAGTTCTTGTATTTGATCTATGAATGCAAAGAACTGACACTTTGCTTGTTGTTTTGAAAGAAAGTGATATTTGAACATAGACTAAATTTGCATAACCATATATTACATGCTAATACCAGCTTGACCTTCATTATTTCTGATATTTAAACTTTGATCACTGGCAGCTCTGAACTCGGTTATTTAAAATTGATGACAGAAGTTGGCACAGAAAGACATACAGCCAGTGTTTGAGCCCTTTGTTCTAAGGTTCACATTTGGTCCTTCATGCTCTATTTTGTTTGTGGTTTATGTTTCTGTGTACATTATGAAAATACTTTTGTGTATTTCAACAACAACTCTATAATTTCAAAAATTACAAACTATGACACTTTACAAATTTTTAACTTTAAAGAAAAAAATAAATATGCATGTGTCAGTACAGATCAAATGAATAGAAATAATGCAGTGATACCTTTGGAGATTTCCTTCAGGATACACTTAGATCTTAAACCAGTGATCAATCTATAATAGACCACATTAAATTTAAGATCCAAGAGGAACACTCCATGATCTAAAAATGGTTCCTCACATTGGCCTTTTTTTAAAAAAATTTAATGCCTCTTATTTCCAATCTTGACAAACTCAATAACCATTTGGGGATTTCAAGATTCTCCCTAATAAGACTCCACCTCAGGTATGTCTCTTTTAGTTCTTAGTTTTCAGGGATGGTGTTGTGTGCACACCTTTCCCTAGGTTTCTTTTTCCAAAAAGGATGCCCCAAACAGATCAAATTAACTACTGAATCAAAGGTCATCTTGTTGAAACAATGTTTTGTGACTTGAGGCACAGATAAGAGTTATTTACACGAACAGTGGAGACATAGATGCAGCCTACGTCAACATTGTGAGGTGGCTTCCAAAAACCATAACTCTGGAGCTCTCCACACAATCTTCAAGCAATATCTAAGAAGTACCTAAATGCTGCTCATTTAGTCAGAGACTCATGCCTCAGCAATTGTTAACTGTTTCTATAACCCTGGAGAGGGGGTTCTGGTGAACCATGTGGGTTTGAACTTTCCCAGAGACCTGACACGTGTTTACCTCCTTAACATTCTCAGTTTCCTCCTCCTTTCTAGAAGAAATATTTCAATTTGAAAGAAACTGCTGTGTAAATGTTTTCCAACCTTTTAATGTTGTGATGTAATATGGTAGTCTGTGAATGTGTTGGACCATATTCATAGGTGCCCTGAGATACAAGCAGCATGGATGCAGTGTCTAGGATGCCTTCACTTTAATGACTCTAGGTTACTTATGGTCCCTCGTTCTCATTGTTTTCATTTGCCTCCTTGTCTTTTCTTTTTTTCTTTTCCTTCACTCCTCTTCCTTCATTCTTCTTACTTTTATGTTTCCTTCTCTTTTTGTCATTCTCTTCCCTCCTTCTCTCCAGTCCAAAGTAAATATTACTAACATTTACATCACACTTGCTACCATGTGTGAAAATTCTCAATTTTTCAACTCTCATTATAAAAATTCATTGCTTGTTCTCTCTGTGAGGAAACTCTAATACTTTATATTTTCTTTCTATCATGAAATAGCTTCAATATAACCTTTTTATTTCTGCCTAACAGCCTTTGTACATTCTGTTTCTTCTGCATTCCACTAGAGAAATTGAAGCTCTTTGTTCCAGTATACAGCTAAGGTTAGTATAACCAGTAATATTAGTGTTCAGTGGGAAGAATGAAGTAAATGGAAGTTTAAGGGCAGCCTGAGCTGCTTAGTGACTCCCTGTCTCAAAACAAATAAAAAACCAAAGAAACCTATTTGCTCATAGTAAGATATGATAAAATGTGCCTGCAATCCCAGTATTCTGGAGTATCAATGAGAGCAACAACTAAACAGGCAAACCATGCCTGAAACACACGCTGGAGTGCGTGCTCGAGCACACACACACACACACACACACACACACACACACACACACACAAAAATAACATTACATTTGCTTATTGAATAGTCACAACTGGTTATCAGTCACAACTGATAACTGTAAGGTGTTTAGGTTAAATAGCAATTCAGTCAAACTGTAATTTAAGACAATTACTCTTAATCACAGTCAATATCCACCCATAACTAGCAGTGGTGACAATAAAACATAACTAGTTAACAAATACTTGACTCCAGCTATGATTTTACTTGGTACACTTACTTCTCACTTACCAGATTTGCACTGCATTTTTAAAAGAAAATGGATTTTGCCTTTGGCTCCTCTCAAGGAAACAGTGTTTTCTTTTATCACTCATTCACATTCGTGCCTCTAGGTAATGACAAAGTCAAGACCCTCCCTAAAATTCATCGGTAGGTTTATTCTCTCAAGCAGTGGCCTTGTAGGTCTTTTCCATGTTCACTTACTCATTGCGGTATAAAGACGAACTTTCAATATCTCCATAGGAAATGAGTTAGGAAATTTTATGGTTACTAAAGTTTAAGAAACCAGGAAGAAATCAATGTTAAGTAACTACAGAATGCAGTAATAGCTAAGATATGAAGATGGGCAAAAGCAATATTGTTACCAGTTGCCCACATTCTGTACCTATTTGGTCCTGGATCACACAAGTTAGAGCATTGAATTCACCTAAGAGATAATGGTCAGGGGCTGTGAGTTAGTGTCTCAGGCTTGCATAACTTATAAAGCTTGGAATTGAGTTTTGCATGGATGTCCTGTGATTATATTCTCAACTGTTCTAAAATACTCAGTCAAATCTTAGATCATCTGTGGCAAAAATAATGCATGGGGACTAGAAAACTTATACTGACCTACTTACCTTTAAAGCATTGTGCTTCTCTGACCAAAGACTACTGTTCTAAATAAAGAAGAAAGAAAGAAAGAAAGAAAGAAAGAAAGAAAGAAAGAAAGAAAGAAAGAAGGAAAGAAAGAAAGAAAGAAAACTGTTCTAAAAAATCTATAGTTTGTAAGCTATGATTACTTGCAGGTGAGATACGTGGATTTGCTAGACATGCTTGCTCTTTTGGGCATGCAAAGTCCCAAGCCTGTCATCAAAACCTTAGACAAATATCAATTATGTTTAGTTGTGAGAGAGTGAACTAAATTGCTTTCCTGTCTTCTATATAAAGATATCCTAGCAATGCATTGACCCCTCTTTTCAACATGTGTTTTTCCAAGACTGTTTATGGACATTGACTGTCATTCATTTCTTTAAGGCTGTGCACAGTTTTTTTGAAGATAAACTTAGTCAAACATAAAACTTTTTTTAAGAAAGGATGTCTGATTTTGGCTGTTTTGTAATGTCTGTCCAAAACTCAGATGTTATTTCATTAGTCTTTATTGAAGAATATAATTATAACACTGCTTTCATTTAATAGGCCTCCTAGTCATACATGAAGGAACGAGTTTTTATATATTCTTTTTAAAGTCCAATTTTGAGATTATAATGCAATAACAGGAATCAGCCTATAAGTCCATAAACTGATAAATAAATAATGAAAAATATTGTACAATGCACAATGGAATTCTTTTCACCTACAAAAAAATGAAATCATGAAAATTTCAGGTAAATTGACAGAACTAGAATATTATACACTCATAAAAACATGTAAAAATTATACACTGGATGAAATATTAAATCTTTAGCATATGGTTCTCAGAAAAACAAAGGCCCATAATAGAAGAATAAAATTAGAGTTTTATCTACAGCTCTTCACACAGACAACAAGAACAACAAAAATGTTTATGTGAAATACTCACTATGATATTGAAATTGCTCGAAGAAATCATAGACAATATCCCACAATATAGAGGTGCTTAAGAGAATTTTCTGTATAGGACGCCATTTGCTTAGGAATTGAGGCCAACAATTGAGAAATGAGACCTCATTAAACTAAAATATATCTGTGCTTAATATATAAATATATCTTTTATATAAAAGAAAGCAGTCAAATGAAGACCAAGCCCACAAAGTAGAAGAGAATGTTTGCCAGTTACAAGTTCAACAGATAACTAATATCTTGACTATACAAAGACCTCAAATATTTTATGATTTTGTTTATTTTAATCATTTGTTCTTTACTTATGTCTAATTATAACAATAATCTCAGAGTGATGGAAATTTTAAATGAGAACATGTCTATAAAATGCTTTTCACAATAGTACATTTATTTAGTAGATGCTAACCAAAATATAATATAGTTCTTGATAGTTTGGATGTAGTGATATATTTAAGTAGAGAAATCCATCCACTGAAAATTATTATTCCTAAAATGATGTTTAAAATGATATGAAAAAAGAGATGCCAATACTAGTCTACTCCAAGAAAAAGAATCAAATTATTAAACAATTTGCTGTATTTTGAAGTATATTTCTAAAGGAAACTGATGAAACAACACTGGAAAAAAGAAGTCCTGTTAAACATGGAGACACGGTACAACTGAACACATTGGAAGAGAGTATGCCATCCAATTTGACAAATATCCCTTAGTCAGAGATTACAAAGAATTTTCTATTGTGAGGTAAGGTCAATGGAGAACTCCTAATGTCCTATGCTTTTGTGGATTCAGGCAATTACACATGCGAAATGTTTCCAAAATGATTCCAAGCTGGATCCCAGTGAAAGTTTGTACTTGGAGTTTTTTTGGTTGGCTCCACTTCACAGATGTAACTCCCATGTTCTTCCTCTTGATTTACATTGGACAAGTGTTTCTCAAAGGTCCATATTTTAAAGGTTTAATCTCCAAGACATGATGTGACATGGAGGCTGTAGAATCATAAGAAGGACATTTCATGGCAGGAATTTAGGTCACTGTGGAAGTGCACTTGAAGTGATTAGTAAGACTTAGTCCCTTTTCTGTCTTTTAAAGCTGTCAATGAGGCATTCCTTCCTTTTCATGAGGCCCTGCCATATTGTACTCTGGTAGTCTCAGCCCCAAGCAACAGAGCAAATTGCTATTTGAAGAAAATCTCCAAACTCAGCCAAAAGTAAAACTTTCTTTTTTAACGATTCACCTCAGGTATTTTATTACAGTCATAGAAAATTGACTAAAACAAAGTTGAAAGGGGCTATGTTATTGAGTCTGTAACTGAAATAATATGGAAAAGTCATTCAAATTTGGCTTATAGGAGAACTTATGAAAAGTTGGAAGGAATGAGCAAGAGTCAGCCTGTGTGCGCAAAGCATATCTTAATAAGTGGTTCTGTTAAAATTGTAGAGAGTAAAAATTATGATTATGATATTTCAGATAAAAAGATAAAGCAAAGAATATTGTGGAGGATTTTTTATTAAAGGAAAATACTCCTATATCTCATAAAAGCATAATTCATATAAGACACAATCATCCAAAACTACATTTTGCCTATTGTAAGTCTATTTCCTCCTTACATTTATGCTAGTAGTTCAGTTGGTATTTTTTTTTCAATTACACTGACTTATTTCTTTAATCAATTTGTCCTTTTAATCATCCAGAGAAATGAATATGCATTTTCTTCCAGGAGATTCCCTACTAGTAATAACATAGAATTAGAAATCTACAAAAATAAGCAGGTAGAAACTGAAAATCTTCCTTCTATTCCTTGAGATGCATGTTTCTTAATCAGCACCTATCTAGGATTTCAGTGTATATTTTTTATTTGCATGAGAAACTTTCAGATGAAAGTAGTCCATTGGCTAGAAGTAAGCAAAGCGTCATGATATCAAAACATTCTTAGAAACCTCCTTTACAGCAAGCCTCAGGCAAAGTTTACACTTGTATCGTTCTTTGGCAAAATCATTATGACAAAATTTTCTGGATGTTAAGAGGGGTATTGAGATCAGAATTGCTATATTTCACTAGGAAAAAAATTAATTATCATAGCAGAAGTCATAGGCAGTGGAATAGGTGTGGTAAATGCTGTTACCCACGGTGAGTACATAATAATCTGGATTCCTGTTTCCATATACTCTCTTTCCATGAGTCAGAAACTCTTTTGCTTCTTAATTACTTTAAGTGATAAAGGTTATTTGTATTTGTCTAGACATTTTACCAGTTTCTTTATGTAGCTTATCTAGTTGATATACTTGAACTGTATTCTCTTTTTAGTTTTAAGCACTAACTTAAAAAGACAAGAAAAATCTAACTTGTGAAGTAGATAGCCTGTGAACAAATGCTGCACTTGTCAGTTGAAGAAAGCTTAGGCATTAGCTTCTGCAGAGTCTACTATTATTGACCCCTAGAGAGACAGTAACAAAAGTTTTTCCTTGATATCAGTGTCTCACGATATAGCCTCAAAATCAAAGAGATCAATTTGTATCTGCCTCCTGAGTCAGGAGGATTAAAGGCATGAGTCACCAAACTTTGTCAATAACAGAGTTTTTTACACTGATGACAGCAGTAAGCAGAATAAAAAATCACATATTGTTTGTTTTTCTCAGCTCAGGAGACTATAGGTAAATCACATAAATGTTGGAGTTACTTTTTCTTTAGGTCTCAAATACATATAAAAGTTACTGAGTTAGAGATGATTTTATTTGTTCATATACATTGTATTCTTCTTGCTAAACTTTTAATATTTAAAACCATTTCAAAGTCAGATTCTATGCTTATTAAGCACTTATCAGAAATGGTGTACATGGAGAGCTATTGCTACTACTGTAATAACTATGTAAAAAAACATAGGGCAATGTTCCTATGACTTACGAATCATTAAAATTGGAAAAGCCTTGAACACATGGGCATAGGGGAATTTTTTCAGAACAGAAGACCAATGGCTTATGCTCTAAGATCAAGAACCAACAAATGGGACCTCATAAAATTGCAAAACTTCTGTAAGGCAAAGGACACTGTCAATAGGACAAAATGGCAACCAACAGATTGGGAAAAAAATCTTTACCAACTCTACATCCTATAGAAGGCTAATATCAAACATATACATAGAACCCAAGAATTTAGACTCCAGAGAATCAAATAACCCTATTAAAAATGGGGTATGGAACTAAACAGAGAGTTCTCAACTGAGGAAACCTGAATGGCTGAGAAGTACCTAAAGAAGTGTTCAACATCCTTAGTCACCAGGGAAATACAAATCAAAAAGACTCTGCAGTTCCACCTCATACTGGCCAGAATGGTTAAGACCAAAAACTCAGGTAAGAGCAGATGCTGGAAAGGATGTGGAGAAAAAGGAGCACTTCTCCATTGCTATTGGGATTGCAAGCTGGTACAATCACTCTGGAAATCAGTCTGGCAGTTCCTCAGAAAACTGGACATAACATTACCTGAGGACCCAGCTATACCACTCCTGGGCATATACCCAGAAGATCCTCCAACATATAACAAGGACATATGCTCCACTATGTTCATAGCAGCCTTACTTATAATAGCCAGAAGCTAGAAAGAACATAGATGTCCTTCAACAGAGGAATGGATACAGAAAATGTGGTACATTTACACAATAAAATACTACTCAGCTATTAAAAATAATGAACTCATGAAATTCTTTGGCAAATGGATGGAACTTGAAAATATCACCTTGAGTGAGATAACCCACTCACAAAAGAACACAAATGGTATCCATTCACTGATAAGTGAATATTAGCCCAAAAGCTTGGAATACCCAAGATACAATTGACAGACCATATGAAGCTCAAGAAGAAGGAAGACCAAAGTGTGGATGCTTCAGTGCTTCGTAAAAGGGGGAACAAAGTACTCACAGGAGGGAATATGTGTGGAGGAGAGACTGCCCCACCTGGGGATCCATCCAATATACAGTCGCCAATCCAAGAAGCTATTAAAGATGCTGAGAAGTGCTTGCTGACAGAAGCCTGATATGGCTCTCTCCTGAGCCATATCTACCAGAGCTTGACAAATATAGAGGTGGAAGTCTGCAGCCAACCATCTGACTGAGCATGAAGTCCTCAATGGAGGAGTTAGAGAAAGGATTGAGGAGCTGAGGGGTTTTGCAGCCCCATGCGGGGAGCAATAGTGTCAACATGCCAGGCCTCCCAGAGCTCTTAGGGACTGGACCACCAACCAAAGTGTACACATGGAGAGACCCATGGCTCTGGCCACGTATGTGGCAGAAAATGGCCTTGTTGAACATCAGTGGGAGAAGTGGCCCTTACTCCTGTGGGGGTTTCATGACCCAGTGTGAGGTAATGTCACAGTGGGAAGGTAGGAGTGGGTAGGTGGATGGGAGAGGACCTTCATAGAGGCAGGGGGCATGGGATAGGGGATTTCTGGGCAGGAGACCTGCAAAGGGGACAATATTTGAAGTGTAAATAAAGAGAATATCTAATAAAAGAAAAAAATTAAATGGGAGAGTGCTGCTTTGAACCCCTGATGTCTCATTCTTAGCTGTTTTTTCCAAAACCTTTCTTATTAAGAAAATGATTATATGTATACAAGCAAACAGTAACTCCTTTAAAAAGGCTTCATATAGCCAGAAGACAACAAAAAAATCTGCCCTGATATTTTATCTACTTTATCATTTTGAAGCTTATTAATGCTTTAATGATATTGACCTATCCTTGACCAATAAGTGTTTGGTTCTTAATTTTTTTCTTTGAATAAAATTGTTAAAATAATTTTATTTATTTATTATTTATTTATTAAATTTATTAAATTATTTATTTATTAAAATAATTTAAATTACCACATTATATTATGATTATGATTATTATTACATATGAATCCAATTACTGAGGTCTTCATTGACTTACTTTAAGGTGTCTCTCTTGTCTTCTGAGCTGAATGTCTTACATTAGGTTAAAGTGGGTGTCCTGTGTCTGTCCTGCCATGGGGCTAGGGCCACTGCTGGGGAGGCAGGACACAGGACCCAAGAATTTTGAATGCTCTTTCACCCCATGCTAGCACCTGGACGATGTTGGGCTGTGAGAAGCTGCTGTGGAAACTCTGCTCCGTGGGTCCTAGGGGAGCTGGGGCAGGCTCTGGGGTCTCCAGGCCTGAAGGACCACCAAGGTTGACTGGGAATGCAGAGAGGTCTTCTGCAAGAGATTAGACAGTGGCTCTGTTAGTGAAGGCCTGTTCCATTGTTCCCCAGGGCAGATCTAGATGGAAAGAAGCAGTTCATGGTTTTAAGATGTTTATTGTCATGGCGGAAGGTAGATGAGAAACTGTAAAGTTTACCAAATACAAAATACAAAAGGTATTTACCAGAGGTAAAATACCTTTTGCAGGGAGGAGTGTCTGAGAAGGAAAGCATAATTGGTTAAGCTTTTCTGGTCTTTAGATACCTCATTAATATGAAGATCAGTTTTGAGGCAATGTGATATCATCTATTTGTGGTGGATCTAGGGACATTACCCTTACGTGACTGAAGGACACAAATCTATGGAGAGCTGGGGCCTCTTGTCAGAAGTCTAGTGTCTGGAGGTATGAAGAAACACCTGCCATCCCTTACCTGGGTCCCTCAGGGTCACCTGGGATTCCTTAGGATAGCCTAGGGTCTCCAGAATTTCTAGCCTATGCTTGACCAGAAACGAGGTTGCCTTTCACAGTCCTACAGTCCTACAATATACTAAGCAAAATATCATTTCTTTATAAGCCGTTTTTTACTCTAATCCCTTCCTGAACCATTGTCATCATAATAAAAGCTTAATAACCTTTATAAAATTCACTTTTACTTTTCTTTCTGGTAACATGAAATCCTTATGTCTTATTTTGTCATTATTTCAAAATGCAAAAATATAGTTAAACCTAAACTACTTAGATAATATTTTAAGTAACATTTTTCTAATATAGAAAAGGAAAACAATAGAAACTTATTTATTGTAAGATTTGAGAAAATTGGACACTGTACAATTTTTTTTACAAAGTATATTTTGTGTGTGTGTGTGTGTGTGTGTGTGTGTGTGTGTGTGTGTGTATGAGTGTATCTTTGGATGGATGAATGTGCACTAGTTGAAAGCCTAGTGTCTATGGAGAGCAGAAGATAACACTAGATTCTCTAAAAGTGAGCTACAGACTGCTATGAGCTGCCATATGGGTGCTGGGAACTTATTTTATGTTCTGTGCAAGAGGAGTTCATGATTTTACTTGCTAAGCCATATTTCTAGACACATGTATGTATATATATATATATATATATATCCACTTTTTATTGATCAGCATTGGTAGGAGTTTTATATAAAAATCAGGCCTGTGAAATGTGAGGGGTGTGGTCACCCAATCAGATGGAAGCACTGGGGCCAGAGTGGCACAGAACCTTGTGACTGACTACTTTCATCCCTGTAATGGTGTCCACAGGACCAGCCTAGACAGCTGCTTAGAGGAATGAGGTTCCTGAGGCTCTCTCTATTCCTTGACAATGGCAAAGATCCTCCACTTCAATCTTGCCACGGTCTGCAGTGATCATTTCTTTCAGGGTCTTGTTCCAGTTATCTGTCTTGGTGCTCACCATCTTCCTACCACATCCATGCCCTCTAGAACTTTGCCAAAATCTACATGTTTGCCATCTAGCCAGGAGGCCTTGACTGTAGTGATGAAGAACTAGAAGCCATTGGTGTCTTTGCCTGCATTGGCTGTGCTCATTCATCCAAGCCCATGGTGCTTCAGCTTGAAGTTATCTTCTGGGAAACTCTCATCACAGATGCTCTTTCCTCCTGTGCCGTCTCCCCAGCTGAAGTCTCCACCCTGGATCATGAAGTTCTTGATGACAAGATGGAACTTGCTTTTTTTTTTCCAAATCCTTTCTCTCCTGTAGTTAAGGCTACAAAATTATCCACTGTTTTTGGAACTCTTTCCATAGAGTCCAAAGATCATGCTTCTTACAGGTTCATCTCCCATTTGGAAATCAAAGTATACCTTGGCTGTGACTTTAGGTCCCTTCTTATTGTTGGCCATGGAGGGTCCTGGTAGCAAAAGGAAGACAACGAAGCCCACAATGAGGGTGGATGCAAAGAACCCCTTCATATTGTGGTCTGAGAGTCTCAGCATCTGCTAGCAGTAGCAAGAGTGGTCATGATAGCCCATACTGGAAAAGAAGATAGGAGATTCTTAATCCAAGTAAAATTCAATATCATTATAAAATAATGGAGAATAATTAAACACTGACGATGTTCTTTACCCATGTTCATCAACTCATTTTAAATTTATATTCTACTGTGCAGCCAGATGAATGTTATTCTTGAGTCCTCTAGAATATTTATGAAGTATAACTTTCATAAGTTTGAGTACAAGTATCTATTGTGGCTATCCAAATACTTTTCAATAGTTAGGATTACATACTACCTAGGAGTAGATATTATCTCTATGGAATAAGGAATGATGTATTTTAAGGGATGCTTGTAAACTAAATTAGAAATATAAAGGATATAGCATTTATTATATGTGCACACATCTTACAATGACAGATTATCACTAGGTAATTTTTCTAATTTTTTTAGTGAGCTTTGATAAAGACTGAGAATCATTGATCCTATGTACTTGGAAGCAGCTATAAGTCGAATAAAATTTATACAAAATGAATTTCTTTGTAATACACATATCTTTTAAATGATCATATGTATCTCATTTAAAGGAAAATTACATTTTATGGAGTTAGGGATAGAACATAACCACGTCAATAAGTACTCTCAATTTCTGGGATACAACCCAAAGCTCAGAATATTATATATGGATCATTATAAAAGAAATAGCTAAAACATTCATGATCTTTAACAATTAGGAACATACAAATAATAAAAAAACTATGAGAGTTCCACTTATCCCAGTTAAAATTGCTAAGATCAAGAAATAATCAGCAACAAATGCTAGCAAGGATATGAGGAAAGTAGAGTGTCACGTATTGCACTGGGATTGCAAAGTTGTAGAGCCACTCTAGGAAACAGTGTGGAGAACTTTTAAAAAGCTAAAACTAAATCCATCGTATGACCCACATATATTAATCCTTAGAACATTTTCAAAGCACTAAACATCTTACTACACTGTCACTTAACAACAATCACTGACACTCTATTCACAACAAATAAGAAATGAAAACAACCTAAAGGTCCTTAAATCTACAAATGAACAACAAAAATGTGGCTCATTTATACTGTGGAATAATATTTATCTGTAACATAAATGAAATCATCGATAGTGCAAATAAGTGGGTAGAACTAGATATTATTACAGTAAATGAGGTAACCCAGACCTAGAAAGGCAAATGCAGCATGCTCTTTCTCACCTTAGGGAAGACAGGGTTTATTTGGATTATCTGCTACAGTTCATTGTTGGCAGTCACCAATGGAACTGAAGGTACAAACCTGGAGGCAGGAACTGAATTAGAAGCAATAGATGCATACTGCTTTCTAGCTTGCTTCCAAGATTACATATATCCCAGGACTACCTACCTAGTGTTGCTTCCATTCACAGTTGGTTGGGTCTTCCTTTATTAACTAACAACCAAGAAAAATGAGCCAAAACATGCCCCCAGGCAAAAGCTATTGAGACAGTCCCTCAACTGAAGTTTTCTCTACCTAGCTGGGTCCAGTTGACAACTAAATTTAGCATGACATCATATTAATTTTTAAAAGTTGATAACAGTATAAAAATGTATATGTAATCTGTGGCAGGAATTTTTTCTGTCCATTGTATTTGCAGTGGAGCTCAGTGATTGGACAGTAGAAGAGGTAGGTGGAACTGGGAGTTGGAAAGAGGAAGGAAAGAGGAAGGAGAGGAGGAGAAGAGGAAAATAGAGGCAGATGTATGGGTCTCTAGCAGTCTCCAATAATTATTTATATCAAAATGTTAGATATTGGGATAACAATTCTATTTGTGTGGGCATCTTGTATATTGAGTACTTGCTGACATATGAGTCCATTGGATAATTTTTAAGCATTTCGAATCTCATTTCTACAGGGTACTGGGATTGTTATATCTACCGCATGGGGGTGGAGGTGGCTATTCCCTATGTTATGGACTCCACAAAACTGATCTGTGGAGGCAGCCACCACAATAAAGTTTTATTAATTATAGTGTAGGTTTCACATTCACATTGCTTCCATTGAGTTTCCCTCTAATCAGTACCACATAGTAAAACTCAGGGTGATATATTGACATAGTTTATGCAGAGGAACAAGTATGTATCATATTCAAAAGAACCACATAAAGCAAACATTAGCAATTGTTACATGTTTTTCTTTTATCTATTCACATGATCATTTTTCCTTTTAGTTTGTTAGCATGGTGCATTTGTATTAGATTACACATATTAACTCAATCTTTCCTTCCTTCGATAAATTGCACTTTATACTGGGTTTTTAGATATTTATTTCTGTCTGTCTGTCTGGCTGTTTGTCTGGCTGGCTGTGTGTTTCTCTCTCTCTCTCTCTCTCTCTCTCTCTCTCTCTCTCTCTCACACACACACACACACACACACACACACACACACACACACACACACATTCACTCATGCACTCATGTGTGCATCCCTGCATGCACAGGGACAGAAACAGAGAAAGACAGACACAGACAAAGAAAGAGACAGAGACAGAGAATTGTGGGCTTGAACGCATTGTTCTTTTCTTCTTTCTTGTAGTTCATTTGACTGCTTTGCCTTGACATTGGAGCACTTAAGGTCTCTTGCAAGAAGCTGGGAAGTCTTCCCTCCTATTGAATTTTCTGGAAGAGAATGTGATTAATTAATATAATTTATTTTTATTCAGTGGCTAGTCCTCTACCTTATTTTGTTGTACTGTTAAGAGTGATATTCTCTTCATCTGTCTCTGTCTCCTAGATGACACTTTACATTCTTCATCATCACTCTTTTCTTTAATATAAACTGCTTTGAACTACTACCTTGAAGTGATGTAATTCCATCTCATATATAGTTGAAGAATCCAGTGATATTGTACTATCATTTATCTATTCCTAGTTCTTGAGATATCACTGTCAAATATTTTATTTCTTTGTATGTTGCAAGCAACTTATGCTACATTTAATTAAAAGCTATAATGAAGATATATAAGCACCTATGGCAGTAAATTCAGAGAGTATCTCTCCAAGAGTTTAGAGAGTAAATATCAGAACAGGAATTTTAACAAATAATATTTATTTATTTGTTAATAAATAAATTTATTCTGAAAAGTAAATATTGGCTATGACTGGATAAAGTGAAGTGAACAGGGCCTACATAATACTATGCTACAAAATACATAGATCTGGTCCAAGGCTGGAGAAATAGATTCAAAATGTGATTTGCCTAGTCAGTTACATGAAAAAAAATCCAAAAAAGAAGTTTTAGCCGCAAAGTGTAATTGATTAGAACTTCAATGATGTGGAGATGACTGGATGTTGCAGCCCACAGCCTAATTATAATTTATCTTGGGCTATCTTTAAACTACTAAATAGTCATTTCTTTGTCACCAACAGTTAAAGATGTACCAAAAATTCCAACAAGTAAAAATCTTTTGGAATATATTAACTTAAAAAAGCTCTGGTTTTCTAGCAATCAAAGAACTAAGAAAGTGCTTTCAAATAGTATCTAAAGTCTATACCTGAGATTTCACTGCCTTGCTGCCATTGTCTGCTTAATGTTTCCAGAATGCACTGTAAATGTATCTAGATTCATGCCATTCTTTGTTCTGTTATAATTTAAAAGTTCACAGAATTTTGAGTAGTTTAAATCTGTGTTCTCAGGCCATAGTTACTCTTATTTAGCTCCAGAATAAATGATTTATCATTCCTTTCTACATGACAGCTGCTTTGACATCCCATAGAAGAGGGTATGGGGACAAGTTTGGGTTATATGGTATCACAAGTTTCCCTCACATCCATATCTGCAAATTTGAGTTTGGCTACACAGAAGTAATAGCTCTTTGTTCATTTCTGTAAATCACTGAATCACTAGCCATTTATCCTGTTTCCCTTTCACCTTCAAATCCTCTTGATAAGAGGATGATTGACAATCTAATTCTTAACTGTTCAGTGAGAATGCATTAGGGAGGAAGCATAAAAACACAAATTGGCCTGTAGAATGTTGACTTTTGCTGAAGAGTTTCTTGCTGTTTTACTCATAGAAGTTACATTGATTTTCATAAAGCTTGAAGAGGATACTCATCATTTTGAGAGTTTTGATTTCTGCTTTTCAATAAAACATGCATGTTCAATACAAATTTTCATTTACATTATATGTTCTTGCTCTAAGGAGAGTAGTTTTTCTTACATTATAATTCTTTGTTATACAGACCATTTTGCAGTTTGGATCTCTCATTTCTGACACCAAGAACAGCTCTTTGAACATAACTGTTATTCATGGAAGGGAAAAAAAACAGAGTTTTTCTGCTGTGGGGAGCCGACAGAAGGTGGCTTTCATCCTTGCAGCCATCATGAGCCATATACCCTGACAAAAGACTTGATTACAATAGCCTACAACAGCTGAGCACACTCTGATAACATCTTGTTTTAGATACCCAGGATCTTCCCTTGGGTGTGTGAGACTTAAAGGTGTGATTTAGAGCCGAGGACTTAAGGGCCTGACTTAGAGGCGTGGCTTAGAAGTGAGATATATAAAAGGCGAGAGGCAGACAGAAGAAATTATTAGTTATTAGGCACTTGGCACTTGGGGGAAGAACTTGGAATTAGGTATTAGGCACTTGGAACATGGAAGACTAGTGACTGGGAAAAAGACTTGGAACTTGGAGGCACTAGGGACTAGGAACTAGGGCCTAGGAACTCAAGACTAGGGACTTGGAGAGAAGAAGAGAGACTGAAGAATAAACAGGATTGAATCACACTCTGTCTGGTCTCCATTCCTCACGTCTATCCTCACTCTCTTTCTTGCTGAACCCTGACCTGCAGACTGGAGCAGCTTGGGGCAGTGTGGGCTCTAACTATTTAGCCACCAAGTCTTTTGGCAGTGTGGGTTTCAACATTGACAGAGCGGTCTGCAACATTCTGGCCCTCAAGCGTGGGGCAGAGTGGTTCTCAACATTCTGCCTTATCAAATATTTGTTAACCTGTGTATCTGAATAGTCCTCTAGTAGCCATTTGTGGAAATACCTGTACTCTGGAACACTGGAGAGGCTCTATGGTGAGTTTTCATGATCATATGTATCAAAAGCTTAGTGTTCACTTATATATATATCATTAAGTGTCAGCCTCTCCTATACTGAATTCCCAGAGGTTGACAGTAGGGAAGGTAAAGACACAAAGAAGTACAAGGATTTTGTGCCTTACTTTTATTTCAATCAGGTAAGTCTGCTTCTATCTTTTTAAACATTTACTTATAAAATAAGTTAGTAATTCATAACCTTGCTTTCATACGCCAAGTTCCATGAGACAAAACAATGAATGAATCAAAAAGAAGGTTTAAAAGTGGCCATTTCCCAAAGGATAGTATAAAAAGTCCCCAGGACAAATAAACTACTTCTCAGTGTGGACTGACTGGCTTATGGAAGGAGAGGTAAGTTAGTGAATTCTGAAAAAGTGGGAAAGAATGATTAGTGTGACCTATTTATTCTGTTCTAGGTACACGTGTCTGTACTGTTTTCATTTACCTCTATTAATGGTGAATAGGGGTGCTGAAGAATGTCTAGTTGTTAAAGGAACAAATGAATAGAAATCTGATTTTAAAAATGTTAGCTGCTGTGACTCCACCCTTATGCTTCATATGCATTCAAGCAGTTTAGAAAATAGTAAGAGGAAGTGGAAGTATGTTTGCTGTGTACAACAGTTCAGTTTATAGAATAAGAGTGGCTGCTTACTGACGAGGCTTTTTGTTATCAGGTATAAGTTTACAAACCCCATGCCTAGAATCATAAAATGTTATATTCATAAGAGAAGAACACTTTTCTCTCAGAAATATCTGGACTGGCAGAATCAGCATCCATGGTTTATTTGCACCCAGCCATAACAGCTTAATACATCCTTCATGTGCTCTGAGCTGTGGTAAATTAAGACAGGAGATCTGCAACCAAGCTAAACTCTCTCACTGTTTCACATGAGCTTTTCCACAGACTCCCTCCCCAGCCTCCTTCAATCCCGTGTTCCATCCTTTAAATTGATCAGAGCATTTCATTCATTTCCATGATATTTAGTTTTCCAATTTTTAAAATTTTTATTCTTTTAAAATTTATTAATATTATTAGTTACTCACTTTAAATTCTGCTCACTGCCCCCTCCAGTTCACCTCCTCCCACAATCCTTTCCCCATCCCCACTTGCCTTCTCCTCTGAGCAGATGGGGGTCCCACGGTTATCCATCCCTACCCTGGCACGTCAGGTCTCTGTGAGGCTAGGCTCATCTGCACCTGACAAGGCAGTCCAGCTAGAAGAACATATCCCATGTACAGGTAATAGCTTTTGTGACAGGCCCCATTCCAGTTGTTTGGGACTCACATGAGTACCACTTTGGTCTAATTCTTAGAACTCTGGATCAGGTTGTTTGGGTAGGCTGAACTAATCTGGATATTGTCAAATTTGAAAAATTAGTGCAACTCAACTCTACTCTAGTAAAAATTGACCAACTAAGTGATAAAAGGTCCATAAAACTTCTATACCCTTAAGTATTCAATTCTAGTCATCAATACAATATGAAAGTCAACTCCAAGTTTACATGTTGTTCAAGTTCTATCTAATGGTTAGTGTTGGTTGGCATTTTTGTCAGGAATCTGAATCACCTAGGAGATAAGCTTCCAGATATATCTGAGATTTTATTTATATTATTATAGCTTCTGGTCATGGCTGTGAAAGATTATGTTGATTATGTTAATTAAAGTAGGAAGGGTGAGCCTAAACGAGGCCAGTACTATTCTTTGGACTTGGGACTTAGACTGCATAAAATGAGGCAGCTGAGCACTAACCTAGGATTGTGATATATCTTACATATGTAATATGCAACAAAAAACATGGCAATACAACATATCTGTATAGTATGCTTACTTAATATTCTTCAGATATATTAGGAGTGTAAAATATAGATAATATGGTAGTTTAGTATTTATTTTTATGAACCTCTATAATGATTTCTATAGTGTCATGCTAGATAACATTGCCACCTACACTGAATATAGTTTAGCTAATTCACTTAGTCCCTGTTTTCAGCATCGATGTTTGTTATGTGCTGATTTGATGATAGCCATTCTAAAGGTGTAAGACAGAATATAAGTGCAGTGGTTTCGTGTGTGTGTGTGTGTGTGTGTGTGTGTGTGTGTGTGTGTGTGTGTGAGAGAGAGAGAGAGAGAGAGAGAGAGAGAGCTTATGTGTATATGTTATGTATGTATGTGGTCATTTTTAAACTTTTACTTTTCAAATAATCATTGTCAATTAGAACATTGAGTTATTTTATAGATTTTACCCAGCTTCCTGTAATGCTACCCTCACACAACTATAAGCCAATTAAAAAGCTGGGAAATCAATCTTTATAATAATAGCATTAGAAATTATACATATCTTTATGAACCTAACAAATTCTACTACTGAGTCCTTATTTCACTTTTGATTCAAGATTTTACATTTTATTTTCTGAATGCCCATTGTATTGTTCTACATCCTGTGAAAGTTTCTTATTGTCCTTTTATATTTCAGTTAAAAGTTTGTTTTGTTTTCTCTAAACAGGTATTCTCTGTGCAGTCCTGGCTGTTCTGAAACTCCCTTTGTAGGCTAAGTTGACCTCAAACTCAGAGATCTGTTTCCTGGGTGCTGGGACATGTGGCATCACCACCCAGCTAGAAAATTTTTAAGAGTATCAGTCAATGATTTTATTGAATATTCCTTTATAATTATCTAATGTTTCCTTAGTATTAGACTGGAGTTACACATTTTTATCATGAATGACACAAAGTGATTTAATGCCCATATCAGGAAGTGCAAGGTGTCGAAACTTACCTACCAATAAAGATGTTATCTTTGATTACCAGGTTAACATTATTCACATTGCATATCTCAACAATAATGTTAAGACATGGTTTCTTAAATTTAAGACTTGATTTATATTTTAAGGTAGGACAATGTATATTTTATCTGGAAATAAACTCATAAAGAGCAATATAGAAGTAAAATAAAATAGAAAATATGGTTAAATAAGATTATATCAGAGTTATGTGACTTAGACTGTGCCTATAGTGATAGGAATGAAAAAATATATGCTTAGTGTATTTATATTTAAATTAACTGAATGACCTTGTGACAAATGGTATGTATATGGTGAGGAATGTGTAGAAATACAGACTGTAATGTTTCTGTCTTTTATAACTCAGTAAATAGTAGTGACTTATAGTGAAATATAAGTTATTGGATGAGTGGTATTTCTTATTTTTAGATAAAACTATATAAATAGAGAATTGATAGATAGTATGAATGAGACAAAGAAGAAAAAATAGAATAGATTTTACAGGCTGACTGGGAGCAAGTAGGGACAGGACTTGGTAATCAGGTAGAGGGGAGGAGATAAAGTAGAAGAAGAGAGTTGAAGTAGAGATTACTTGCATTTGAGGACTTTGTGGAGTTGGGTGGAAGCATAGTGGAAAGGAAACTGCCTGGAATCAATGAAGGTAATACTAATGAGGACCACGAGCAATGGGGGTTATGGAATCTCAACTAGCCATCTCTTGTCCAGTGAGGATTCCAGTGGCAGGACCTGGTTGTATTCTGTTGAGTTGTTGGTCAAGGGGTAGGGGTCCTATAGAAATCCCCAAACAACCTAGGCTATTAGTAATAGTGGCTTTCCATAAACTGACAGAGAGGTTCATCACTGAGTCCCACCCTCACAAAACTGTACAAGAGAAAAATGGAGCTAGTTCCTACATGGAGCCCTCACCTCTATGTTCTAGTATCTTTGGTATGGAAAGGTACTCTGCAGGCTACTGAAAGAAAAAAATTGGACACCAACCCAGCTACAAAACTTTGACTTACAACCTGTCCTGCCTGAAAATATATGCTGAGACAATGTAACACAGAACTTGTGGAAGTGGCTAAAATTTTTTGATTTGACTTAAAACATACTTTGTGAGAAGGAACCCATACTTGACACAACTTGGATAACCAAGAATCAGTGAGTAGATAGCCCAGAGTTCTAGAATAAAACTCAATAGTGCTGATCTGAAACAACAACAACAACAACAACAAACAATAAAATAGTTCTTAATGATACTCAGCTATACTTACAGACCAGTGTCTTACCAAATCACCATTAGAGAGGCTTTCTTTTCAGCAGATGGAAACAATTGCAGAGACTCACAGACAGACCCTATACACACACACACACACACACACACACACACACACACACACACACACACACAAACACACACACACACACACACACACACAGAGAGAGAGACAGAGAGACAGAGAGACAGGGAGAGACAGAGAGACAGAGACAGACAGACAGACAGACAGACAGACAGACAGACAGACAGACAGAGACACTGAAGACTAAATGAGAAATCTAATGTCCATATCCTTCCTCTTAGGTCTCAGGGAATACTGCAGAGATTGTAAGATCCAGAGGGGATGGATAACAGCTGAACAAAGCCCTCTTAGTCCATGAAGCAAGGCACATTCTGAAGCAGTGAGCACTGTGCCTTCATGGGTCTACACCAGGTCTTCTGTATATTAGAACAAGTGGGTCTCTGAGTCTTATGCCTGCTCTTGGGACTCCTTTCCTCTTGTTGGATTACCATGTCCAAGTTCAATATGATAGTTTTTGCTTCACCTTATTATCTTTTATTTTGTCAAAAAAAAGGAAGGGAGGAAGGAAAGGAGGGAGGAAGCAAGGAAGGAAGGAAGGAAAAAAGGAAGGGAGTGACTATTGAGGAGGATGTTTCAATATTTCAGATGAACAACAATTATATTACCAGAGTCCATGAAAGTGGAGAATGCTTTCTTGCTTTAGGAGCTTTTTCAAAATTTATGAGTCAATATCATGGCTTAATATATTAAGAAAAATTAAAAAGGGAGGGAGAAAAGACAAGGATATATCCTAGGTTTTATGCTTGAAAAGGTAGGTAAACTGTGGTTCTTTATTGAGGCAGAAAAGAATGAAGGGGAACTAGGTTTATGATAATAGATTACTTTTCACTTCACTAACAATATAGCACAGAGCAACTATGGGAGGTTGAGTGAGGGAGTTTTAATGCTTTCTCCTGGCTGCATTAGGTTAGGCATGGCTAGGTTACATATGGTTTTCCAGCAGTACATTGAATAATCTGGAAGAAAGACAAAACATTTCCATCTGGGTTTTAAAAGCAGTAGTTGAGGAATGTTGCCAAGAGATAATGTTCCTTCTCAAATATGCCATTGATTCTTTTGTCTTCCCTTAAGAACTGTGATGCTGCTTTGGCTAGCAGCACCGAATCCCTGCTGCTGCTCTTCTTCTGCATGGGGTGCTTTCAAAGTAAAGCCACAGGCTTTTCTAGCATTTTTTTAAAAAACATCAATCAATGTAAAAAGCATTATCTTCTCCCAACCAGTTCCCTCTCTCTGTCTGCCTCTGATGACTATTTTATGCTCACCCTGACAAGTGAGATTAAAACATCCTTGCTTATGCCTTTCTTCTTATTTAGCTTCTTTGGGTCTGTGGAGTGTAACATGGTGCCTGTATTTTATGGCTAATATTAATTTATAAATGAATACATACCATACATGCCATTTGGGACCTGGGTTATCTCACTCAGGATGATATTCTCAAGATCCATGCACATGACTGCCAAATTAGTGATCTTTGTTTTTCATAGCTGAATTTTATTCCATTGTGTAGATATACTACATTTTCTATATCCATTCTTCAGTTGAGAGGCATCTAGGTTTTTTCTGTCTATTACAAATAAAGCTGCTATGAGCATAGTTGAGCAAATGTCTTTGTGTGAAGGTGGAACATCTTTTGGGTATATGCCCAGGATCTTTTGGTAGAATTATTTTGTTCTCTGAGAAATCACCAAATTGATTTCCTGAGTGGTTGTACAAGTTTTCACTCTCACCAACAATGGAGGAATGTTCCCCTTGCTCCACATCCTTGCCAGCACGTGCCAAGAATTCTTGCTTGAACCTTCTTTCTTATTTGGCTTCTTTGGGTCTTTGGAGTATAGCATGGTTCCTGTAATTTATGGCTAATATCCACTTATAAGTGAGTACATACAACACATGTCCTTTTGGATACCAGTGGAGCTATAGGGACACCAACCCACCCATAAAATTGAGTTTTTTCTCTTAGCCATTCTGACTGGTGTAAGGTGGAATCTTGCAGTTGTTTTGTATTGCATTTCCCTAATGACTAAGGACTTTGAACATTTCTTTAAATTCTTCTTGTCCATTTGAGATTTCTCTATTGAGAATTTGCTGTTTAGCTCTGTGCCCCATTTTTTTAAATTGAGTTGCTTGGGCTCCACATTTCGGATAAAGTCATCCCCATTGGGTCCTAGAGACCTCTCGATTCCCTGGTGTCTGGGACCCTCCAGTGGCAGATATTAGCCTTCTGTCAGATGTAAGGTTGGTGAAGATCCTTTCCCAATCTATAGGCTGCTGTTTTGTCTTATTGACAGTGTCTTTAATTACAGATATTTTGCAGTTTCAACAGGTCCCATTTATCTATTGTTGATCTTAGATCCTGAGCCTTTGGTGTTCTGTTCAGGAAGTTGTCTCCTGTACCAATGAGTTTAAGGTTATTCCCCACTTTTTTCTACAAAATTTATTAGCCATAAAATACAAGATACACATGCTACATTCCACAGATCCAAAGAAGCTAAATAAGAAAGAAGGTCTCTCACTTAGAAGGGAAAATAAAATAGTCTTAGGAGGGAGATGGAGGGAGGGAAATGAGTTGGAGAGAGGATGGGTAGGGGAACTAGGCAGGTTCAGGATTAGGTGTGGAAATGGACAAAAGAAATCTCCAGATGACCATGAGAATGAATGGAAGTCAGCAACTGTTGGGGGGGGGGATCTGAGTGACATCTTGAGGACAGAGACCTAGGACAGAGCAGTACCCAGGAATCAGCAGGTGTGACCTTAGCTAAGATTTACAACATTGGAGATATGGAACCTGAAGAGGCCATCTCCTGTGGATAGGCAGGTACCCCAGTGAAGAGATAGGGACACCAACCTATCCAAAATTTTTTTCATATCAAAACTTATTCTGTTGACAAGTAATGCAGGCATGGGGGATGGAGCACAGACTGAGGGAATGGCCACCAAATAACCAGCCCAACTTGAGAGTAATCCATGGACAATCACCAATCTCTGACACTGTTCATGATATTCTGTTACACTTGCAGACAGGAGCATATAGTCCTCTGAGAGGCTCAACCCAATAGCTAACTCAGACAGATGCTGACACACACAGACAAACAGTCGATGTACCTTGGGGACTCTTGTAGAAGAATAGGAGGAAGGATTGAAGCCCTGAAGGGGATGGAGACTCCACAGGAAGACCAACAGAATCAACTAACCTGAACTTGGGTTGGTCAGAGACTGAACCACCAACCAAAGAACACAGGTTGGACCTAGGCCTCCCCCAACATATGTAGCTGATATGCAACTTGGTCTTCATATGGATCTTGAACAACTGAAGCAAGGACTATCCCAAAAGCTCTTGTGTATACGTGTTGTATGTTCTTCTAGCTGATCTGCCTTATCTGGACTTAGTGGAAGAAGATGAGCCTAGACTCACGGAGACTTGATGTGCCAGGGTGGGGATAATCAAAGGCTCTCTACCCATTCAGAGGAGAATGGAAGGGGGAGTGGGGAAGGATTGTGGGAATGGGTTATCAGGAGAGGAGCAGTGAGCAGTATGTAAAGTGAATAAGTAAAATACACAAATAAATAAGTAAATAAGTAAATAAATAAATAGCCACAGCGCCCAGAGCTGATCCTGTGTCACAGTGCTCGATACCCAAATACTGCCAGGAGACAGTTGTCTCCCAGGAATGCTGACACACCTGTGAGCACAGGTAAGATCAACACTTCTGCTCAAATTCCTGGCCCAAGAGGGACCAGCCCAGAGTCATCAGAACATGGGAACCAAGGAACAGCCAAAGATAGGATTCTTCCAGTTTCTGTCTGCACCCCAGAGCTGACCCTGTGCTACAGCTCTCCATACCCAAATTCCTCCTGGAGAGAACTGTTCTCCCAGGAGTACTGACACACAGGCTTACAGGAGGGACAAACCACAGTCAAAGACAACAAGACCAGCTAACACCAGAGATCTCCAGATGGCAAAAGGGAAGAACAAGAACATAAGCAACAGAAACCAAGGCTACTTGGCATCATCAGAACCCAGTTCTTCCACCACAGCGAGCCATGGATACCCCAACACACCAGAAAAAGCAAGATTCTGATTTCAAGTTACATCTCATGATGATAGAGGACTTTAAGAAGGACATAAATAACTTCCTTAAAGAATTACAGGAAAACACAACCAAAGAGGTGAAGGAATTGAACAAAACAATCCAGGATATAAAAATGAAAATAGAATCAATAAAGAAATTGCACAGGCAGTCAACCCTGGAGATAGAAAACCTAAAAAAACATATCAGATGTCATAGACGCAAGCATCACCAACAGAATACAAGATATAGAAAAGAGAATCTCACATGTAGAAGATACTATAGAAAACATTGAGCCAAAAGTCAAAGAAAATGCAAAATGCAAAAAGCTCCTAACCCAAAACATTCAGGAAATACAGGACACAATGAGAAGACCAAACCTAAGGAGAAAGAAAGAAAGAAAGAAAGAAAGAAAGAAAGAAAGAAAGAAAGAAAGAAAAGAAGAAAAGAAGAAAAGAAGAAAAGAAGGAAAGGAAAGAAAAAATATTGCTATGTCATCTGCATGTCATCCAGAGGCAAAGCCAAGCAGGGGAAAGTTCCTCGTGAACACAATGCATTGCACAATCACATGAACACTTCAACACCACAAAAGAAAGAATGTGAAGGCAAGTATCAGGAAGAAAGATTTGGATTATTTTGAATACACTTGTTACCAGAAGTAGAGCAATCCTGCAGTGTCTCTGACCATTATGTGAACAAAATCTGTATATTTTCAGGATGAAAAGGATGAAGTCAGGGAGGACTGAGAGCCCAGACAAATATAGGAAAAGCATCAACTCTTTTCTTTCTTTTCCTTTTCCTTTTTCAAGACATGGAATTTCTGTGTAGTCTTGTGTGTCTAGGACCTCTCTTCAGACAAGGCTGGCCTGGATCTGAGAGATCCACCTGCTCGCCTCCCAGGTACTAGTAATCCTCCCAAGGATTAATGGCATAAACCAATGCCACCTGGCTGACAACAACCTTTTTCAATAACAGTTTGTCTTTAATCTTGTTAATCCGGAATACTGTTTATTTTACTTTCCTCAAAGCTTTTCTATCATTAATTCAGCAAATATGTATAGAAGTCTTAATGTGTGTACTTTGTTTCCTCTGTCAACATATCAGCAATTGTCAGTTTTATGATTTTTCTAAATCTAAAATTGCCTGTCAATCTGTGGCAGAATCTGTGAGTAGGTATTATCATATAAACAACTGAGAGATGATAGCATGAAGCATATTGTTAAGTAAAAATTGAGTTTAAATCTATAATAAACCTTTAAATCAACTATCCTCTAGTTTCTTCACATATGAGCTACATTGTATACTGATACAATGGGCAAAATGAAATAAGACAGTAATTATCAGTAGCATATGATTTAATTTCAACATTTCATTTGTAATGAACAACACACAAACTCTTTTGCAAACTTTACTTACATTTAGTGAGTTCAGTTAGATTTTCCTACATTCTCTAAATTTCCATCAAATACATTATTCACAAGAGTTGATATTAAATGCAAACTTAAAATATGTACAGAATAAGCAATTACTTTTGCTTCAAAGCTTACATAGTTAAAATATGTATTTCCTGAATTATCTAGATCAACATTTAAGAACATATATATATGAATCCCATAGTAGTATATAGCTAAAATATATCTACAGTACACAACGTATTTTTTTTTTTTTTTACAAATTTAGCAAACAATCCCTCAAGGTTTCTATTCATTTTATTTTTCAGATGTATTATATATCATAAATGTGAAAGCACTATTTCACAAAGAGGTAAAATTTCTGTTTGCTTCATCCAGTCTGCCAATAGTAAATACAAGGGACAAATGTCCTATAAATGATAAGAGAAATGAGTATTTGCATGCCAATTGAGATAATAAATTACACATACCTATTAGAGAGGCTAGGTGTTTTGCAGCCATTAAGATAGGATTGACTAAGTACATGAAACTCTTTGAATACCAGTCTTCTCCAGAGTAGCTACTCTGGTAAGAGTTATTTGCAGAAACTAAGGTAATCCTCATGAAATCCTACAGGATTTAAAAAATGATTATTATGAAATACATGTACATTGAAGAGTGGTTTAAGAGTTTAATGTGCTGAGCCAGAGATCTCATTAAAATAAGCTTGCGTGTATTTCCTAATTCTGTTTCACTGAGAAATAAAATGCTAAAAGGCAAATGTTCATCCATAGAAGCAGTGCATTTTCCTTCTCTTTCAATGCAGGATATTGCTTTGTTCCTTTATCTCTTATGGTATGAGTTACAGGAATGTTATTGCTGGCTATGTCTGTTTTCGGTACTCTTTCAAATCCACACTGCAATCAGAATATTCAAAAATCATTTTAAAAGCATGTATGAACTTCTTGAAGATAGCTAAAGAAATAAATGACCTAGTAGTTTATCTACAATGCACTCAGAAGGTAAGCATACAAAGTTGCCAAAACAGCATAGCTGAAAGTTTGGGGAAATCAGGCAATGTTGGTCCTGCTTTTATTCTTTTCCTTTGTGAATTTTTAAATTTTAAATATTGTTTTGGGGAATCCCAAGAATGAATGCTGTTGAGAACTTCTTTTACTTAGACAGGTGGTTATGATCTTTGGCACTTAGGCAGGAGTTGTACAAATAGAAATAGAAAGTAAGGAGCTTGGTACTGAGGCTTAAAAGATGGTTCAGTGGTTAAGAGTGCTTACTACTCTTCCATAAGGCCTGAGTTCAGTTCCCAGAACCCATCTTCAATAGCTCACAATCACCTATAACTAAATCTAAGCCAATCTTCTGGCTCCTTTCAGAATGTGAACATATAATAACATGTGTGTATGTGCATTGTCGGTAAAAATGGCTGGGGAACACAGAGAGTTCCTCATGCCAATCTGTGTGTAGTTGGCTGAGAATGCCCTGGGTTCCTCCAGCTGGAAGTTAGGCCTGGCAGCTCACTAAAGGTCTCTCCAAGGCTCCTCACTGTGTGGCCCCAACACACAAGAAAGTCCTTGGGTTTCCAAAATGGGTTCATTGGCATGACAGATGGTGGATGGATCTGGATGCACCCCTCCAAAAACCCAGGGCAGACCTGAGTTAAATAGGGAGGGAAAGAGGAGGAAGGGGCTGGGGAGGAATGCTTAGAAAGAGGGGGAAGGGGCTGGGGAAGAATGTTTAATTGGCTCCACTCTCTGGCCTTCATGTACCTCATTAGTATGTAAATTTCTCTAGGGCCTGAGGCCTGTTTATCACACCCTCCACCTGTGTACTATGTGACTGAAGGGTGCAGGCTGAATGGAGATCAGACCTCGTGTCAGGAGCCTGGGTTCTGGGGGCATGGCAGAACCCACAACCCAAGGACCAGGATACACTTCCATGGTCTGACAGTGCATTGGTGCATTGTACACACACACACACACACACACACACACACACACACAAACACACACACACACACAGAGAGAGAGAGAGAGAGAGAGAGAGAGAGAGAGAGAGAGAGAGAAATAAAAGTAAATATTTCCTTTAAAAGGTTTATTATTGACAATAGAAAAATGTTCAGTGTTTAGAGATACTCCATTAAATTTAAATAAAAATCATAAGCATGTATCAAATTTCTTTTATAAAATAAGGAGATAGGCAAAGGCAAGAAGGTCCCCTATATTGCATATACAAATGTCATCCTGTAAAATGTTTAGGGAAGCTGTCATCAAAAATTATCCCAGGCATTTATAATTCTCAGATTCTTTGATTCAAGTGTTTAGCATTAATTCAATTTGACAAAGAGTGATTATTAGATACACTATTCACCTTCCACAAGGGTTTTATCCTAGTTGATGCAAAAAGTGCAACCACTGCCCCTGGGGACACCTGAATCACATTGCTGCTGGGTGTTTGAGAGAGGTCAATTGTGATTGTACTTGGATCCCAAGGCATCTTTGGCTTTGAAATATTATTTAAAAACCTAAAAATGAAATGGATAATGCAATGCACAGATGAATAGTTCTTTAAGTCAAAGCCTATTGAAAATGCTTAGATCTGCTGTTTTATCTCATAGAAAGCAAATTCATTTAATTGAAGTAAATCTCCAAAGAACAGTTCAGTAAGCAGTACTTGATACCAAGTCAAAAAGAAACCATTTTCCTTACAAATAGCATAGGACATATTAAAATAAATGGAATTCATTTTAGTCATATAAGAAGCCTTGAGAAAAAGAGTGCTTATGGGATGCCTTAGAAATGTCAATAATGTAAATGCTTCATAGTAAAAAAAAAACCATATGAATACATTTTCCTATCTGACGTATTAGAATTTGAATAATGTTTATCTGGATTCACTATACACCTACAACCAGTATGCTTTTGAGCCCTGTATGAATCCTCATTTGACTCTACATGGGCACTAGATTTCAAAGGATAGACCCTAAACAAAGACCACTCGATCATGGTAGAAATGATAAGAGTCTCAAAACCACACAAATAATAGTATAGGTGTCAGAAACCAACGAAACAGTCATCTTTCACAAATTGATAAAAAAAAAAAAAGTCACAAAGATGCAATGTATAAAGCTCCTGAGTACAGTCATATATACTCATTTCTGATTGAACACTAAATAATGGCTTGGGAGGAATAATATGAGAAAGGAAATGTCATGTTGCATTGCTGGAAAAAAAACACTAAGGAGGCCTAGTAATTAAGGATCTGTCATTTTGACATGATGAAAAAAAATAAAAGAACCACAGAAGAGCTGCCAGATGCTCAGTAAGGACACGTGCTTCTTACTTCACTACAGAGTGGGAAGCAGCTTGATTAGAAGGTGTGTTGGAAAAGAAGAACATACTGCATTTGATCGTTTGAACTCTTGTATACATATTGTTTTGGGAAAAATGGCAAAAGCTGCACATGAGCCTGTGCCATAAACGTATTTAGACAACCATCAGCATTTAATAAGAATAGGGTCTTAGATTAATCTGTGCATTTGTTGTATTAGGTGCTGTCTTTGGTCTATTATTGACAGACACAACAGAGTTATTTTGATGTTACACTTCCAGATTTGGAGACTAGGTACAACAAGGTTATCACTGCAATGTAGCATGTCTGTGAGTTCTATAACCCTGTTATTCAGCATTGTTTTCCTTGTTAGTACTTTAATCCAGGTACTTTACATACATTATGTTCTTCAGTAAATCGCATTTTCATGACTCTGAGAATTAATCACCAGAAAGGCCAAGAAAATTATTCCAAGTCACACATAGAAAAAAGAAAAGATATTGTATTTCACAAAGTTTTTCCATAGATGAATGCAGTTTATATACCATTTTCATCACAGCAGTGAAAATCTACAGCAACACTTGTGTGCAGATAAATGTTTGCACCAGGGGTCTAGTATTAATTCTGCTATTCATTGAACATATAGATAATCTTAGGAAAATGGGGCTTTAATTTTCTTTTTCTACCATCCATTTGTCATTTTAAAGGCCACATCCTTTCACATACCCCATAATATTTATTGGTCTGTATGTCTCCCATTTCAACAACATAATCCTTTAATGAATACATTTAGAACTAAACCAAATAAGAGATTGAATTAACTCCCACAGGCTTTTGGAATAATTACACAAGAAATGTCCCTCAGAGATTTATATCAAATAAGGCATGAGTAAAACATTGGCATTCACAGCCTATTCTTCCCTTTCATAGGGGGATTGGTTTGACTCCCTGATTTTGCCATCATTAATGAGGTATCTGGAATTTAGGTAGTAGAGTGGAAGGGCAGAAAGCTCTTAACAGATTATTTCATTAACTGTGTTAGCTCTGCTAATAGTCTCTTGCATTAGCTGGGATAATTGAAGGCTGACTGCAATAATAGTGAGCTGACAGTTGAAACTTTGTGGAATCAACATCATGAAGGACAATGATAAAAGTCACTCATTTTTCATCTGTTTCTTTGGAAAGGAACAAGAAATATGGGTGCCTGTAGAATATTAGGAAACAAGTCCTCTCAGAACAAACATTTCATATATCACTTTAACCTTACTGATGTCTATGTAGGTAAGTGAAAAGTAGAACTGACAATCACTATCAGTACCAGCAACGATTAAAACATGGGATAATTTTTGTTTCATATGAATTTATCTCTCATAATTCTGGAAGCTAGTTTCTAGTCTCAAGATGAAATTGTTAGTTGATGCAGTTTCCCAGTGGAGATCCATATGTTACCCCACTAAAAAGAATACCACATATTAATTCTGTTTTATGTATTTGTGTTTGAGTATTTGTGTATGTTTTGGGAAGCTCAAGATAGTAAAAAAGAGGTATCCCTTGGAACTGGGTTATAGATGGTTGTTACTCATGTGGGTGCCAGGAACCAATTCTGGGCCTTTTGCAAGAGCAGTAAGTGTTATTACCCAGAGTCATCTCTCCAGCCACATGCCCCTCTATTTTAATGTAGAAATCAAGACTAAAATTACAAGAATTAGAGTTATTGTTTTGCAGGTGAAATAGCTGAAGAGTACAGAGGTTATCAATTTTCCAAAACCCCACAAATGATCATAACAGAGCCAGAGCTGTCACAGCTTCAGAAAACTTTGTTCTTCCCAGTAGACAATGCCAAAACATCTGGGCTCACTCGGCTGCTCCTCCTTAGCCTTCGTGATTGAAGGAACACATTTAGCAGATGGGGAAGGATGCAGTTTGTGGCTTTATAACAGAATGTATTATTCCCCTATGTGCAGATAACTTGTCATGCCCCTCATTATCACTAGAATCCAACTAACTGAACAAACCATCCCAGATTTATAATCAAGGAAAAGAAAAGTTCTGCCTAGCTACTGGCACAGGCTTGTTCAACATCTAATTAACTCCTAAACAGCCTGTGCAGAAGACAGGTTGTATAACCAGTCTTATGCTTGTTGCAGAATCTGAGCCAAGGAAAGTCGAAATGTCTTGTCTACCATCATACAAAAAAGTAGCTATAGATCTGAATAAAATCATGGTTTTTGTACTCTTTGTTCAGTTTACTAGATAACACTATATAAAAAAAATAAAGCACTGTAATGCATAGCACCAGTAACACTGAGCAGTTATTCTTAAGAATCAGATACTATTGAAATGTATTTTTCATAAAATGAAAAATAACTGGTCACTTTATGTGACACTCAACCACAGAGACTGTAAAAAAGGGACTAACTGATACAATATGTAGCTAAACTTTAATTTAACAAACTAATTAGAATTCTCTACAAATCAGTCTATCAAGATGTTCCCAACTGATGTTCAGCTGTTTAAAAGGGATGTGTCCAGAATAAATATTGTGTGTCTTTCAAGGACTCAAAATGTGACAAATCAATAAAGTATCATTGCGAAAACCAAAGCACCAAACTAAAGCCCATATTCTTTGCCCTTTTCAAAATAAGAGTTTGAATGTATACCCAAACTCCCATTTTATGTGCCTCAATTTTGATACTTTACTCATTAACTTTTATCTTTGTTTCCTCCTATGAAGACAAATAGAAGAGACTTCTGGCACTGAATGCTTGGAAATGGATCAGTAGTTAATTGATCCATGAAAAAATGGAAGAAATGATGGTTTTGTTTGGGGATATAGTATTAATGATATTACTATTACTATGCAAATTATTATTAGTTCTTATTATAAACTAAACACCATACAAATGTATGTGTAGCATACAAAAAAACCCAGAGAAGAGACTACTACTTATTGCCATTCATATTTCATACAGAGTGAAAAGGAAGAACAGTACATTGATGTTCATCATGAAGCTATAAGATTCAGAGGAGGCATTAAATCTCAAGAGTCTTTTCAGTTTTTGAGCTCTTAAGTAATGTTCAGTGTAATCATTTTGCTATGAAGACTATACAGAAATCTATAGCCAAAGTGTCTGTTGAATAAGGCAGTCTAAATTTCCAAGTGAAGGTCAGCCTGGGCTGTTAGCCAGAATACTGTATTATCTCTGATCCACTGCAATGAGAAGACTGTTGGCTGTTCAGTATCAGTCAATAGACAACCATATCGAATACAATGCTGATAGTGCTCTCAGGGACAGATTACAAGAGTAGAAATGATGATGGATCTAAAATATTAATCACAAAATAAAACAGTCACCAAGTTCTGTGATTTCACTTGAAGAAGGGAGAGAACAAATAAAAAACAAAACAAAACAAAAAACATTGACCACAAATATTGTTTTGAAGGTCAATTTGAGAGTATGTGAACACAAAACTATTTTGAAAATATAATCTCATTCATTTTGGATACAGAAGTTGAAAGACACCAGTGAGGATATGTATAGCAATTGTTTATCATCAGAAATGATGGCTTGAAAAAATTCTTCATTTTAATCCTCAAGTCATTATATGAAGGCATCTGCTTAATGTTTTGTATCTGCATGAATGCATGTATGCTTGGGTAGACATGGTCAGATTTGCACAACATTGGCTCATGATTAGTTAGTTATATGTTAATGTCTGTTACTTAATGACACATATTTGGCATCATTGAAATATATCTGTGTATTTGGGTTAGAAAGGACAATAATAATCCCTTGGAGGCAGATCAAACATGGCATGTGAATATTTAGCTTTTTCTTTTATGCCTTTGAGTTTATCACAACATTTATACACAAAATAAGAAAGTATATCTTTTTTTGTTGTTTTTTTGTTTTGGTTTTTCTTTTTTTGTTTTTCAAGACAGGGTTTCTCTATGTAGCCCTGGCTGTCCTGGAACTCACTTGGTAGACCAGGCTGGCCTCGAACTCAGAAATCCGCCTACCTCTGCCTCCCAAGTGCTGGGATTAAGAGGTGTGTGCCACCACAGTCGGGCTAAGAAAGTACATCTTAAAATAGTCCTTAAACAATGAGTGATTTTTTTGCTTACTTTTTCAACATTTAATTTGCACCAATATATCCTTACTTTTGACTTACAGTGCTTGAATTTATAGTAGTAAATAGATGAATATTTAAGCTATGCACACGCAACACTAGAAAATGATGCAGTTTGTAAATATTCATTTTAGCTATTTTAAATGCAGCATTTATAGTACATCAATGGATGACAACTCCACTTCTATTTTGCTTTCCCGATGCATAATAGGCAAGAATTTGCAATATAATTTTGTTTTCAGTCTGTACTGTGAGGTTGGAGTTCTTTTAAGTATCAATAATTTGAAAACAAGGAAAAGTAATTTTAAGAAGAAATTCTTATGGAGGTATCACAATATTGGCTTCAAACTATATTACAGAGCAGCACTAACAAATGAAGCATGATATGGACACAAAAGCAGACACACAGACCAAAGGAATATAACAAAGGATTGGAAGTAAAGTCACACTGCCATGGTTGCTTTTTTTTTTTTTAATGCAAAGACATAAGAAACAAACAATGGATGAAAGATAGCTCATTCAACAATTGTGTCTGGCAATATGGACTATCCACCTGAAAAGAAAATGGAACAAAGCCCTTACTTTAAATTGTGAAACTGCTAAAGGAAGGAAGAGAAATATTTTACATAAATGCAGAGTATTGCTTTGACAGATATTTTGTAGTTTCATGTGGATTTTAGGATTTTTCCCGCATTTCTATAAAGAATGTCCTGGGGAATTTTATTGTGATTGTATTAAATCTGTAAATTGCATTATGCAGGATTTGCTGTAAAGGGAGAATAAACAAAATAATGGTCCTGTAACAGGAAACAGATTGACATCTGTGTAGTATATTATAGTGAGAAAAGAGAGCAGTAGGAATGAATATGGAGAAAGGAACGGAAGCAAGATAATTCGGTGTTCTCACAAGTCATTGTATATCATGTGGATACTATTGTGACTAGTATCCTGACTTATATAGATTATCATAGCTTTCACTAGGTGAATCTGTTTTTGAACAAACCTGTGGATTGGGAAAATAATTTTGCTCCTGTCTGTGACTTGTAAATGAACTCATTTGACAAGGTTTCAATTTTCTCCATAAAATAACTACTCAGTAGTTGGTATTAGTGATAGTACAGGGGCAGAATACTGTGAAAAACCAAATAAGGACATTTAAACCTGAGTATTCAAAATGTTGCATGAAGCACTGGTATAGACAGGACATTGGATAAAGTAAACATAAGAAGGCAGGGATTAGCTCTTTCCACAATAAAAACATTAAAAGAATGTGAATACAAGGAGAATTAAGATTAAATTCTATTTATAATAGCATTGTAAGGACTTAGGATCTTATTGCATTGTAATATTACTGTGGCATTTCATCAGTGAATTAGCATGATGTAACTTATAGTTTAAAAGAATTTACATGCTATTGTGCACTCAATTGTTTTTTTATATTTTTATTGGATATTATATTTACATTTCAGATTTTATCCCCTTACCCCATTCCCCCTACCACCCAGGAACCTCCTATCCCAACCTCTTAACTCAATTGTTAATAAACCACATTAGATCCAAGTAACTATCTCTATACACTCAATAAGAATGCCAAAATTTTGATTAGAAACTAATTTTAATAATTGTGGCAAAAATTTTTGTTTATTCAGAACAAAATATGAAAATATATTCCAAGGATTTTGAATTTGAATAAAGAACATTAATGATGGAAAAAACTGAGTGATGCTTAATTAAATAATTGATGAGACAGGGGTGGAAGGCTGGACCAGAAGCAAGTTCTAAGAGGTCAGAAGTCTGCAGTAAGTAAAAACTATGCTTTAGCAATGAATGTGAAAACTGAAATGCTAATGAGGCACCCAAGTGTGGATATCAAGCTATCAAACAGGGAGGTCTGAGATAAAATCAGATATTCAAAGATTTGAGAGTTTATTCATTAGGATGAGTTCATCTGCAAGGGAAAACAGAGCCAACCAAAAGGATTTTCAATGACTAAGAGACATTGTTTTCTCAAATAGTAAGAAACTGTGAAATGACCAATATTTTGCTTAATGGATACAGCAACTTTTATGTATAATCAAGGCCGATAACGTTTTTGCCTTGTGCTACTACATTCAGTGTTGTGATTAATAGTGTTATGGTTAAGACTGAGAAAACTGGAATGTATGCTAAGAGATTAGAGAACAAGATCTAATGGAGAAAAGGAAAAGGAAAAAAAAAAGAACATAAAGGAACGTACGACTCATGAAAGCAGAAGAACATTTGAAAAGTAAAGGGACAAGGTGAGGCAGGAAAGGAAATGGAAACAGGTGAAGTCAGTAGGGAAAGAAGATGAACAAATGACAGTGTTATGTATGTGAGAAACTACCACATTGTCTGCTATCTAAAAACAAACAAAACACACACACACACACACATACTGTTCTTTATGCATATGAGATATTCAACAGGAAAATCACTAAGTGAAATATTTTATTTTAGTATTTTTTCTAGTTTCTTAGCATATAACAATTGTAACAGTGTTCATTGCCTTTAAGAATGTAAGTTAACCTCTTTCTTTGTGATTTCCTAATTAGTATACCAACCCCCATTCAAATGTGCCACCTGTGGAGGCAATGGAGTCATAATTACAAATCCAACACTGATGTTACAAATTGGTGTCCTAGTGAACTATTTTTATGGGCAGCTAGATGGCAAGCTATTTGTATGAGCTAGAGCTTTCTAGTGTTGATGAATTATTCCTTTATTAGTTATTCTGTCTCCACAGAGTCTCAGACCCAAATTCTTGTATGAAAAGAAAGCTTTGGACTGAAACAAATTTAACAAGAGTTCCAAAATTTATACTTTGAGGTTTATATCTAATTATTTGAAGATAGCTAACAGAGTTACATAATAATACTAAGCCAAAGCAAGCATTGAACTAACTGAGAGTCAAATTAGGGCATCTATATCTTCAGAAAATAACATCCAAAAGAAAAGAAATGGAGCAATTGCACTTACTGCGAGATTTAAGAAAGTGCATTTATTTGCTATTGTAAACCTTTCCCACATTCACTGTATCTTGAAATACATTCAGTTAACTATAAATTTTGCATCCTTCTCTCATGTTTTGTCAATACTGTAATAACAATGTTGCCAATAACACATGTAAAAGGAAAGTTTATAGACAGGTACAATACTCATTGAGACACTATCGTTATTTATATGTCTCACAAATAGAAACTTAAATGCAAGGTGAAATCAATAAAATAAAAAGAAATCAATGCTCAGTTTATTCTTAAAGATACTTCACTAGAGGATAACTTCAAAAGTATGGATGTGCACTATATTAAGAGAGCAAAATATTCAGAACATCTTGTATTTAAACACTCACTGCAAATATAACTTTGGGTTTTTTAAATGCTTAAAGTAAATGTGTGTCTGCCTTTATGCACAGATGCATGTGTGTTGCCTACATTATCAAACATCAAAATAAATTTCAAACTATACCTCACAGCTCATAGCTATAAACATTTAACATTCATTGAAGCAAAATGTAGTCAGTCATGTTTAAATTCATTTCCTATATGAAGCTTTGTATTTACATTAAAATTCAAAAGCCCTGAATGGCATATCATTATGTAAGCCGTCTCTAATAAATTCTCCCCAACTTAGTATAAATTTCTAAATATCACTATTTCAGAGTGATCAGGAAGAATAGCCTAGTCAAATGAATAGACACTTTTACTCCCAGCTTTCCTTGGTATGCCACCTGGGATACAAATGACCACACCATACACACACACTCTGGAGCGATAAGATAGTTGTGACAAACTCAGGGATCAAGAGCTGAAATTACTCTGCTAGCTTTCCATTTGTTTTCTCCTTTTAAAAAACATTCTGATGGAATTTTCTTTAACCTACTTTTTATTTGCTTTTAATTTAGTTATAATTAGATGAAGTATATAAATGTGGGGGAAATGTTGAAGCTCTCCTCACATAAAAATAGCAATAGATTGAATCTTTGTCACTTTCTAGCTACAGGGCCTTTAATAAAGTTACAATATATTCATCTATAAAATATTATTAATAATAGAGCTCACTGTATATAGTTATTATGAAAGTTAACTGAGATAACTGATATAAATTTGCAATAATATTTGATGCATTAATAGCTATTTCTACTACTGGAACTAATTATCACCATCTCTGGTATTATCACTACCACCACTACAACTGTTGCTATGCACTATACTACTGTGTGAAAATACAATGGTATCTTGGGCAAGAAACTGCCTGCCTTTCTTGGGTTGGAAGGAAGATCTTACTAAATGGAGAAAAACAATTTATGTGGTTGTATTAGTGGACCATACATAAAATCTAATATCATCTTTCACATCATTATGCATTCAGTTCAGGTAGATTTTTGAGCACTTGTTTGGCATCAGAGATAAATGATTCTACAAGTTATTATAAGGTACATTAAGACATCTGGTAGGATAAGAATTATTTACTTTTCAAGTGAAGGAGGACAAACATCCTAAATGATACGTGTGATATGATCCTGCTTAATGAATGTATTTTGATTTGTTCAGAGTATAACCAGAAGTCAACTTCATATTTTAAGGTACTTATTGAAAGTTTTAAAACATACTTTTCAAAACCTTTTAATAGCTTAAAGTTACGGTAGTATTAGTGGGGTAAAGAGATTTAAAGAAAAGATATAAAGTCAGGGAAATGATCCAGACTGTAAGAATCATATTTTCATTGACTTTTCCCCAAGTCATGTCTGGTTCTATCCTAGCTCTTCGGGTTATCTAACCTCTGGTTCCTGGCCTTCCAGAAAGTGACAGGCAAGTGTTCCTTCTTGGCCTACTCTTCTTCAAAGGGAAATGGAGGAGGAGTGGGATCTTGAGAAGAGGAGAGGTGGATGAGCATCAACTTGAAGAAGAGGTTGGAGGAGAAACTGCACTCAGAATTTATTACATGAGAGATGAAAAATAAATATATTTTGAATAAAGAACTATAAATGTTGTAACAGCTGTTTTCAAAACTGGAGTAGTACTAATATACAGAGAGATATACAGGTCAAGGGAATTCATTTACAATGCAGATATCACCTCAATATTCATTATCAATTGATTTTGAGAAAAATTCAATATAATATAATGTTAAAAGAATATTTTTCAATAAACGGTCCTGTTATGGATAGGTATCCATATGCTCCTATTTAAGTCATATAGAAATATTAATATATAATGAATCATTGACCAAAATTTATATGCTAATAACACAAAATTCTTAGAAAAAAACTACATATTGACTCTTTTAAGCTGAACAGAGCCTTATTAGATATTGTACCAAAAAGGAAAATTTACTAGAGAAAAAGCAAACAACTCAAAAATACTATATCAAATGTAAACCAGTTACCCTTTAAGTGATCAAGAATATAAAATGGTAATTCTCAAAATAGAAGAAAAAAAATTTTTACTAAGTGTATATATAATAAAGAACTAATATCTAAAACATTATATATATACTTATAACTTAAATTATAACACAAGTAATTAAAGAGAACACTGAAACTCACCATTCTTTAACAAATATATGTAACTATTTAGTATGCACTTAAAAAGTTAGCACCATTAGTCATTAGAGATAAGCAATCAAAACTTAAATGAATAATACTGCATACTTACTAGATCACAAATAAAATGATCAAATAATGGAGAAAAATCACAACCTTGACATTACTGCCTATAAGATCATGTCTTAGGATTTTCCTTTGCTGTGGAGACACACCATAACTATGACAAACACTATAAAGAAAAGATTTACCTGAGGGTGATGTATAGTTCAGAGTTTTAATCCATTATCATCATGGTAGTAAACATGGCGGCATGCAGGCAGACATGGTGCTAGAGGAGCTGAGAGTTCTGAATCTTGATCTGCAGTCAGCAGGTGACTGCCACAGTAAGCCTAGCTTGAACATATGAGATCTCAAAGCCCGTCCCTCAGCTACATATTTCCTCTAACAAGGCCACACTTACACTAATAAGTCCACATGTACTAATAGTGACCCTCCCATGGGCCTATGGGAACCATTTATTGAAACTGCCACATTTACTGAGTGCAATCATTTGTTTGCTTACTTCTGAACCAGCGCTCCTATCACAGTCTCTATTAGTGTCTCTTCTCATAGATGCTTATTTGGTTAAGAAATCTTTTTCACATGCTTCTCATGTAGCTTTTATGTATGACAGGTGAACATTAGTTTGCCTTGCAGGAGTATTTATTGAGCACACACACACACACACGCACACACACACACACACACACAGAGAGAGAGAGAGAGAGAGAGAGAGAGAGACAGACAGACAGACAGACAGAGACAGAGAGACAGAGAGACAGACAGAGACAGAGACAGACAGAGACAGACAGAGAGTCAGAGAGACAGAGAGAGTTATAGAATAATCTCTTCAAATTTACATTGCCTGGCTCACTTAGGTTTTCTAGCTAAAGAGAGGCTGTATTAAGCTACTAATCGAAATACAACGATACGAGAAAGAAATAAGTGATATAGATATACTAGAAACTCAAGGATTTGGACACTAACATGTAGTTTCAGTATTGAATACGAGTGCCGCTCTATCACCTCTATTTTTCCTTCTCTTCATTGGAGTAGATTTGCATAAAGGCCTCTTAAACTGCTGGCTACACTTGGGAATACTTTTGCAATCTCAGGCATGCATTTACAGCTCACTGAGATTTCCCATTGGTAGCTTAATTCATGCCCCAGTAGTTTATTTAACATTTTTTTTTTGTTCTTAAAACACAGTGTCATCTGTTTGAAACTATTGTTTTAGTTGTTCACTGAGTTCTTGCCTGAATAATTTGACATACTCAGCAGCTCTGTTTAAAGAAAGGACTCTGTTTAAGGTCTTTCCTTCTTTGGAGGCATTATGTGTGTCAGAGGGGAATTAGGAAGGAATTACCATTGTTTAATGAATACTAAAGTAAAAAAGGATTAAACATCTCTACAAATAGCTAAATCCCACAGGCCGCTTGACTTTAAAAATTGTGGAAGTTAATTATATAGTGTAATTAAATTATTTTAATTCAATTTCAAACTTTGTTTCATGAATGGAAAAATGTTCCATGTTATGAATAGAGATACGTTTCTTTCAGTCAACCCCTCCTTTGGGATAAAAGAGAATTTGTCATTTGAATATCAACAATAAGGGAAAATTAATTCCAAATTAATTCCATGGACATTACCTGTTTCAATTTCCTATATTCTGTAATTTTTGGTGGGGGCAAAATTTAGCATTTGGAAGTCATGTTGTTGACTTAGTTGAATTAAACATTTTAAAGTTTGGTCTGGGACTCAGGGTTGCCTTAACTGGTAAATGTTCTGGCTTCCATCCTGACAACATGTGTTATATCCCTGGAATCTACATACTGGAAGAAGTAAACCAACCTCTACAAAAACATATACATGTACACACATACACCTACATGCACACATGTAAAAAATAAATTAAATAATAAAAAGTTGTCTCATAATAAATATGTAGTCATTTCTGAGTAAAGAACACATATATATTGCTTTTTCTTTCTTAGAGTTACCAGGAGACACTTTCAAGTCAGTCCTAATTTAATTTTATAAAACACTCACACATTTCATATTGATATTGAACTGTTGATATAGCTTGGAACATTTCTGTAAAATAATACAATGACTGAATTTTTAAAAAGTACAGTGAACCTTAAATGTATTAGCTATATACCAAAGTAAATATATTATTTTGTCTAGATCTCAGTTTCCTCATTTAAAATGTGAGAAGATAAGCTAGATTGGGGGAAAGAAGAATGAAGACTGCAAGCTACATAAAACATGATCTCAAGAGAATGAGATTCTACTGAAAAGAATGGGAAATGCTGTGGGTGTTATCATATTTTAGAAAATAACTCTGGCAGTTATAAAATAAATGGATCTCCATTCTCAACTGAGGAATATCAAATTGAGGAGAAGCACATGAAGAAATGTTCAGCATCCTTAGTCATCAGGTAAATGCAAATCAAAACAACTCTGACATTTTACCTCACACCAGCCAGAATGGCTAAGATCAAAGACTCAGGTGACAGCAGATGTTGGCAAGGATATGAAAAAAGAGGAACACTCCTCCATTGTTGGTGGGATTCATAAGCTGGTACAACCACTCTGGAAATCAGTCTGGCAGTTCCTCAGAAAATTGGACATAGTTTTACCTGAGGACCCAGTTATACCACTCCTGGGCATATACCCAGAAGATACTCCAACATATAACAAGGACACATGCACCACTGTGTTCATAGTAGCCTTATTTATAATAGCTAGAAGCTGGAAAGAACCCAGATGTCCTTCAACAGAGGAATGGAAACAGAAAATATGGTACATTTACACAATGAAATACTACTCAGCTATTAAAACAATGAATTCAGGAAATTCTTATGCAAATGATTGGAACTAGTAAATATCATCCTTAGTGAGGTAACCTAATCACAAAACAACACTCACTGATAAGTGGATATTAACTCATATGCTTGGAATACCCAATATAAAATTCACGGTCCACATAAAGCGCAAGAAGAAGAAAACCAAAGTGTAGGTGCTTTGATCCTTCTTAGAAGGGCAAACAAAATACTCACTGGAAGAAATATGAAGACAAAGTGTGGAGCAGAGTCTGAAGGAAGGGCTGACAAGAAACTGCCACACTTGGGGATCTACCCCATATACAGTCACCAAACCCAGACACAATTGTGGAGGCCAAGAAGTGCATGCTGACAGGATCCTGATATAGCTGTCTCCTAAGAGGCTCTGCCCTAGCCTGACAAATACCGAGGCAGATACTCACAGCCAAGCATTGGGCTGAGCATGATGTCCCCACTGGAGGACTTAGAGAAAGGACTGAAGGAGTTGAAGGGGTCTGCAACTCTGTAGGAAGAACAACAATGTCAACCAACCAGATCCCTCAGAGCTCCCAGGGACTAAACTACCAACCGAAGAGTACACATGGAGGGACATAGCTCCAGTCGCATATGTAGCAGAAGATGGCGTTGTTGGGCGTCAATGAGAGGAGAGGGGTTTTGTCCTGCGAAGGCTCAATACCCCAGTGTAGGGAATGCCAGGGCGGGGAGGCAGGAGTGGGTGGGTTGGTAGGAGAACACCCTCATAGAAGCAGGGGGAGGGGAATGGGACAGCAGGATTGGGGGCGCAAGAACCATGAAAGAAGATAACATTTGAAATGTAAGAAAATATCTAATAAAAAGAAGCATTAAAAAAAAAGCTAAAGAGGATGGCATAACCATAGGAAGACCAACAGTGTCAACTAATCTGGACCCCTGGGAACTCCCAGAGACTAAGTCACCAAACAAGCGTATACACCAACTAAAGGTCAAATGCCAAATGTATGTACATATGTAGCACATATGTAGCATAGGACTGCCTTTTCTGGCCTCGGTGAAAGAGGACGTACCTAATTCTGTAGAGACTTGATGCCCCAGGAAAAGGAGATGCCAGGGGTTAGGGGTGGGGAACACCCTTGCAGAGGCACAGTGGAGCAGGGATGGAGTGACGAACACTGGAAGGGGAGACCTGGAGTGAGGCAACATTTGACATGTAAATAAATAAAATAACTAATTATTTAAATTAATCAACAAGTTAGAAAAATAAGGAAATTATTAGTTATATAATTTTCTATAAGCTAAAATATAGATGTTTATTTAATGTTTACATTGAGTGGGAAGGATGGCCGAAGAAGTCTGCTTTCAGGCTTCAACAGATGTGCTGCTCATATAGGAGGACTAGCAGGAAAATGTCTGAGTAGAAGGTGAAAGAGCTCTTATGTTCAGTCAAGGATATTCTTAAATTGAAATGAGCAAAGTTCCTAAAGTAGTCCTAAACTTATGGGCCCACTGTTAGATGAAAATCCAGTCCCAAAGTCAAATATAATGATGATTAGTGGAGAGGGGGTAACCAAAATAGAATCAAAACCACATTAGATTTCTCTTCTCTACTTCCTTCTGGGAATCACAAAATCATGGTAATAGAAAAATCTCCCTAGACTCATAGTCAAGAAATCAGAACTCATATGAGAAATTTAATCATCAGTGTGATATCTGGAAACTCACTTCTTTTCTATGGGACCTGTAGTGTCTGGTTTTGTGTTTCAACTTGACACAAGCTGGAGTTATCACAGAGAAAGGAGCTTCAGTTGAGGAAATGCCTCCATGAGATCCAGCTGTAAGGCATTTTCTCAATTAGTGATCAAGGATGGGAGAGCCCATTGTGGGTGGTGTCATCCCTGGGCTGGTAGTCCTGGGTTCTATAAGAAAGCAAGCTGAGCAAGCCAGGGGAAGCAAGCCAGTAAGTAGCACCCCTCTGCATCAGCTCCTGCGTCCAATTTCCTGCCCTGTGTGAGTGAGTTCCTGTCCTGACTTCCTTTGGTGATGAACAGCAATGTGGAAATGTAAGCTGAATAAGCCCTTTTCTCCTCAACTTGCTTCTTGGTCATGTTTTGTGCAGGAATACAAACCCTGACTATGATAGGACCTATGTTTATAAAGTGAGAGAAGAGAATGCATTAAATAGAAGGCAAGATTTCTGCCTATTTCTATTTATTGCTTTCTTCTACAAAAATTCTAAACTTATGCATCTTCACTGAAAATATTAAGATATTTAGAAAAATATACTTTTGTGGACTTTGTATGACATAAATGAAGCTACTTAATGTAGGCATTTTTCTATTCATGTGTTCTCTAGGGTTGTAATGTCTACCAAGCTTTACTCTGAAATAAGATCAAATAAAATAATACTCTGCTGTAAATGATCCATGTTTGTGTTGGTTGAAGATAATGTTTTGTAGGTAAGAGTAAAGGTTAGAGATCAAGGTGATAGTTCCTTCAGAGATCTTTCTTGAATTTCAGGGGATATAAGATTTCCTTTTAAAATCATCAATGGGTATTCTAACATACCTTTTTTAAAGTTACTATTAAATATATGTATTCTGAATGATATAATGAAATAATACACTGATAATTGTATATAAGGATCAATTATACATCATCCTTATCATTCACTTAAGGGGAGGAAACAAAACCATATATGAATCAAAATAAACACACTAAAACCTAACTGCATGGCAGGCCAGTGGCATAATGGATAGTGTCTGACTATGGATCAGAAGAGTATCTCACTACTACTCAAGTAAAATTTAAAGGAAGCTAAACACTAAAAGTAAAAAAAAAAAAAAGAAAGAAAAGAGAAATATTTCTTTGTCTTTGTCTCAAAAAGTGAGGAGACTTAGCTATTTGGAGACTGTAGGGACAAGGATGGGAAAGAAGATAACAATAGATAGACAACCATTATGAAAATGCTAAAAGACAAAGAGATTATGAGCTGTTCTGAGAACCATGGGTATACATAAAGTAATTTTCACTGGTTATTTCAAATACTGGCATTGTGATAAAATATTCTGATTCATTGTACTGTATTAAACTAAATTTTAATTTGTTGTTTAAATATTGCAAATGTGAATATATTCAAGAAGGTCCCTGAATGAGACAAACTCTGTCAGTTTACAAAGTTCTGAGGGGAAAATAATAACTATAAATACCAGTCCAAATACATTTGGATTGGATAGACTTCAAACTATAGATAGAACTCTGAAGAATGTATAAATGTTAAAATTTTGAATATAAAAATATTGATCACAATGGCCAGAGAAGCATGTACTCTTCTGATTTCATCCTTGTTTTAAAATCAGAGAAGAATTAAAACATGGTCCTAGGTGGCCTTTTGGCAAAGGCCCTTATGCATATTCTAGTAAACCCAAGTGAGTAGGAACAAAATAAATTTCATTTCAATGTAAAGTTTATTTATCCTTTGTGGAAGGTGATTCTAAATATTAGCACTAAGTAAACTGAGATTCTCCTGGCAATAATCTTAAATGTGAAACAAAACAATCAATGATGAACCTTCTGTTTCTATCATGAAGGTGAATTTTTATCTACAAAGTAAAAAATAATTAAGTTCAGCACTTATACAGCCTCATAATGAATATTAAATCCTCTTAATATTGGCCATATAAACAACTAAGCTATTATATAACACTGTCCTAAAATTTTGGTTTTCACACAAAACAGTACCTCTGATATTCTGTGAAATTTTGCAAGAATGAATTTGGTAATGTTATGATATAAGGAGACAATTATCAGTTATATAATTTAATATTTAAAAGATTGTAAAACTACAATGATGTGACCCCTGGCATGTGGTCAATCTACCAGGAGTCACATCTTAAGGAAAACTTACTCTCCCTTTCCTAGGGCTTTCAAATGCTAGTGGTAGAAGTATCTGTCCACCTTCCCCTCTCTGTGTTGGAATTTTGTCTGGCTGGAGCTTTTGTATATATAGTAGCAATAACTTAGTTCATAAGTATGTCTGACTTATGTCCATAACACATTGTTTTGTCATTGTTATCCCCCATCTCTACCTCTTACAATCTTTCTAACTACTCTTCCTTGAAGTTCCTTGAGTTTTGGAGACAGGGGTGTAATATGTATATTCTATTTAGGGCCAAGGACTACAAAGTCTTTTGTTCTCTTCACATTGACCAATCATTGATTTTAATTATATCCAGATTGTATGGACATTAGAATTCAAGGATGCCATTGGCCTAAACAGTCTCTGGGATGATGGGTATTTCAAGCATTTGCAGTAGCTTAGGAATAATGATGGTTTATTTCCGGAGATATGGGTGGGAGGGAATCATGACACACTTCAAGTAGGTACTCTGCCTGGTCCTGCCACTGCAAGTCCAGAGTGATGAAGGTCTCATTGCTACCTGGTAATCTGGGATTTTATTAACAATCTCTATCATTGGTCTTTTGTCATTGGTTTCTGTCATTGGTTTCTATTCTTGTTTCTTACACTGATTCCTCTCAGGCCTATTCTCCACATCACAAACAGGATTCATTTTAAGGGGAATTAGTTAACAACAGCCCCATATTGAAATCCCACATGCGTAGAATCAAAATCTACAAAATAGAAGTGGACTATGAGCTATTGCCGGAGCAATCTACTCTAGTCAATCTGATCTTATTTCCACTATTCTCTAATTTTTCTTCTGCATCAGGCCTCTTAGTTCTTCCTAAAACAGGACATTATTATTCACATCTGCATCTATGGGTGATGTGGCTGGATATCTGCTTAGGAAGTTCATCACTCAGAAACTTAATAAAGTGATTTTACTCATTAGCTCAAAAGCCACCTCCTCCTCAAAATGCCTAAATTGAATTTGTCTTAATATACCTAAAATAAAAATTGGAAGTTTTTTTTTTTTTTTTTTTTTTACTCACAAAAGGATCCCTGCAATTCTCAAGTTTCTTTCCCATCTTGATTTTGTTTATAAAAGGAATCTTGGGATGCTAGAGAAGTGTCTCAACAGTTGAGATCATGAACTACTCTTGCAAAGGACCTGGATTGGGTTCCTAGCACCCAGATCTGACAGCTTGCAAATGCCTGTATTTGGCCCTAGAATATCCAACACATTTTCTGGCTTTCACATATGTATTCACTGCACACATTTACACACACACACACACACACACACACACACACACACACACACACAAATAATAACAAAAGAAAAGTAAATGTTTAAAGGAATCCTAGAAAATGCTGAAAGGCATCAGTAGCCAACATGGCATTAAAATGATCAGCTAAATATTGACTATGACATACGTGTTCATGTATATTAACTCTTTTAATGCTCACAATGACCTTAAGACATAACCATTTTTAATTATTATGTCTAACAAATAAGAACAATGAGGAATACTGATTTCAACATCTTACCATTGGGGCAGTTTTAGGCCCATGGCCAAATTCTTGTCTCAAAATACAATGTATATTTATACCAATATATATTAATTCATATTAGAACAAAAAATGATTGCTGCAACAATAACAGCTTTTCTCATAGCCATACACTTACTGTTTTTGGTAGGTTGTATACATTCTAGCTTATCCCAGCCAAAAGCTTTAGAAATACATTTTCATTAGATTTTATAGAGGAGGAAACCAGATTATCTTCCATAAGATGTCAGAACTAATAAGAAACATACATAATAATAACAGCAAGAACAAGAGTGGCTTACACTGGGGCTCTAAAGTTTGTTGGATTAAAATCATCCACATAAGTTTGTATGCATATTGAGCTTGTATACCTACTTACCATGAAGAGAGCATACAGGAAACATCTGTGATCATCATAGAATGAAAAGGAGGCTAGGGTTACACTACTTTGTTGCTGCTAAAAACACTTCTTTCTAAATATCACCTCTTAAAGCTTTTGTCACATTCTATAATGCCAACGATGAGACCAAGACTATTTGAAATGTGACAATTTGCATGTTATAAAGATCAAACTTCAGTAGTTCTTTAATTTTTATCCACCTAAACTTTGTCAGTAGGTTCTTCAATAATACACAGAATTTGACAATGACTAATTCAAGATGAGAGAAAATTGTTCTCATTTGGTAATTTTTTTTAACAGCACACATAAAAGTTAGCATTCTTGATAAGTGTAATGGGCCATAGATTAATAATGAAGATGAATTATAAAATCCATGCCACTTTGACCCTATCTTTTGTCTAACTAGCAAACATAATTGTTGTAAAATAAGAATCAAGGCTAAGGGCTAGTGAGATAGTTCAGGGGTTAAGAGCACTGCATGCTCTTTCAGAGGTCCCAAGTTCAATTTCCAGCAACCACATGCTGGCTCACAACCATCTATAAAGAGATCTAATGGCCTTTTGTTTCATGCAGGTATATATGCAGTCAGAGCACTCTTAAGTTAAAAGAAAAGAATTAAAGCTAACCATGCATGGCCAACACATCCGAGGACTCCCAGGAATATATAGTGTTCGTGAGTCACAGAAGGGATCATGTTTGTAGGTAAAGAGTAATCATCCATCTCCAAAAGTGAGATTATGAGATATAGTGTACAGAATTGAAAGTGCTATATACTGCTATATACTGAGTAGTATTAAATCTATTGGGCCCTATTATTAAGGGACTAAAATATCAAGGAGGTTTATATTTAGTTTAGTAAGAAATTCAGTACTACCCAAAGTATGCTTTGGACAAAATTGCCAAATGCAATTTAAATTTCTTGCAAAGTACACACTTTGTTCAGTTTTTTCATTCACATACACACATACACACACACACACACACACACACACACACACACACATATATATATGTGTATATTCATCATATTCATTACCACATTGTTTTCTTAGTACCTACCTTAGTGTTTAACACAGAGGACAGTATTTTCTCAAAGAACATATGGTAAATGGATAATTAGATAATCAAATTTCACCATTTAAATAATTACTATTGTTTTTGGTTTCCTTCAAGGCATAAGAGTCTCATTGTGTGACCTCAATGATTCCAATTTTAGCTACTTATAATATGAAAATCCATTGCTAAAGGAGGCACTGCTATCAAACAATGATTTAAAAGTACTAATATAATTTAATCATTGCCTTTTCTTCCAGATAAGAAAGCTATCCTTATGGGATTCTTACAGAATTAGCTGATATACCAGTGAAGTTAGATGAAGAGTCAGTATCAAAACACAGTTTTTTCCTGAATCCTTGAGTTCTTTTCTAGACCTCATACTACAGATTTCCTTATAAGACTTTTACTTGGTCCACTCCCATGAAGACACCATAACATGAGACATCCTAGAGGAACTACTGCACTCAGAACAGCAGGTAAGAACCTTCTCCCACTACCCTATACCCCAGAGATACAACTGGGAGCCTGAGGCACTAAGGACCCATCAGCTACCCAAACCCTGCCCCTCTGGAATATCACCCCTTCTGCCCCTTGCTTGGTCCTTTTGGCTGGGGCAGACACCTAGCTGGTCTGCTCCTGTAAAGACACCATATCCTGAGCCATCCTAGAGGAACCACTGCACTCAGAGCAGCATAAGAACCACTGCACTGGAGCAGCTGACACCATATCCTGGGACATCCTAGGGAAACCAGTGCACTCAGAGCAGCAGGATTCCAGGATCCCAGAGGCAGCCTGAATCCCAGCAGTTCTTTCAACCAGGAGCTCAGGATCACAGAGACATCTGGACTCTGAGGAGTTCTGACACAAGCAAGCTAACTGAAAAGACAGGCTCTGGTCACAGACAGGGAGTTCAGGTAGCACTAGAGATAACCAGATGGCAAAGGCAAGTGCAAGAACATAAGCAACAGAAACCAAAAGTACTTGGCATCATCAGAACCCAGTTTTTCCACCACAGCAAGCTGTGGACACCCCATCACACCGGAAAAGCAGGATTCAGAATTAAAATCACTTCTCATGATGACAGAGGACTTTAAGAGGGACACAAATAACTCCCTTAAAGAAGTACAGGAGAACACAGGGAAACTGGTAGAAGCACTTAAAGAGGAAACACAAAATCCCCTTAAAAAACTGAAAGAAAATACAACCAAACAGGTAAAGGAATCAAACAAAATCATCCAGGATCTAAAAATGGAATTAGAAACAATAAAGAAGTCTCAAAGGTAGACTACCCTGGAGATAGAAAACCTAGGAAAGAAATCAGGAGTCTTAGACGCAAGCGTCAAAAACAGAATACAAAAGACAGAAGAGAGAATCTTATATACAGAAGATACCATGGAAAACATTGGCACAACTGTCAAAGAAAATGCAAAATGCAAAAAACACCTAACCCAAAACATCCAGGAAATCCAGGACACAATGAGAAGACCAAACCTAAGGATAATAGGTACAGATGAGAGTGAAGATTTCCAACATAAGGGGCCAGTAAACATCTTCAACAAAATTATAAAGGAAAATTATAAAGGAAGATAGCTACACAAACATAATTCCACCTCTAATAAAAAAAACAGGAATCAACAATCATTTTTCCTTAATATCTCTTAATATCAATGATTCAATTCTCCAATAAAAAGACATAGACTAGCAGACTGGATACATAAATAAGACTCAGAATTTTACTGCATACAGGAAACACACCTCTGTGACACAAAAAGACACTACCTCAGAGTAAAAGAATGGAAAACAATCTTCCAAGCAAATGGTCCCAAGAAACAAGCTGGAGTAGCCATTCCTATATCAAATAAAATAGACTTTCAACCAAAAGGAATCAAAAAAAAGGATAAGGAAGGACATGTCATACTTATCAAAGGAAAAAATCTACCAAGATGAACTCTCAATTCTGAACATCTATGCTCCAAATTCAAGGGTACCCACATACATAAAAGAAACATTACTAAAGCTCAAACCACACATTGCACCTCACACAATAATAGTGGGGGATTTCAACACCCCACTCTCAGCAATGGACAGATCATGGAAAAAGAAACTAAACAGAGACACAGTAAAATTAACAGAAGTTATGAAACAAATGGATTTAAGAAATATCTACAGAACATTTCATCCTAAACCAAAAGAAAATAACTTTTTCTCAGCACCTCATGGTACCTTCTCCAAAATAGACCATATAATTGGTCACAAAACAGGCCTCAACAGATTCAAAAAGATTGAAATAATTTCTTGCATCGAATCATATTACCATGGACTAAGGCTGGTCTTCAATAATGACAAAAACAATGGAAAACCCACATACACATAGAAACTGAACAGTGTTCTACTCAATGATGACTTGGTCAAGGAAGAAATAAGGAAAAAAATTAAAGAATTTTTTAATTTAATGAAAAATCCCAGAACCAGATGGTTTTAGTTCAGAATTTTATCAGTCCTTCAAGGAAGATCTAATACCAATTCTTCTCAAACTATTCCACAAAATAGAAACAGAAGGAACACTACACAATTTGTTCTATGAAGCCACAATCACGCTCATACCTAAACCTCACAAAGACATAACAAAGAAAGAAAACTTCAGACCAATCTCCCTTATGAATATTTATGCAAAAATACTCAATAAAATTCTTGCAAACTGAATCCAAAAACATATCAAAACAATCATCTAACATGATCAAGTAAGCTTTATCCTAGGAATGCAGAGATGGTTCAATATTCAAAAACCCATCAATGTTATCTACTACATAATCAAACTCTAAGAAAAAAAAACACATGATCATCTCACTAAATGCTGAGAAAACATTGACAAAATTCTACATCCCTTCATGGTAAAAGTCTTGGAAAGATCAGAAATTCAAGGCCCATACCTAAACTTAGTACAAGTAATATACAGCAAGCCAGTAGCCAACATCAAACTAAATGGAGAGAAACTAGAAGCAGTTCCACTAAAATCAGGTACTAGACAAGGCTACCCATTCTCTCTCTACCTATTCAATATAGTACTGGAAGTCCTAGCTAGATCAATTAGACAACAAAAGGAAGTCAAAGGGATACAAAAAGAAAGGAAGGATTCAAAATTTCACTATTTGCAGATGATATGATAGTATACTTAAGTGACCCTAAAATTTCCACCAGAGAATTCTTACATCTGATAAACAACTTCAGCAAAGTGACTGGATATAAAATCAACTCAAACAAATCAGTAGCCTTCCTCAACTTGAAGGATAAACAGGCTGAGAAAGAAATTAGGGAAATGACACCCTTCACAATAGTCACAAATAATATAAAATAACTTGTTGTGAATCTAACCAAGCAAGTGAAAGATCTGTATGACAAGAACTTCAAATCTCTGAAGAAAGAAGTCAAAGATCTCAGAAAATGGAAAAATCTCCCATGCTCGTGGATTGGCAGGATTAATATAGTAAAAATGGCGATCTTGCCAAAAGCAATCTACAGATTCAATGCATTCCAAATCAATTTCTCTTAGAGATAGAAAGAGCAATTTACAAATTCATTTGGAATAACAACAAAAAAACCCAAAAAACAAAAAACAAAAACAAACAAACGAACAAACAAACAAACAAAAAAACAAAACGAAGATAGTGAGAACTATTCTCAACAACAAAAGAACTTCTGGGGGAATCACCATTCCTGACCTCAAGCTGTACTACAGAGCAATAGTGATAAAAAACTGCATGGTATTGGTACAGAGACAGGCAGGAAGATCAATGGAATAGAATTGAAGATCCAGAAATGAGCCCACACATATATGGTCACTTGATCTTTGACAAAGGAGCTAAAACTGTCCAGTGGAAAAAGGACAACATTTTCAACCAATGGTGCTTGTTCAATTGGAGGTCAGTGTGTAGACGAATGCAAATCAATCCATTCTTATTTCCTTGTACAAAGCTCAAGTTGAAGTGGATAAAGGACCTTCACATAAAACCAGATACACTGAAACTAATAGTAGAGAAAGTGAGGAAGGGACTTGAATACTTGGGCACAGGGGAAAAGTTCCTGAACAGAATACTAATGGCTTATGCTCTAAGATCAAGAATTGACAAATGGGACTTCATAACATTGCAAAGCATCTGTAAGGCAAAGGACAGTGTCAATAGGACAAAAAAAGCAACCAACAGATTGAGAAAAGATCTTTACCAATCCTATATCTGATAGAGGGTTAATATCCAACATATACAAAAACTCAGAACTTAGACTCCAGACAACCAAATAATTGAAACCTATTAAAACCTATTACAAATGGGGTACAGAGCTAAACAAAATTTTTCAACTGAGGAAACTGGAATGGCAGAAAAGCACCTAAGGAAATGAAAATATCCTTAGTCATCAGGGAAATGCAAATCAAAACAACCCTGAGACACCACCTGACACCAGTCAGAATGGCTAAGATCAAAAACTCAGGTGACAGCAGATGCTGCCAAGGATATGGAGAAAGAGGAACACTCCTCCATTGTTGGTGGGATTGCAAGCTGTTACCACCACTCTGGAAATCAGTCTGGAGGTTCCTCAAAAAGTTGGACATAGCATTACCTGAGGATCCAGCTATACCATATACCCAGAAGATGCTCAAACATATAACATGAACACATGCTCCATTATGTTCATAGCAGCCTTATTTATAATAGCCAGAAGCTAGAAAGAACCCAGATGTCTTCAACAGAGGAATGGATACAGAAAATGTGGTAGATTTACACAATGGAATATTACTCTGCTATTAAAAACAATGAATTTGAGAAATTCTTAGGCAAATGCATGGAACTAGAAAATATCATCCTGAGTGAGGTAACCCAATCACAAAAGAACACACAGGGTATGCACTCACTGATAATTGGATATTAGCATAAAAGCTTGCAATACCCAAGATACAACTCACTAACCACATGAAGTTCATGAAGAAGGAAGACCAAAGTGTGGGTGGTTCGGTCATCCTTAGAAGGAATAACAAAATACACTTGTGAGAAAATAAAGAGACAAAGTTTGGGACAGAAGCTGAAGGAGAGGCCACTGGGAGACTGTTCCACCTGGGTATCCATCCCATGTGCAGTCACCAAAGTTAGATACTGATGTCGATGCCAGGAAGTGCATGCTGACAGGAGCCTGATATAGCTGTCTTCTTAGAGGTAAGAGCCTGAGATACACAGAGGCAGATGCTCACAGCTAAGCATTGAACTGATCATGGGGTTCCAAATGGAGAAGTTAGAGAGAAGACTGAAGGAGCTAAAGGAGTTTGAGGCCCCATGGGAAGAGCAACAAGACCAAACAACCTGAGCTTCCAGGGTCTAAACCACTAGCATTGGAGCACATTGGGAGGGACCCATGGCTCCAGCTGTATAGGTAGGGAAGGATAGCCTTGTTGGGCATAGGTGGGAAAGGAATTCTTTGGTCCCATGAAGGCTCAATGCCCCAGTGTGGGGGAATTCAAAGGCAGGAAGGTGGAAGTGGGTGGGTGGGTGGGGGCACATCCTTATAGAAGCAGGAGGAGGCGGAATGGGATAGGGGATTTCTGGGTGGGGTGTAAATGGGGAAAGGGAATAACATCTGAAATGTAAATAAAATATCCAATAAAAAAATTAAAAAAACAAAAATAAATAAAAAATAAACAATAAAGACATTGCATGTTCTCAGTGCAACAGTCAGTTAATAACAATTATTTTTGTAGACACAGATAATAAATAACATATTTATATGAAAAAAAGGAAATTTCAGTTCAACTATGTATATTTGAGCCTAAAGATCTAATAATTTCAAGGTCAGAAAGTACATATACAAAGTTACGATTTGTTAAATATAGTCCTTTCCTCAATATATTTTTGAATAGTCACTTATATCCTCCTGATTTTCCCTGACCTCATTAGAACTGCAATCAAATATTTAGAGAAAGAAAGAAAATAGCTTACTTTTTTTGTAACTTCATCATGAACATTTACTAAAATGATTTATACATTTACTCATTGATTTAAGGGAGGCTTTCTTATTATTTAAGAAAACATATTGCAAATATCTTTATTTATAGCACTTTAAATTTTCAGAAGTTATCATTAACAATGTGAGACTGCCCATCTACTCTTCTATGTGTAGCAGAATAAATCAATGATATTATAATATCATAATTCAGTAAGACAAACTGCAACAAATAATAGAAGTTACTTTAAAACATGAAACAATTAAAATGAAGTAAAGGTACCACAAATTTCGAAAGCATCCAATAGAACTTGATAAAAACAATTTTATATTATTTCTGGAGAACATTAAGGAATTATCTATGTAACATATAAAAGGACTGTTGAGTATCTGAGAACTGGATGAAAACGAAAATACAAAGTCTCCTGGATAAAACTTGAGTAAAGAATAGTAGCAACTGATAGACAATAAGGACTTTTTAAAAAGAAAAACAAAGCACATGAACATGGACACAGAGATGGCTAAGGTTGCCCCATCCCAAGGGAATTGTTCAAAGTTGCTGATGTTCAGCTTGTGAAATGTGGATGGTGAAGGAAGGGTATTAGTGATGTTGACTTTAGGAAATTGAAAGCACTAGCCACAGGATGGTTGGGATGGCTGTTAAGGGTGGAATGCAATTCCAAGAAGGGAGCTGTTCAAGCTGGATCATAGTCCACCAGAGGGAAGGGGATTATTCAGGTTCAAAGATAGTAGTCTCTCTCTCATGCTCTTGTCCTCACATTTTGGGCTGTGTGTTTGATTAAAGAGAAAAGACAGAAGCATCATTAATGTTACTTTTTGCTCAGGAGGGAAGATAGTTTTTGGAAGAAGGGCTTGAAGGAGAAATAGTTTGGGAGATTGTTGTTGAAATTACAGTCATTCTTAAATTTAAAAGTTTTGGAAGAGATAAATGAGAGGGATGAAACAATCAAGAGGAAGAAAAGGTTAAATGGGATAGGTGAGGGGAAGAAAAAGAAAAGAGAAAGATGAGCTTATGAGTAGGGATAATTAATAGGAATGGTCACTCAAAAGAGCCACATGAAAAATTACAACTATAGAAGCCTTCTAAAATGCAGATATATGTTAAAAGCTTAAATAGAGTTACCTTATACTGATACACATATTATCACAACCAAACAACTACCCAGTAAAACACCACCACCAAAACAAAACAAAACAAAACAAAACAAAACAAAACAAAACAAAACAAAACAAAACAAAACACAATAAAACAAAAAAACAGTACCAGGATGGGTTACCTCCTTTGAGTAGTTGTTCAATAGAGTCCCATCAATTTCCATCCACAAATATTACATTATGGCCAATGTCATTGGTTACCCTCTACAAACTGACTATGTAATATTATTGCTGAAGATACCACACCCTTGAGCCATAAAACACGGTGACATCTAGGTGATATTCAACTGAAAGCTTCAGTGTTTCTGGCTAGCCTTCATATTTCAGGAAGATACTATGCAAGTTACTGGAGGAGGGAAGCAATCATTCATCTACCTAGCAGTGAGGTTTGCAAACTACAGTAACAGCCTGCCTGGGAAGATGTGACCACTGGTCCAAAAGGGGCACAAATAAGATGTGAGTAATCAACTACCACTTTATTGGATTTCAGGCCCATTCTGTGAGAGGATACCTCTTACTGAAATTGTCTATAAGGTCATGATCCTGTGTCTAGATGAGTCATAGGCTCTCGAGAAAAATCCTATAACTATTCATCTACTAAATGGACATAGCATTAAAGTGACTCTGATTGACTTATTACTATACCCACAGACTGGCATATCACTCAATCTTCACCAGCATAGCTTATTTGCAGTAAGTGGTAGTTGACATGTGGAATGACAACATGACAGTGGGCAGAGAGTGAGACTCTTCTGAGGACTAGTATTAATCAGATATCTTTATTAAAACACTTCCCTTTAAAACTCAAGTACCTATGAAGAAGATGGGGTGAAGCCAGAGGTGTGGAGAGCTTCAAGGAATCTGTTTTTCTAGACATAACAAGACCAGTGCCCATATAAACTTTCAGTGCTTGTGACAGTACGGAAAGGAGGTAGGAAAGCTCTAGTTAGAAAAAAATCTTAACATAAAGAAAAAGAGGTGAGCATAAAGTCCCATTCATGTCTGATGAGCTATTGCTGGTGAGAAAAGGGAAGATAGTTTTTGCTTTATGCTTAAAAAAACAGGTATGCCAACTGTTATACAGAGCACTAGAGTACACTTTACAGTGTGTGTGTGTGTGTGTGTGTGTGTGTGTGTGTGCACATATGTATGTGGGGGCAGTGAGGATGTAGGCAGTTGGGTAAGAAGTTTGGGGATGATCTGGTAAGAGGAGAATGAATATGATCAAAATCCAATGCATAAAGGTCTCAAGGAATCAATAAAGGTATATATTGAAGGCATTCTTGGTTGAACTACAAAGCAAAATACTAATTTACTTCCCAAGGTTGCTGTGATATCATTGTTACCTGATATTTTTCCTATATCACTGATCCATCCTTAATTACTTTTTCTGCTTTCTTTTAAAGTAAATGTTGGAGAGGCCTGTGGATCAGTCACTATACCCTCCTCTTTTCAATCTCTTGGTATTCTTGCTTAACTTCACAGTCATAAGCATAATTTATATGTAGAAGGCTTTTATATTTATAACTCAGCTTGTATTTCCAATTGTCTAGTGGACATCTCTGCTTAGCTGTCTAAAATTATTCACTCAAACATGTTCAATGTCAATTCTTGTTACATAGTATTGTCTCCTCCTGGAGTTTCATGTAGCCATTCTGGACTTTGCTTTGTAGTCACAACTAGAGCAGAACAATACAGGTATATTTTATAATAGGGAAACTATTAGTACTCCTCAGTAGATGGAGGAAAGGACTTGGGAGATTCTTACCTAAGTTCACAGTTTTATTTCTTTACTTTCTTTGCAACTACAAGTGAGCTTGAGAGATGTTACCTATGTAGGAAGTGGAACATGGATTAAAGGCAGGACAATAGCATCTATTTTCTACATGGTCTCATCCATCATGTAGAGAGAGACGTTGCCATTATGTATTTGTTTTGGGGTAACCCAAACTCTCAAAGTAATTCTTCACTTGTCTTTCATTAGGAAGCTCAATAAACTGATGTTTGAGCAAATGTGGACCTTTGATGGAATTATACTTTGGTTTGTTCTTGGTGCTAACTTGGTGCATGCTAAAGTTATTTTCCTCTAATCTTTCCTAATTCTGAAATTGACAATTGTATAATTCTCACTTATAATGTTATAGAAGCATAGAACCTAGCAAAGAACAAAACAGGCACTTGACAGGAGAACTCACTTTTATTCATATGAGCTTAAAGCCTAGCTAAGGCTTTGTAAAAATCCAGCTTTTGCCTATAGTTTCTTACAGAGACATAGATAACAACATTGAAACCCCTGTATACATGATCCTCTAAGGGAGGTTGTTGAGTTCCATGCCCACTAAGGGAAATTCCATCTCAGGAAGAGATGACTGCAGGAACAAACATTGCAGGTATCAGTTCAAACAGCATCTGTGACTTGACTTTTGACCAGATGGTTGTGGCTAATCATTTCTTAAGACAGGATTTTGCAAGCATTTCACTTCCCAAGATAAGAGAAGGGGCTCTAACAAGTTAGCAGAGCTCAGCATACTTCTCTATTTCAGAAATAAAACATTAACTCCTTAAATTCCCACGTAATCCATACTTTATGGGCAAAGGTTGTTATTGGGCTATCACAATTCAGAAGAATTTGATTTTGCTAGGTACATATATAAGGAATATGTGCATGCATATATGTGTGGTTTTTCTTCATTCACCACAGATAAAATCTTTAAAATTAACCAACAGCCTCTCATTCTCTTATGATTGCATTGAATTAATTCATGAACAAGTCTTACTTAGACAAATGAAATATTTCTTTTAACTTTTTTGAAGTGCTGAATAGTAAGTCCATGTTTAAAAGTGTTAACACATGCTATACTAATGGGATCCTCAACCTCTGAGTGTGCTAATTTAAAACAGTAGTTTGATTTTACTAGTAACTTACATGAATAAAGTGAAAGAACACTCAGTATTTGGAATGTATTTAAGTGAATTGGTAGAATTACATATTTTCAACAAGTTTTAAATTTATGCTTGAAGAAATGTATTGGAGAGGGACATATTCTTAATAAGCACAGCATACTTTACACTGACATTATAGACTAACCGCATGAGTCATGGCTTAACTTCATAGAAGAAATTTCAGAATGAAATAAACTGTTTCATGAAGAATTGTGATCTGCCAGGAACAAACTCTTCTCCTAACCTATCTACCTTAACACCTGTAGTCATTTTCTACATCTGATCTCATTTACTCTGCCCTGTCTCCTTTAAAAGTGTTGCTTGTAGTCCCTGGGTTTAAGAACGATTCTCTGTCTTATTATCTTTTTCTTCCCTCATCATAGCAGTTATGCTTCAGTATGCTTATTTGTGTCTTCTTCTAGGCAGTAAATTCCTATAGGTTGAAAACATGTCTGTAGTTACTCTTTAAGGAAGAACTGTATATGCCATGTTCACATTTAAAGCTATAGCTATTGCCATCGTTCCTGAATTATAAATGGTCGTCAAAAATAATTAAAACTTATTTTTTTATTAAATGGTATCATTATACCATTTAAGGGATGGCAAAAGATTGGACACTTAAAATAAGTGACAGAAGATTATGTGTATGGATGTAAGGCTGTCTAAGTGAGAACTAGGAGCCTATCAGTGGCATCTTCCCTGAAAACAACTCCCTCTGCACCCCATTGACTGTTAATTACCAGTAGCTCCTAAACTAAAAATGGGATTATGTTAGACCCTCCTCCCACTTATTTTAGTATTATTCTTAAATGCCAAAATATAGAAGTGAACATATGTTTGCTACTAAAAAAATAAAATATATTAAGAAATTATGGTAAAATGTATGTAAGTACATGTATACCATATATTTTTAGATATATATGAATACTATACAACAGACATGTCATCCCTAATATGACATATGACACTAGGCATACTTAAATAAGTCAGGAATAAAGAGACAAATAATCTATGACTTAACTAACATGTGGATTTGAATAGATTGAACTCAGTGAGAATGTGTGTATAAAAGATGTTTTATAGAGGCTGGGGTATATAGTCATTTGGAAAAGGAGATTTTGCTGAAGAACACAGCTATTTTCAGCTAAAAAAACCCTCTTATGATTAATTGAACTGTGTAAAGTCAGCAGTAAAAATGTATTTTTAGATTGCAAATTTTCTAAAGCTGCATTTTAACATTCTTTTTTATTTAGAATAGATTTTTCTCTTAATATAATGTATCCCAAACTCAGATTCTCCTTCCATCAAACCACCCACAACTCCTGTCTTCAACATGACTCCCTCTCTTCAGAAACGTTCAGCCCTCTAAATAAAAAACAGCCAAACAGAACAAGCAATACAGGGTTGAAGCCTTCATACTGAGAATGGAAAAGGCAACCCAATAAGAGGAAATGAGTCTCAAGAGCAGGCAAAAGAGTCAGAGCTATACCTGCCCCCACTGTTAGGAATATCACAAAACTAACATTCTTACCAAAGTGATAAATTTGTGAGATGATTATAATGGTGATATGCTGATAATTTTGTGTATATGTGTTTTACTTAGCTATATTGAATCTCTTATGATGTATACATAGATCACATTATATATCATAAATATACACAGTTATTATTTATCAATCGAAAATTTAAAAGGAGATCCCCAAAGTTTTTTTAATTGCTAATTAGCTGCTTGTGAGACCCTCTAAGAAAATAATTTAAATCATATGTCCTTGAATTTAAGTTGAGCATTTATAAATTATTAGTTGCACTGAAGGCATATATTATAAGTTGCATTTGAAATAAAAGTCATGTTGTGAGACTTTTTCTTCATCTACCTTATCACTACTATCCTAACTCATAATTTTGTCTCTTGCTCTCTAGATAGAGACCTTCAAAATCTTTCCAATATTGCTGTTGTGGGAATATAAAGATAAGAAACCAGTTTGTGATTTGACATTTAGCCACCGAAGAACATTCTTCTTTTAAGAGGCATTTCCAATTTCCTGTTCAAAAGAGATTTTCCTTCAGGCACCATTGAAGTAAATGGTCCACTCTCACATGCTATAAAAATTCCATAAGAATTTTCCTGGCACTTTGTGTGATTTTTTTTTCAATCAGACAACAAAACAAAAGCTAATTCTGACCAAAAAAAAATTCTCATTTTCCAACATAAACAAAAAAAACATAAAAAATAAAAAAAGTTTTCCATAGTCACACCAAATATTGTATTCATAATAGACAAAGGTAGAAAAATATTATGAAGTGATATAATGATAAATAGATGATTTCAGTTACCTATACACAGAGAGAAATCTTACCATGATACATTTCAATTATTCAGCTAATTTCAACATTTTGTTTTAACTTTGAAATTATTTCTCATTCTTTTATAAAGTTTTAGTGAAAAAAGTTAGTTTCATTATGACATATATTTTAATTATATATAATTATATATATATATACATATATACATAAAAAATTCTCTGCATTTTCATATGCTACTGACTTATCTGTCTTTAATTTTTTTTCTCTCACTTGATTCCATTATACCTAACATTATTATTTTTTCTTTCATGTGCAGTATGTATATCCATATACACAGAAGTGCACATGCACAAATATATTCAAATCTAGATTCACATATGTAAGAAAGCATTACATATGCTGTTCTCCCTTCCAATGAGTCTCTTTTGTCTTCTGTCTAGATTTAGACCATGTGTAGTCTTCCTAAACACTTCTGATTTTGTCACATTGTGTTCTTAAATGTCAGTGGCAGGTCTGCCCCTGAGCACTGAGAAGATCCCAGGCAACATCTCTGTACCCAATCTCACAAAACCCAGAGGAAGCAGGGCTCCCAGGAGCTCTAATCCAGGCAGTATATTAGGTAAGGAGGCAACAATACCCTCCCCAAACAAGGAGCAATTGGGACCCACTGGGACCTAGGAATTCACTCCTGGCCCGGGACGCTGGTTCCTTCCATTCTGTGCCTGAACACTGAGAAGATCTTGGTCCTCAGCTCTAACCCCAATAGTAGCAAAAACCCCACACAATTCTAATACAACCAAAATAATAGGAAAGACAGGCTCCAGTCAGAGACAGGGCAGGTAGCACTAAGAAGATCCAGATGGTGAAAGGCAAGCACAAGAACTTAAGCATCAGCAACCCAGGGTAATTGGCATCATCATAACCTTGTTCTCCCACATTAGAAAGTTCTGAATTCCCCATATCACCAGAAAAGCGAGACTCAGAATTAAAATCACTTCTCATGATGATGATAGAGGACTTTAAGAAGGACATAAAAAAAAAAAACATCTCAAAGAAATTGAGGTGAACGGTGAACACAGGTAAACAGGTAGAAGCCTTAAAGAGGAAACACAAAAATCCCTTAAAGAGTTACAAGAGAACACAACCAAGTAAGTGAAGAAATTGAACAAAACCAGCCAGGATCTAAAAATGGAAGTAGAAAAAATAAAGAAATCACAAAGGGAGACTACCCTGAAGATAGAAAATGTAGGAAAGAAATCAGGAGTCATAGATGCAAGCGTCACCAACAGAATACAAGCGATAGAAGAGAGAATCTCAGGTGTAGAAGATACCATAGAAAATATTGCCACAACTGTCAAAGAAAATAAAAAAATGCAGAAAGTTCTTAATACAAAACATCCAAGAAATCCAGGACACAATGAAAAGACCACACCTAAGGATAATAGGTATAGAAGAGAGTGAAGATTCCCAACTTAAAGGGCCAATCAATATCTTCAACAAAATTATAGAAGAAAATTTTCCTAAACTAAAGATGCCCATAAACATAAAAGAAGCCTATAGAATGCCAAATAGACTAGACCAGAAAAGAAATACCTCCCATCACATAATAATCAAAACTCCAAATGCACAAAACAAAGAAAGAATATTAAATGCAGTAAGGAAAAAAAAGGCCAAGTAACATATAAAGTCAGACCTATCAGAATTACACCAGACTTCTCACCAGAGACTGTAAAAGCCAGAAGATCCTGGACAGATGTCATAAAGACCCTAAGAGAACACAAATGCCAGCCCAGGCTACTATACTCAGCAAACTCTCAATTACCAGAGATGGAGAAACCAAGACATTCCATGATAAAAACCAAATTTATACAATATCTTTCCACAAACCCAGCACTATAAAGAATAATAGCTGGAAAGCTCCAATACAAGGAGGGAAATTATACCCTAGAAAGAGCAAGAAAGTAATCCTCTTCCAACAAATCCAAAAGAAAATAGTCACACAAACTAGTAACAAATAGTCACACTGCTAATAACAAAAATTACAGGAAGCAAGAATTTCCTCTACTTAATATCTCTTAACATCAATGGATTCAATTCCCCAATAAGAAGACATAAGCTAATGGACTGGATACATAAACAGGACCCAGCATTTTGCTGCACACAGGAAACCCACCTCAGTGACAAAGACAGACTACCTTCAAGTAAAAGACTGGAAAACAATTTTTCAAGGAAATGGTTCTAAGAAAACAAGCTGCAATAGCCATTCTAAAACCTCCAGCCTGAGAGCACAAAGGAAGGGACTCATAGCTCCACCTGTTTAGGTAGTTGAGGGTGGCCTTCTCAGGCATCAGTGGAAATGGAGGTCCTTGGTGCCTGAAAGTTTGGATTCCCTAGTGTTGGGGAATTCAAGAGCAGGAAGCAGGAATGGGAGGATGGTGGGAGTACACCCTCATAGAAATAGGAGGAGAAGGATGGATAAGGGTTTTTTGGGGGGGAATGGGAGAGGTGATAACATTTAAAGGTAAATAAATAAAATATCCAATTAAGAAAAACAGATAATGGGTCTGGCAATTGTAGTTGAGCTGCCGAGACATTTTGTCAACAACTTATTACAGGGATTTCATATAATCCTCAAGAACAAGGTATTGTGGAAGAGGCCCATGAAACTTTAAAAAGATTGGTGAGACATCCTGTTGCTAAGACAAAGAATGATGCCAATCTGTGAGCTTGATGAATGCCCTGACAAGGGTGACTGGGGAGGTGTACTGGACATATGTTCATGACCCACATTTGCTTGACTATATCCCAGATGGGACAAGCTGCCTTGCCTCAAGTTTTTAGACCTTGTAGGATAGAGAATCAAAAAGAAAAATCATGTCTCTTGTATTTTTCTTAAAGGTGCTCAGCTATTAGGACTCAATAATGTACTGGTCTAGAAATCAATCCAATATGGGAAATAACAGTCTACTTTTGGAAGACTGGATCTAGTCTTTGTTAGAATCATATTTGGAAGCTAGCTGTAGCTCGCTATTATGTTAGGATAACATGAGATAATGTTGGGACAGGATCTGAATTTCAAACAAGGGTTAGTGCATGTTTTAAGACTCTCTTAATTGTCAAGCTAAAATTGAATTTGTCTCTTCTACAGCATTTATTGTAAGTTGCATTGACTGCATAATTTCCAATTATGTTAGTGTGTTGAAACCTGGCATGTCTGTTACAGGTGTCTATCAACCAGCTTTCGTCTCACTGCCCTGAGTATTAGAAAACCTTGATTCAAAAAAAAAACAAAAACAAAAACAAAAAAAAACCTTGAAAAACGCCAGAAGTGAGTTAGGCTTTAAGCAGAAGCAAGAGGGTAGCAGGCTTGATTATTGCTGGTATAACAGCTTTAATTCCATTAATTGCTAGCACCACTGCTTCTGCAGTAGCATTGACACAAGGAATTAAGAAAACTATTTTTGTTAACCATCTAGCAAAAAAAATGTTACTAATGTACTGAGTATACAAACGGATTTATATAGGTATCTGGAACAATGGATGATGCTCTATAACCCATTCAAATTATCTGAAGGAGGTTCTGGGTTCAAGACTTAGGAGCCATCCCACATGTCATGACAAATACCATTGGAGTACTGTTACTTTAAAAATTCTCAGTGATTGTCATTATAATTAGAAAAAAGTTTAAAGACACCTGTAGGATATTTGGCATAATCCTAACACCTCTCTGGGTGTGTTAACTTTGCATCATGAGATTATGAGTTTAAATTATGCTGCTCTGTTGACCTTTGATGCTGCAGATAATGCAGATAAAATTATCCACGGCCTGAGCTCAGTAGTTCCATTTTGTACAAACCTCAATAATGGCATATATAGCTTGATCAGGCTAGCCCTTTTTGTCCTGGGAATATTTTTATTCCTGCCCATAATGTTAAAGCTTTTCTTTAACAATATCAACATGTTGGCAGCCAAAGTACATGGCTTAAACCTGAAATTGACCCAGAGATAGAGTTATTAAATTAAGAGGCTGGCAAGCCACGGGTGGGTAAGATTCTGCACAGAGCCTTACCAACCGAAGACATAAGTATATTGCCTTTGATAATGCATATTTCTTGAGGAGTAAGGAAGGCATTCTTGTTAGAACGATCTAAGACAGGCCTAGTCTTGTTATCAAAATAAAAAGGGAGAGAGATGCAGAGGCTTTGGGGCTGCTTGGCAAGAAGCTGACTTTGGCCAAGAACAATGAAAGGTGCTGCTTGGCAGGAATATGACATTGGCCAAGGACAAGAAAGTAGGCTTCAAGCAGGAATCTGACATTAGACCAGAACAAAGAAGTAATTTCAGGTAGGAGTCTAAATCGTATTCTACAACAAAGAACTAATCTCAGGCAGGAATCTAAATATTAGGCCAGAACAAGGAAGTAATTTCAGACAGAAATCTAAATTTTAGTGTAGAACAAGGAAGTAGTCTTCAGACATGAAAATGACCTTGGGCTAGGACAGGGAAGTAGGCTCACATACTTTGGTCATCCTGATAAGCCTTTAGAAACAGTGATCACAGGTATGTTCAGGTAACTGGGTTTAATGTCTTGCTTTTTCTTGAGTAATTGTGTTTATTGTATTGATTGTTCCTTGACTATTTGTATCTATTGTATTGCTAGACCCTCAACCTAGAACTGACCTTAATACAGGTATGTAATCAAAATGGTATAAGAGCATAAAGGAAGTGGGGGTATAGAATGGAGGATTCTAGGGAGGGGAGATGGGGAAAGGGGATGACCTCTGTATTGTCAATAAATAAAATATCCAATAAGAAAAGAAAAAAGTTGAAAAAGAAAACAAAACAAACAAACAAAAACCAAAACCCTTTGAATATCATCTGAAAGATATCGACAATGATGAGCTAACCTAAGTCAAACATTCAGAACTAAATGAGGTAGCACATGGAGTGTACTTGGATCTCTACTGAGCACAAAGCAAGCCTGAAAGAAATGGCAGGCGTTATTTCACTTGAACCTAGAATTTAATTTAATTTTTGTGTTGGTGAAAAGTATACAGTATCACAAGAAGCTATTTAAAGCATAATAAACAAACAAAAACACAAACAAAGAAACAAGGGACAATACTGTAGCACTGAACATATCATCATGTGTAACATGACTGAACACTTAAGAATTTGAGAATCCTAAGTGAGTGAGAAAGTTCCTGTTGAGGGCAGGCAGTACAAGTTTATTCCCCAAATTAATTGGCAATAAGGATTCTTTTGTATATATTTCTTAAATCAGCTGATTGTAAGTTAGAAAGAATTGGAGCTATGAACATTTCTACTTTTAGGGCAATATATTTGAGGGAAAACGCATGTAGACTAAACTTGTATAGACTTTACACTTATTCTCTCCATCAATGGTTGCCAACCTTCCTAATGTTGTGATCATTTCATAGAGTTCCCCATGTTGTGGTGATTCCAACCATAAAATTATTTCATTGCAACTTCATAACTGTAATTTTCTACTGTTGTGAATTGTAATGTAAATATCTGATATGCAGGATATCTGATATGTGACCCCTGTGAAAGGGTCATTAAAACTCCCAAGAGGTCACAACTCACAGGTTGAGAACCACTGCTTTAAATCATGCAGTATAACAACTGTTAATCTGCTACTTGCATTTTATTGAGGATATAAATAAGCTGCAAATGATTGAGGGAGTTTAGGGAGATATGGATATGCTTCATACAAATACTGTATAATGTTATATAAGAGACTTGATCACCATTGATATTCCTTTTCTGGGTCCTAGAACAAATCTTCCTCAGATATTGAGGAGCAACCATAGAAACAGTTGAAAAGTACTTGATTCTGAACATAAATTGGTAGGCTGGATATAGATTTGGCCCAGTAAGTACTTTCTAAACTGTCCTCCAATTTTCTGTGTGTTATTATACACCACCCAAATCAGCTTTGTATCAACAAAGATGGTGAAGTGCATGTCACAAGGGAAGAGGCTTACTAGGCCTTCTGAAAACCTGACACACCAACAGCCAACTCCGGAAGCTTCGGACAATAAAATCACCCTAGAAATCTTCTGTGAAAATCCTCCATCATATGTAGAACAAAGGTGAAAGGGGACCCCAAGAGGTGCTCTGCTGTAGAAATTACTGTATGGAAAAAAGTCAAGTGCTGGGCAGGGTGGCTTGTTCTCTAACAATCAAGCTGAATTTCTTGGGTTTTTATTTATCAAGTTATATGGCATCAAGGAACAAATTGTCTTCTGTAATACCTTAATTTCACCATCTTTTAAAAATATTGATTTGATTTTACATGTATGCTTTTTTTTTGCCTGCAAATATGTGTATATAACACTTGCATGTCTGTTGTTCACAGAGACCAAAAGAGGACATTAGATTCTCTAGAACTGGAGTTGCAGACAGTTGTGAGCCACCATTCGGGTGCTAGAAATTCAACACATGTCCTTTGGAAGATTAGCCAGTGTTCTTAATCATTAAACCATCTCACCAGCCACAATTTCATCATCTTTGAATTTCCTTATGTGGTTGGGTTGTGATTAGCATTAAGTGAATTAAGAAAGTACAGTGTTTAGAAAAATAGAATGTGGTCAAAAAATGCCAGGTGTTATTATGTGCTAGAAAGCAAGTTCTACGAAAAGACTGTGGTTAGCTTTGTTCAGTGCTATATCCAAATACAAACACATTACTGCCTGGTGTAGAAACAACATACAGTATACTTTTTAAAAATGTCCCTAGAATCTAACCAGTTTTTACTGCCCTTTCTGCTATTATCTGCACTACTATATCCATCTCCCTTCATTGGAAATATCAAGAGAGCCTCCTAGATTTTCTGGACACACATGTCCTTTAAATCTTGCAATGTGCAAGGTTCCTCCATCTTTTCTTCAGACAACACTCAAAGTGATCATTAAAGAACATATGTTATATCATAATGTTTATCTGTTTAAAGAACTTCCAAGACTGTCTAGTTTACTTACAGGAATGGGATTTTTTTTTTAAAAAAAGATTGTTAGCTCTCATCCAGATTTCAGAATTTCATTGCTCACCAGTCTCATCACACTGGCTCAGAATCAACTTAGATTTTAAGTATTTCTAGTTGATCATGTTGTTGCATACCTGTAATTCTTCTAGTACTTGGGAGGTTGAGGTAGTAGGACCCCAAGTTCAACGGCTACCTAATTTACAGAGTAAAACTCTGCCTCAAAAATCTAAGAGCTGAACTTTGGAAATAACTTTGGAAGTTACTACAAAAAACCCACTACCACCACCACCAAAAGCATAAATGAATGAATGAATGAATGAATGAATAAATAAATAAATAAATAAATAAATAAATGGAGGAGGAGAATGATAAAGAGGAGAAGAGTAAGGAAGAGGAGGAAAAGGAGGAAGAGGAGGAAGAGGAGGAAAAGGAGGAAGAGGAGGAAGAGGAGGAAGAGGAGGAGGAGGAAGAGGAGGAGGAGGAGGAGAGGGGACTATTACACGTCCACCCTTGAACACAATTCTAAAAGACTCTAAGTCTATATACCACAAAGAAACATATGCACTCATGTTTACTGATATATTATTAAATTAGCCAAGAGGTAGAAACAACCTAGATGCTTAGCAACATATGAAGATATTGTGTTAATATACACAATGGAATTTTATTCAGCTTTAAGAAAAGTTGAACCATGGTATGTATATGCAAATGGATGGAACTTGAAATTATTAAGTAAAATAAGCAAAACTCAGAAAAACAAATATTAATATTTTCTCTCATATACAGAACCTAGGTTTAGAATTATATTTATATAAGTGTAAAAATAAATAAATAAATAAATAAATAAATAAATAAATAAATAAATGTCAGTGGCCTCTGCTTTCAACAAAATGAAGAACAATTTCCTTAGCATGCACTAACTTATTCATGAACTGTCTTTAGACTTTCTGAAATCCTTCAGTCTCCTTAACTTTCTGCTTGTCTCCAACAGGATTTTAACTAAACAGCAATCTGAACTGTATTAATTACTTTAAGTTAGGTTATATATATTACTTATGTGACAAAATTACTGAAGTGGAACAATATAAGTAATAATGAGTTTCCTTCCATGTAAAGTTGGAGGTCAGTCATAGCAGTGAACCCATGCAGCTGGAGCATGATGTGGCTGCTTTCATTTCATTCAGAATCAGTGAGACAATGATGAATGGTAGTGACCAGCTTGCATTGTATTTGTATTTAATCTGGTAAACTAGCCCATGGAATGGTACAGCTGACAGATAAAGTGGAGTACCTCAAATAATCTAATCTTGATAATACTTTATGAGCATGCTTAGTGTCTTATCTCCTAAGAGATCCTAGATCCTGTCAAATTATTAATCACTTTAATTATTAAAACTTATCAATTTGACACAAAACTCATTGTTTTATGAAAACAATCATCTACCCTCAGGCCCCATAAGCTCATATACACATCATAATACAAAATTTGTGAAGAATAACACCAAAAGCCCCTCCCCAATTCAATCTTTATCTACTTTAACACTGCTTAAAAGAATAAGTCTAGAAATACTTTTGAGACTTAAGCATGTTTTCTCTATGAGCCCTGCACATTTGAAACACAACTACATGCTTCAAGTATAAAATATCACTGAATGTTTCTTTGTCAAAAGAAAAGAACAGAGCATATCAACAAGTGATAAGACCAAAGTAAGATTAAACCCCAACAAAAAAGTCCTGCAGCTCTGTGTGTAGATTTAGGGGTTCATGATTTAATAATCTTGGTTCCAGGGGGCTTGAGTAATCTCACCCCTCCAGATCGTCAGCCTGCAGCTCACACAGCCTCTAGTTTTGGCTAACTCTGTTCCACACCTATGGCTTTGTTTTCTGGACATCAGGCAGCTCCAGCATTTCCAACATTCTATGAGGCTTCATAGCAGCTTAGGCATCTCTTTTATAGCTTCAGGAAACAGCCTCTCAGGGCCTCCTATTTGGGATTCTGGAACAGTTACACACTGCCTGCTTCCAGCTGTTCTGTAAAACAGCAAAGAATCATGAGATCCTAAATTCTGCATCTTTCATACCTGCAAAACCAATACCACTTGGATAATGCTGCCAAGTATTGTTGCCAGCTTGAAATGTATCTTTGTCTCCTTGGACACAGCTATATCCAGTAATAGACTCAGCCTACACGTGACAAAAACAATCCAGTTTATGAATCAATAGTTATATTAAACAACAATGATATTTGATCCCTTCTATTCTGTTCTGTACTTACCAGAAATCAATTTTGTGCCTACTAAGAGTGTCTGAGATCATTCACTTAATGACTAAAAACATTTTCAACATGCAAAAGAACAAAGCTTTGTGTTTCAATGATCATAATCATTTCTTATCATATTGGCCTGGAAATTCCTGTGTTGCAAGATAAGGAAATGATTATGGTTATCAGCCTTGGGAGACTCATTTAATTCATTATGCAAAGAAATTATAACTCCATATGCAGATCATACTACAGTCATCTCTTATTTTCGAGCCATAAATAGCCATATGATACAATTAAAATAAAGCACTCAAATTATATTAATAACTAGGAGCAAAACCTATGAACAGATATGATTAAAAAGATGTTTAAATGTCATATTATTAAGTCATTTGATCCAAATAGTTCTTATTAGAGCCACTAAATATTGCATAAATTTTGGCTAAATATGTATCACATGGAATAATGTGGCAATTGAGGTTCATCTTTTTAATTTTGCTTTTGAAAGGAGTGCTTTTTCACATTAATTACAATAGAAAATGTGTACCAGTGTGGCAAAATTGAATTGCAAATATATTAATATTTTAATAAAGAATTCTAATTATCAATTAATATTAGAAAAGTTCAAAGTCCATATAGTATTTTCTAAATTAATGTAATTATCTGCAATCATTTAACTACTTTTGCTCATTAATTTATTACTTATTCCTTTTTGGAGAATACTACTCATCTCAGAAATACATTTATTCCAACTAGAAATGATCTTAAGAGGTTTTAAGCTACAGTTAGAGGTTAAAAATCTCAAGAATCAGAACGTATGAGTTCAATTTATACACTGCATATTAACTTAACAGGAGACCTTGAGAAAATTGTCCTGTTGTGGATTATATCTAGAATAATTTTCTAAAGCTTCTGTGTTGTATGCTAGGGCCCCAGGGTAGTAGTATTGATAGGTAATGTGTGAAACCTTCAGGAAGTAGAACACACTTGAAGAAAGTTAGATCTTTGGCCTTGAAAGGAATATTGTAAACATACCTTGACCTTTCTTTTGGGTCTTCTGGGTATAATTAACTTTGTTCCAACCACATGCCACATGCTAGAGGCACAAAGAGATGAGGAGTACCTTGTATTGAAACTTCTGCAATCTTAACTAAAATGAGTCTTTCTTTTTTCAAGTGGTTTATCTCAGATCATTTATCACAGAGATGAAAAGGTAATTATGGCAATTTTGAACTACAGAATTCTGTATCCTTATCTCTCTAAAATATGTCTTGCCAGCTACCAACCTTTTTTCTCTAATAAAATTTTGGTTTGGATAAAAATTAAGAGTAGTAAACTTATTTTGCTAACCTTAATTTCATGGGCAAATGTATGTGAATGAATGTTCTTCTGAAAGAGTAATTTATGATTACATATTTATACATGCTACTTAACAATTACCATTTTAATATAAATCAGTCTTCTGATGTTTAAGAACTATAAATTTAAAGCACAAAAAATTATCATTCTCACTTCACAAAAAGCATTATATATTTACAATACTTTATCATTCCTTCATCCATGCTTTGCTATTAATTTTTTTTGTCAAATACTTATTATATCACTTCCATTAAGTTTAATCCATTAAACTCACTGCTTCTCTATTTGCCTTAAAAATTATCTTAAAATGCTGGTACATAGGAATGGACATAGTACAAATTCACAAAAATGAAGAGAAAGGCAGAGGACACTGTAGATAATCACATTTTTCAAAGATAGATAACATAGTGGTAAATAATTTAGCAGAAACAAGAGGGCCAAAAGAAAAATGTTATTAGACAAGAGCAGCAATAAGGAGTGAATAAATTTACCACTTAGCATCTCTAAAAGTTTAGATATGGAGACACCAACTAAAGTAGAAGGTAATATAAGGATCAAGGCTGAAAGTCAGAGAATTGTCTAGGAGCCTGTATATAGGGGAGTTAGACTTTTATTCATATCCATTGTCCAGCTCTTTAACTCTGCACATTTCTAGGTGGAGTCAGGCAGAGCCATAGGCCAGACAATGGAGGTCAGGAGACAACTAACTGCTCAACTCTGTTGGATATCTCAACTTACATTTCAAACTTCTCTAGATTCAGGATATTCTTATTGATCAGCTACCAGGTAAACATGACAATACTTTCTATCTCCTGTGTTACAGGGCCTCATCAACATCTTGTGATTAAAACCAAATCTTCCCTCTCTTGAGTTAGTTTTGCCAACCATGAAAAAGGAAATAATGTTCTTAGCAAATCCCTTGAAGTTTCTTGTAACCCTAAATGAAGATTTGAATTTTCTATGACACATTCTCAGTTGTGAAACCCATGTCCTTGATTCTACCTCTTATGTATTCTTTAGTGTAAGATGAGGACTTTGTTTCCAACAGAGTAATACAAGATAATGCACCCCATCATCTCTTACTCTATCATCCTTGTAAGGTCTACCTTTCCATGCTAGGTGATATATTTACAGTCCATGGGAATTGAGTCAATAGTCTTTGAATAGCCTATTTACTCTAATATTGTGATTAACGTGGCTTTAAGACAATGAGGGTAACTAACTCCATCTGACATCCTCACTCCAGAAATTCTCATCAGACTAATAACATAAGAAACATCTTCTGTGTGCAAATAGGTTCTATCCTATCTGTGTAGTGATTACATACTTGGCATTTCAACAGGGTGTCCAGCTATTGTTCACTGTCATCAATGAGCTTTGGTCTCTTTTGGCTTCTGAAATTGTTCTCTACAAGTGAGTATACAGTTACCAATTCTGTTTCTGGCCAGGTTATGCTTAGAATTGTGGAAGTTTATGGTGCTCTGGTACAGTCCTATGCATCTGCTAAAGATTCAAAAATCTAACTTACAAATTCATCTAATTGGGATTTAGTGGCAGAAGCACGGGATTGAAGTGTTTTTGTTCTTCCCCACAACACATACCCTGAATAGTTCCTTGGTAGGGTCAATTGTTCAAGGGAAGTCTGATAACTTACATTTCTACTGTGACTTAAATATGGACGCACATGTTCTGAAATATTTCAAAAACAACATTTAAAAATACACATTTTAAGGACTTTAACATAATATTAACAAAATAGTAAATGTGATTGTTATAAAAAATGATATGGGAGAATTTAGTCCACCATATGGATCAATATTTTTAAAATAGAAGAGAGAAGGGCGAATGATCGTTTTGTAATTATTTTAGGTGGTGTTGTAGAAAAACTTCCCCTTTAAACCAGATCCTTTAACCTGCATCATGATAAATGTCCTCCACATTCTCTCATGGAATTGTTAAGGGGAGTAGCTTTGTGAGCATCACACAATCCTTAACACGTCATTGGCTAAGGGAGATTCTTGTTCTCCAACCAAAGCCAAAGGGTGTGGCTTCTCATTGTACTGAGAAGATTTATATACAGAGGTCAACTTATTGAGGTTAACAGTAGCGGCTTCAGCCACAGCGTGGAGACCATTACTGAGGCGATGGCAGTTAACAAGGAGCGAGATATTAATGAAGAGATTGTTGGCTTTACATCACAGATTATCTCTGAATTCAACTGTGATGATGAATTAACAACAAGCACAGATAAAGGAAGGAGAAACATCAGAATCCAGAAGAAAAGATCTCGTGGTTGTCCAAGGAAGAACAAGGGAAGTAAGAAGGTCAGACAATCTTATGTTCCCTTCTTCTCCACACCCAAGCACCCCCCCCAGGTTATAATCTAACATTCAGTCCTTGTCTTTATTGCTATAAAATAGTTCTTCAACCCCAAACCATGTTTATAAAGACATTCTCTTATATTTTCCTAGAATTAATGTCATACCTTTGTCATCATAGGTATGGAAAGTAGTGACAAGAATAAAATCAGTACTTGAAGACAGTTTACAAAATAAGAAGAAGGAAAAACATCATATCGTAATGGTATTTTATTGCAAGTCAAATGAAGCAAAGAAAAAAGGTCAAGTAAACAAGAATGCAAAGAGTTCCAAAAAATTTCTTACTCCAAATAATGCCATTTTCACACCTGTGTCTGGCCCAGTGGCAGTACGTTCTGCATCCTTTCCCCAAAATTGAGAACAGAAGTTTTGTTGTTGTAAAGAGATCAAATAATACATCATTGTATGAGAATATTTGGGCATTGTTAATTCAAAGTAATAAAAATATTAAGTGAAAATGAGTTTTGTTTTCTGTGTGTTGTATTTGGTTTCTGGAGAGGGAGGAAAAAAGTCAAGGGTAAAGAACTTGAAGGAAAATTTTGGGATGCCTTAGGATTGTGGGGTGTAACTTCTGGTTGACAGTAAATTAGGACAGGAGATAGGCTAGACACTGAAGATGAATTTTATCTACACTTTCTTGCACAGGGGAGGAATCAGTGGTTTGATGCTTCAGTGTTGTTGGGCAGCAAGTGTAGATAGGGAGAGGTGTGACATTTGTAGAGAAGAGGGGTATAAAAATTAGGCTAATAGTTTATTTGATTGTCATCTTAATATGTTTCCTGTTGAAACACCACCAGAGTCACCAAAAACTAATTATGAGACTAACATACAAGGAACTACTCTATTATTTTGTCTTTTAATATTCCTTTAAGCAGTATACAACAAAATTTTTAGAAAAGTATTTTTACAAAAAATACTATTCACAGGCTAGTACTTTAGATAGGTTGGAAGAATTCCTACCTGATATGTATAAAGACCCAGGATCAAGCCCTAGCACTGTGTAAACCTAGCATGGTGTCACAGATTTGGGATATCAATACTTAGAAGGTTGATATGGCAAGATTGGAAATTGACTAACATTCTAAATTATTCATTATTATTTATATTTATTTTCAGAAGGCCTGTAATATATGAAACATTGCCCCCCAATCAGAAGAAAAAATTAAAAGAATGAAGAAATTTGTTTGACTCACATATAATGCATGAGTTAAAATTGCTCATATCTATGGTGATAACCAAGTTCCTGACTGCAAGGATTAAAATGTATTAGGATTTCATAACACATTTATATAAATTTCATGACATAAAGCAATTTCTTAATCCAAAACGGCACACAATTTACAATAATCTATAAGGTTTTGCAAAAATATTTAAATCTTAAAATAATTTGAAATTTATTGTGAAAGTAAAACCTTTTTTCAACTTTCTAAGCTACATTTACAAGAACACTAGGGAATCAATAAGTTTAAATAAATCCACATTTGTAAGATTTTATTGTACATTCAAACATTTAAGACTGCAACCCAAATCATGAAAGTAATTTTGCATGACCTAGTTCTAAGGTTCTGTGATTCTACTTACAGCTACTATACTCATGCTATTAATAATAACAACTACCATTTATTGAGCGTTTAGTTCATGCAAGGTAGTAAGCATTATTTCACTAGAGTCTTACTCACAGTAGTAAAATGCGAACTACAAAATTCCATTTCGAAATTGTGTTAAAGAGGCCTTTAAAAATTTCAAGGCACAAGGCTAGTGAAAAAATAGAGGTTGGCACCGAGGGTATATGACTCAGTAGTATGCATTTAAACTACACATATTATGCCTTTTATAAAAATTCTATGGCTACTTATTGCCTGCAACCTTAGGTTGAAATTTTTTTTATTAATAGTATGTATTCATATTTTCAAAATGGTTGGTTTTCTATGTTCAATCACATATGTCATGTACTTTTTTTCATCTGTCCCCCATTCTTCTTCCACCTGTTCCCTCGCTATTGTCAACTGTCTGCCTTGTTTTATATCATGTGTATCCAGAATATGAGGAAAGCATGTTTTTCTTATTGGAGCTTACTTTGCTCAATGAGATTATTTCAAGATCTACTCTTTATTCTTCAAATGGCATTATTTCAGTCTTCTTTGACAGCAAATAAAACACTCTTGTGTATATTTGCCACATTTTAATTATTCCTTACTTTGTTGATGAGCAGCAAGGCTCATTATATTACTTGGCTACTGTGAATAATACTACAACAAACATGTGTCTCTATGGTGTTTTGACTCACATTACATCAGGCATGTACCACAGAGCAATATAGGTTAAAATAAATTATATCTTCTGATGCTTCAACCAATCTGATTTCTTTTTAATTCGTATCTTGCATTTAATGGACATTTTCTCCCCAGTTTCTCCAGAAATCTTATGATGATAACCATCAGCACATGTCTTTCCAAAGTAGTTTTCTTAATAAAAAACTATTTAAGAAAACTACTTTGGATTGAGTCTTTTTCTTTTAACAGATTATACTTCATGATTATTTATGGCAATATTTCTTTGCATTGTAACGTCACACCAACATTCATTTTCTTTCTCTGTTAATGTGTTCTTCTTAGGCCTATGTTTCACACAATATAATAAAAGTTCAACACAGAAGACACATTGGCTTTCCTTTCTTTAGTTTTTTTTATTTTTATTGGGCATTTTATTTATTTACTTTTCAGATTCCATCCTCTTTCCTCATTTCCCCTCCCTAGGACTCCCTATCCTATCTCCCCTCCTCCTTTTTGCTTTTATACCATTTTAATTACATACAAGTATTCAGGTAAGTTCTATGTTGACTGGCTTTTCTTATTGAAAAATAAAACACATATGAGGTAAGAAAGAAAAAAGAAAGAGAGAGAGAGAGAGAGAGAGAGAGAGAGAGAGAGAGAGAGAGAGA
>JANHMN010000005.1:10296251-10323751 GCA_030674055.1 Rhabdomys pumilio | reverse complement strand
GTCCATTGGTTGGGTGTAAATATCTGCATGTGACTCTTTCAGCTACTTGTTGAGTCTTTTGGGGGGAAGTCATGTGTATTGTCTGGTTTAGTGTGTCAACTTGACACAAGCTTGAGTTATCACAGAGAAAGGAATCCCCCTTGTGGAAGTGCCCCCATGAGATCCAGCTGTAAGGCATTTTCTCAATTAGTGATCAAGGGTGTGGGAGGGTCCCTTGTGGGTGGTACCATCCCTGGGCTTGTAGTCTTGGGTTCTATGATTAAGCAAGCTGAGCAAGCCAGGGGAAGCAAGCCAGTAAGAAACATCCCTCCATGGCTTCTGCATCAGCTCCTGCTTCCTGCCCTGTGTGAGTTCCAGTCCTGATTTCCTTTGGTGATGAACAGCAATGTGGAAGTATAAGCTGAATAACCCCTTTTCTCCCCAATTTGCTTCTTGGTCATGATGTTTGTGCAGAAATAGAAACATTGACTAAGACATCATGATAGGCTCGTGTTTGTAAGTACACCATAGCAGCAGTAATAGTGTCAGGCCTTGGAGCCTACCCTAGAGTTGAATTTCAATTTAGGCCTGTCACTGGACCTCCTTTCCCACAGTCTCTTCTTCATTTTTGTCCCTGTAGTTCTTTCAGACACAAACAATTATTCCAGGTCAGGGTTTTTGACTGTGGGATGGCAACCCCATCCCTCCACATGAGAGTCTTTTACTTCCCAGGTCTTTGGTACTTTTAAGACCTCTTACCTCCATCATTGCAGCTACAATACAATCAAAATCTCTGTAGAAGCAGGAATTATATTAAAGTTACTGTGTCTGTTTCTTTACTGCATATTTCTGTAAACAATGTGTTTTCAAAAACTTACTGAAATATAATCATTCTACACAAAATCAGTTTTGTGTGTATCTAAAATAACAATTGTTTTTTATTGTTTCATATATTATCTATTTGGACTGCTAAGGTATCACATGGGTAGAGTAAATGATCTCCTCCTCTCTTTAGAGTTTGAAATTGTATTCATTTTTTCTGTTATAATTTTCAGTAGTTAGGATCATTGTAGACATTTGCAATTTTTGGAGATTATGAGCAAATACTATAAGGCACCCATAAACTAATGGGAATTTCATTCTATTGGACACTAATTTTAAATTAATGTTTGCAGAATTTAGTGCAATGTGTTTTGATTATATTCACTCTTTTGCTGACTCCTCCCAGACTTGTTTCCCTTCTTCACTCTCACATAGGTTAGATTTTAACCAATCAAGTGCAACCTGTGATGTCCATATATGCTTGGGTATGTGGCCATTCATTAGAGTTAGGGTTAAACTATGTGACACAATCTTAAATTAACTCTTTTTCCAACAGCTATTAATTGCTAGTAGTTTCTCAGCTAGGGAAAGACTTCAGGCCCACATGCCCTCATTATGGTCGAACTTTGTCTGGCTTCAGTTTGTGCATGACTTGTGCATGCTGTCCTGTCCACTGTGAGTTCTGTTGTACATGGAAAATACTGCTTTAGTCTATCTGCTAAATTACAGCAAAAAGTCATTTTCCAAGTTGCATTATTTTCACTAGTCATTGAGTATGCATTTCCTCACATTCTTCCTGTAGCAGTCATTCAATTTTGTATGCCAACTACTTTCAGCTCGTCTCTTCTAGACAGGGTAGAATTGTGTTCTGCAATCCCTTTGATGTCATGTGTAACCAAATGACAGTTTGGGGTGATGAAATATGGCAGGCCTGTAAAAAACAAAAACAAAAAAATCCTCAGTGAATCAGGAGAAAATGTGAGAAATTCACCACATTTCATCTTTCTTTGCCTCAGTGAAATTTCATCATATATCATGATCCAATAGCATTGGACCATGTACGGATGCAATAAGGTGAAGTCTTCAGTTGACTATCATTATTCAGCATGAAATACTAGGTATAAGCTATGAACATATCATTGATAATATTATCAATAATTCAGAGATGGCCAAATCTGGGCCACTGATTATTTCTCTTTAGCACTGAAAGAACACAGCCAGATGTATTTGATTATGTATTATGTAAACAGAATAGCTGAAATACAAATGATGCCTTATAAAGTTGAATATTCTTAGTCGTTTAATGATTTACAGAAAATTTGTACTAACCTACTTTAAACTACTGATATTGTCAGAATGTTTGCTTCTATGTATAACACAACATTTTCAAATATATAGATATTCACATATCATGTTATCTTACTACAGAACTTTCTTTATAATGTAATGGATGTCATAAATTATTTATTATTCAGCCAAGTAAATAGTCTTTTTTCAATTCTGTAAACATATCTCATTAACCTTGAGGATATTTTACATTATTATTAATGAACTTTATTTAGATCACTTTTAGATTTAAACAAAAAATTAATGAATAGAAAGACCAGATATTTTTTAAGTAGTTTTACTAAGCAAAAAGCAGTATTACATGTTGCAGTGATAGAGAAATAATGCAAAAATTTTGAGAAATTGTAAAATACTGGTATTAACAAATTTTCCAGTAAAACTGTTTCAAAAGTTGCTCTAATGAAGACATTTTGCATACAATCTGGTAGTCTCATTCCATGATAGATAACTCTATCTATCCAATTTGTTATTCTTCATTAATTTTTAAGACCTCTGCACTTATTATAAACATTACAGAATAAGTTATTGAAAAGTCATAGATATTGTGTAGTATAAAAAACTGAAAACGTCACTATGGCCCCTGGGGTAGCTATTAAGCATTATTAATAATGAGAGAAAGAGAAAAACAAACTCTAAAGTCTAACAAAAGAAATTTAAGCAGTTCAATTTAAATTTGCAGTAAGCTCTCTTATAGTTTGACATTGGATACAAAGGAAAAATAAGTGGATCTGTTTCTCCCTTGCTGCATCATGATTTGTATGAGTCTTAGTAGTATTATGCTACTTAAAACAGCAAATTACTGCATAAATACCAGAGACAAAGTGGCAGAAGTCCTGATATGGACGTCTGATCTCAAATACCCATGATGTTACTGCTCCTGTCCCTCAGTCTGCAATTTCTTCGGGTATCAATAGAAAAGTTGGAATTTATTAGTTGTTTCAAACTTTTTCTTTATCTGAATAAACTTTGAACAATTTACTTTTTGTGAAGTGACATTTAATACATGCGAATATGTACTAGTACTAATTTATTTACACTTTATTATTCATTTATAGATCATATCATGGGCCAAAGATACATAAAAATTTGAAAGCACAGATTTTAATTTCAATAGTAGCTTGAAGGACTGAGAAAATGGTAACCACAAGTTAAATATCCAGAAACCTAAGGATCCCTGGACTAGTGTTTGGAAGCCACTGAATTGAATATACTTTGTAAAGCCTTCCAACCTAGTTTTACCATCTATTTGGTAATGAGCACTGTAAGAACAACAGAAAAGGCCTTTGTAGTTGTATCCCAATAATTCTGCTTCTTAGTCACACAACCTGAAAAACATTTTGTATCTTTGTGATTCCATTTTGTTTGACTTCCACATAAGGATAATAAAGCACTTACCTACAAAAGTTTTTGATTATTAAATGAGCTAGTATATATAAAATGCTTGCCACATGGGTTTCATATGAATATTATTTGATGTATCCATGACTTTAATATACTAAATGACTTTAGTCTAATGTCAGTCTAAGAATCATCTGAATTGACATTTCAAATCCCCACTCATAGCAACTTTCCTTAGAGTCTCCATTCAGTGAAATGGATACTCTTCAGGGCCAAAGGCAAGGAAAGGGTACTGACTAGCATTTTAAAGCTGAACTGAAGTAGATTTTGGCATTTCAGGTTATGTATAAACATAGTATTGTATAGTTATAAACATCAACAGATACAAAACAGGTCGAGTAGCTGGAAGGATTTTGTAAGGTACACAGCACAGGAGTTGAATTTTAAAATATAAAAATGTATTAGTAGTCCTTGTCTTGATTTCACTGCAATAGTCCTAATTGATAACTATATTGAAAGATGAAATAAGTTTATATAGTGTACACTGCCAGTAGACAGCAGAGCTATGACATAAACACTGGTGTCCAGATTGTTCCTGTAACTCACCTCTGGATTGTGTTTATTTCCAATATATGAATTACTCACTGTAAGAATATTACACTCTGGACCTGACCTTACCAAAACAGACAAGTGGCATGCCTTAGTTATTATATACAAGTAAGATGACATATACCATTCTAAGTAATAGATTTAAAAGACAGCATGTTTTGTAATGTCTATTAATTATATAAATAATTAACTTAATTCTTTCACAATATTTCTGGACATTACATAAAGAACATTGCATTTATTCAGGATCCCTCAAAAAAAAATGAATGCTGCTAATTGGAAATAGCTCATGTATCTTGTAAATCACTGAATTTAAGGTGTTCTTTAACATCACAAAAATCATTTACAAACTTAGAATATAAAGCTAACAAACCATAGTTTAGATTAGTATGACAATGTTATCAGTTTAAACTGTTAGACCACATTCTAAAATTTAATTGTTTCATTCCTATAAAATTCTTCAAGTTTTCTTTCTTTTTATAGTCATTAATGCAGTAAGCAAAGACTCCTTAATTGTGACATTCGAGATATTCTGTAGTCTGGCCTTAGTTTTCATCTTTAAATCCCTATCTCCCTTCTATTATTCCTCTTGCAGTTACCTTCTAATATATACACGTTGATTCTATAGTCACCTAGCACCACAAGCTACTTTTAGGTATGTTCATGTCCTTTTATACATCCACAAAGATTTGAGTATCACTTCAAAATCTTGATGATGCCTCAATTGTCCTTCAAGCTGCAAACAACCCAGATGTCCCTCAACAGATATAGAAAATGTACTATTACATAATGAAATACTATTCAGCTATTAAAAAATAAGACGTCATGAATTTTGCAGGCAAATAGATGGAACTAGAAAATGTCATCCTGAGTGAGGTAACACAAATCCAAAAGAAAATACATGGCATGCACTCACTGATATGTAGATATTATCCAAAAAATAAAGAATACCCATTATCCAAGTCACCAACCTTCTGAAGTTAACAAGAAGGAAGGACAAAGTGAGGATGCACTAGTCCTACTGAGAAGGGGGAAGATAATAATCACAGGAGGCAGATGGAGGGGTTGGAGAAGGGAGGGGGGAAAAGGGGGTTAGGATCAGGTATGTAGGGAGAGAGGAATGAAGCCCAGAGGGCCAGGAGAATGAATGGAAATCTGTAGCTGCAGGGGGTAGGGGCCAGGGTGGGGTGGGGAACCTCTAGAAAGTCCCAGAGACCTGGGATGGGAAAGGCACCCAGGAATCAGTGTATGTGACCTTAACAAAACTGCCTAACAATGGGGAGAGGAATCTGAAGAGACCACCTCCAGTAGATAGATATGACCTCCATTGGAGAGATGGTGCCATTCACCCATCTACAAAACTTTTGACCCAGAATTATTCCTGTCTAAAGGAAATGCAGGCACAGAAATGGAGCAGAGACTGAAGGAAAGGTCATCCAATAACTGGCCCAATTTAGGATCTATCCCATAGACAGGCACCAAACCCTGACACTATTTCTCATGCCATGCTGTGCTTGCAGACAGGAGCCTAGCACGGCTGTCCTCTAAGAGGCTCTATCAGCAGCTGACTGAGACAGGTGCAGATACTGACAGCCAAACATTGGATTGAGACCAGGGACCCCAGAGGAAGAGTTAGGGCAAGGATTGAAGGAGGTGCCCCATAGGAATTGCAACAATATCAAATAACCTGGTCCTCTCAGAACTCTCAGAGACTAAACCACCAACCAAAGAGCATACATGGGCTGGTCCCTTGCCCCTGGCACATTTGTAACAGAGGACTGCCTTGTCTGGCTTCAGTGGGAAAGGATGTGCCTAATTTTGTAGAAACTTGATGTCCCTGGGAAGGGTGATGCTAGGGGTAATAGGTGTGGTTGTTTGAGTGTGTGATGGGGGTGGGTGATCATAGTCTTAGAGGCAAAGGGAAAAGGGGGGTGAAGAACTCTGGGAAGAGCGACCAGAAAGGGTGACAACATTTGTAATGTAAATAAATAAAATAATTTAATAAAAATGAAAGTATATGTTTATATGTATGTATATATGTATGTATATATGTATATATGTATATATATATATATGAAATCTCTTTTGATTCTCTAAAGTCTAGTTCCAGTAACTGAGTAACACTGCCATGTAGATGTAACCACCCTCCTTTCTGTTCTGTGAAAGATACATTAAATATAATTGCAAATGAATTTCTGCATAGATAAATGTTTCTTTTTCTCAACTCCCTGAGGTCCTTGAGAACAGACGCTGTATCTTTATCAACCCTTGTACTATGAACAGTACATGGAGACTGACGATAGAGAAAATGGTAGACATGATTTTAGAAATGTAGGTGTGTGAAGTAAATAATTTAGTACAAACAGGACACTCTGAAATTCAAAATCAATATTTTAGGTGCAACTCCCATTTAATTTTTAACGTTTAGACATGCTGAATAAGACCTTAGATATCATTGATAGGAATAACTATAGCAATATTTAGAACATTGTCAAGATGTGGAAATAGGACTTTCAGTACTCCTTTATCATGCCCTATGACATCAAATTGAAGAATTATCAACGTACAAGTATGCCTTCAGTAGAGTATATGAACTCAGGAGAGAGATTATATCAATTAACTACAACAAAATAAACAAACTAATAAAAGATACTTTGAAGAGAATAGTATACTCACATTAACACATCACGTCTCCCACATCCCTCTGTAGTAGTTATGATCTCATAATTAGTTGTCACTCTCTGACCAAGACTTTGAGAAGCACTAATTTATTGTTATAGACACAAATTTTTAAAAGGTAATACAAAAATACCATGTTCATTTCTCTAAACAACACTTGTAGCTTCTGCACTAGAATATCTTATATCCTCAGCCACAGAATTTTACGCAGGTTCATAGCACAAGACACTAATTACTCCCTGTGAAGTGAATCTCACATTGATTTGGAAAGTGATTGTTTACTTTCTGTCATGTCACGATTTCAGCAGTGGACACTTGGCAAATCCATTGTGTAGCAATAAGGTTGAAAGTTGAATAAGTTCTTAATGAAACTTCTTTCAAGTTGCCTGCACTCCACTTTTCAGCTCTGTGAAATCTATTTAGCATAGAGATATAATTTAGCTAAGTTCCAGCTTGATTTCTCTGTGTTATGCAACTAAACCATATGTTATCTTGAAATACTGTTGTATACATGAACTCACAGCATCTGTAACATAAAATTAAGTGAGGCAATGTCCAAGCTTGCATGTAGAAGAGAGTCACAGGGTTTCAGATGTTAACTGAGAAATGATTTGCAGCTGATGTTTCCCAGAGGAAAGTGTCATATAAGCCCATGGATGGTCCCGTACACATGCACATTCATGCAGTACTTGGTGAACTCAGTAGGCTTAGTAAACAGCACATGATATTTGTAGGGAAAAGTGATGATTGGGAAAGAATTAAAGGGGAAATAGAATATTTGATAATTTATTGTTTAAAAATAAAATTTAAATTTAAAACCTAAATTTTTTTTAAATATGTATTATAATGTATCTGGCCCTTTCTTTCTTTCTTTCTTTCTTTCTTTCTTTCTTTCTTTCTTTCTTTTTTCTTTCTTTGATTCTGTGTGGTACTGGAATTTAACACAGGACCCTAAATATAATCAACAAATTCTCTACTACTAAGATGATTTTTTTTTGATCTCTCTGATTTTAACTTTAATTTTATCCATTGATATTTGATGGGGTTTGTTCTTTTTCCAACTATGTTTATTATTTTCAAAATATCTTAATTTCAGTGATCTTTTCTACTGTTTTTCTCCTCATTTACTCCTGCATTCAAACCAGTAATGAAACAGCATAAGCCTATTACACTTGCATCTGTAAAACCATTGGCAGAAAAACAAAAGGAGCTAGCTCTGTGATTGGAATGGGGCAGTGATATATATCTAGTTTTGATCCTCAAAACACAAGCATGAAAGCATAAATTCATTAATGGAATTGAAGTTAGCTAAAACTGTTCATTACAGTAAAGAGAAACAAAGTCAGCATGACTGTCTAAGGAACCTCTTTTTTCAAGCATTGATCTGAGCTAAGCCTTACAGCCTTGGGAGGTCTGACATGGATGCTGAACAAATCTTTATTCCAAATACCTTAGATTCTTCCTCATCTAGATGAAGGCAAATGGAGGAAAGAAGCTATTTAGTTTAATTTTCCTGTTTTCTAAGAAATGACATATCAGAATTATAGGAATATATAGGCCCAGAGAATAAATGTTTTGGAGTTTTTAGGTCATAGGCTTACTACGTACAGCCTATTTCTATTGTAACTTAAGTGTCCCTAGAAATAAAATGTAATGAGACTGGGATGGGTGTTTTTCAAATCCTATTTAGTAACATTTCCATTTTATATAGTTTTACCATGTCACAAATTAGTGTTCTTTAACATTTTTCTACCATATAAAAGATAATAAGCATTATTTAAAAAAAAAAACTAACAAGTAGTGTGTGGTGGAAGATATTTAAAATGGCTCCATTATACTAGTGAGCCAAATTTGGCTTTGTCCTAGGCTATAAACTTTCTCACCACTCTCTTAAAGTGAAAATACTTTTTTTTTCTGTTAGGTGGAGCATTAACTATATTATTTATATATGTGACTTGAGTACTTCTTCTAAAAATCCAAAATATTTTTAATTATTGGTAATCTCTGAATTATAAAAGCCTACTGAACCCATGCTTTCTTAATAGTTCACTCCTAGTCACGAATTTGTTAGGGTGTATTTTGCATTTATAAGTGGCATAAAGTAGACTCATAATGGCAATTTTATTTTCTTAAGAGGTGGCAATAAAGCTGGAGCCATACAAGAAGCGTTTCTCATATTCTGGGTGTTTCTCTGAGAGGTCACAAAATCCATTCTTTTTGACATACTTAAAAATAAAATGGATTTACATTTGCTAGGAATGATTGTCAAGTTTCCCTGCCTGGATGCAAGAGCTGAATTCAATGATTTCTTAATATCATAATATGAAACAGTGCAGAATTGCCCACTGGTTACCTTTCAAGGTTTTGTTGGTGAATTCTGGAAGAAAGAACACTGGGCAAGCAGGAGAACTGAGGTCAGACTGAAGTTCGGACCGTCTCTGACTCAGGCTATGCCAACTGCACAATCTGACTAATGAGGGCAACTGCCTCATGGGGATGCCTTGATCTTTACAAGCTTAGAATAGCACCCGTGTCATTACAATTGGAGAGCACTTGACCTGACATTATATTTTCTCCTCTTCAATGAGGGTGGTGACCATCCAATAACTCTTGGTGAGAAAATAATCTGTAAACTGTGACTTATATGCCATAAACTATCACTAACAGGACAAAATATAATTTTTCTTAGAAGTATACATTGTTTTCCTTATTAATTCTTTATTTAAACCTTGATATTGTTTTTAGCCCTATCTCCATCTTATTCATTTTCTCTTTGAGTTCAATTACTGTTCAATTACCAATTTGTCTTTCTGCCTTTTAACACTATTTTGTGAAATAGCTATATTGAATAAGACATTCATTTTTATAATTCCTTGAAACTTTGAACTTTAAACCATTGTATTTAAACTGGATTTCTATAGACATTATTTTTTTTTTGACTAGTGAAAGAAAATATATACTCTTTGTTTTCTTAGAAATTGTAGTCTCAACCAGGAACCCACTTATCTTTGCTAAATGTGGGTATCTTTGGTACTGAAAATTTCATTTTCCTAGAAAAATTTGTTCTTGTCTACATTGACCTCAGTTGCTGGGAAGCAGTTTCATTGGGGTGGGGCAAGGAGGCACAGTTTATCTTATATCTTCTCAAATACACACTAAACACTATTTGCACCTAATATATATTTGGTTGTATTTCATTTTAAATCATTTGTATAGAAGTAATTCATTAATTTAAACTCTATGTTATTATTCTGTACTTGATAATTTTTGAGTTATGATGACAATGACATTAAAAGTCACGGAATGATGAAAAGTTAATGAAGCAGTAGGTGACAGTTTCTATAAAAACACCACTTGACCGTGCAGTGCACACATCTAAGCACTTTACATCAACACACTTCAGTTTCACAACTTTATGAACCAGATCTTCCTCTGTATTCATTTTACTGAGTGAGAAAACAGGCTGTTAGTTGACTACTTCATCAATTTCTATAATCCGTATAACGTATAAAGGTACAGTTTGTATATGTTTACTTTGGTTTTCAAAAGCCTTTTTTTTTGTTTTAGGAATTGAGAACAGATTCAAACATCAAACATTATAGACTTTTTAAAAAGCTTAGATACCAAGGCATCATTCCTGTGGTGCCTATGAAAACCACGCTATAGTTCCTTGGAGTCCTGCTTCACACTTAAGGACAAAGAAACCTCAGGTAAAAGGTCAAAGGGTTGTTTTTGCAAAGGATTCAGTTGCATAAGCACCAAGGATGTTCTGTTTGAAACCTCCCAGTCAATAGTGAGACCCTGTGTGTGGAGGGGGACGGGAGTTTCATTATTTTTTTCATGGGAGATAGCATTGGTTCAGTTCAGACGAATCCACAGGAATTCAGCAGCACTTGACAATATGCAGGATTCACTCCTTTGGAAGCACACAGAGAATCTGCCCTACATAGAAAAAAAAAAAACAACAACAACATTCTCATTCAGAGGCAGGAGGCAAGACAAAGATAGGCTGCAACTCTAATCAGTGGCTTCTTGAATATTTAATTTCAATCAGCACAGTGTGATGGGATGAAAAAATAACCTGAAAGGACTCATAAAGTCCTCCTTGGGGAATTACATAAGGTACAACTTGAAAAAAAACCACAGAGGAAAGTTCCTGCAGTATGCCCTTGAGAATATAAGACAGATACTTGATCTTCATGTGTCTGAATTGGTTTACATTCAAATAGTAATAAAATATGGAGGACATTGTCTCTGTTAGTAAAAGGAGACATTTAAAGAAATTAGTTAAAACATTTATAACTCAGAATTTTCTTTTAAATATTTTAGTAAATCCTCCTCTGAATAAATATTCTTTGGGCATTTGTGCATAGCAATATTCATATGCAATCATGAGATCAGAAAGACAAATTGCTGACAAAATGCCTAGCTGCAGACTGTCTGGCAAAGGAGCAGTACTAACATCCATCATAAAAAATATGTCATCCTTAGAAATAAACCCTTAAAATATTTATTTATGACCACATTTAATAGTTCTTTTTTATTATATAGTTTGTAAAAATATATTTGTTTTACATAGTAATTATTCAAAACATTTTGTTCAAGGCATAGATCTGTATTTAAATGCTATTACTCTTTTATTTTTTAATTTAATATGTACAAATGTGTCTCTATATAGATGTGTACATGTGTATATGGATGCCAACTTCTACTAGTAAAAATTGTCAGATCATCTAGAACTGCAGTTAAAAATGATTATGAGGCCATCCCCCTGATATCGGTACTGGGAATTGAAGTAGGGTCCTCTGCAGGAGGAACAGTGCGCACTTTTAACTGCTGAATCATCCTTCCAGTCTTGTTTCCAATGTTAACTTATTCTCTCATATATTACATCCTGACCATAGTTTCCCTATCTCCCTTTTGCCTCCCACCTCCTCCATTCCCTCCTCAACTTCCTTCTCCCCCATTTGTTCCTTGTTTGTGTCCCTTCAGAATACAGTAAGCCTCCCAAGGATATCAACCAAATGTAGCATATCAAGTTGCAGAAAAGATTAGGCACTTCCTCTCATATGAAGCCTGAATCAAGCAACCAAGCAGGAGGACAAGGTCCAAACTCAGGCAAAAAGATAATGTCCGAAACAACCCCCACTCACTCCATTAGGCGTCCTACAAAGCATCAAGCTATTCTATAACATTATACAGAAGGCCTAGGTTAGATCCATGCAAGATCTTTGATTGTCAGTTCAGACTCAGTAAGACATTATGAGGCCAGATTTACTGATTTTATGGGTTTCTTGTGATGTCCTTGACATTTCTGGCTCCTTAAATCTATCGTACCCTTCTTTAGCACGATTCCTTTAACTCCACCTAATGTTTGGCTGTTCTCTTCATCTGTTTTCATCAGTTGTTGGGTGAAGCCTCTCTGATGACAATTGTTAACAGTATTCTTTAGATACAGGTATATGGTACTTTTGCTTTGTCTTTCATTAGATAAGTGCATATTGTATATCTCAAATATGAAAGAAACTAGAACAAGAAAAAATAGGCATACACTATGAAGAAGCTTTCAAGAAGTGCACTGATTTTCAAAAGTTCAAGGACTTCAGTTAATGTAACCTAGGACACATATCATGGGCCCTTAAATGGTACACTTTTAAAATACATTTTTTTTTCTGACAAAGTGATCACTAATAATTTCAGCAGCTAGATATATTTATCTGCCAGCAGAGTGGCTTAGACCATAATTATGTTACAAGTAAATAATAATGGACTCTAAGAAGTGTTTCTTCTTCTGATAGTGTGAGACAAAATGTATACATTCTATAAACTCCATTACTTGTTTAATTTGAAATTAATAGAATTTTAACAATCTGTCAATATATGCTACTTATATAAATAAAATCAAATTTTCCCATAGCAATAACATTGTAAAATATTCAAAAAAGTGTAATAGTGATCCAAATCATATTTACATAACACTTAATTTATTAATACACATAAAGCTTGCTGGGCGGTGGTGGTGCACGTCTTTAATCCCAGCACTTGGGAGGCAGAGGCAGGTGGATTTCTGAGTTCGAGGCCAGACTGGTCTACAGAGTGAGTTCCAGGACACAGGACAGCCACGACTACACAGAGAAACCCTGTCTCGAAAAACCATATATAAATATATATATATATATATATATATATATATATATATATAGAGAGAGAGAGAGAGAGAGAGAGAGAGAGAGCATAACAATCAATCAATCAATTTAGGCAATAAATGTATGGCCATGATTTTCTTTTAAAGTGAATTTTAAAATGAAATTTAAAAATGAATTTAACAGAACAACATATAATAAAATTTCATGAAAGTCCTAAAACTAACAATCAAAAAATAAGGATTAGACTGATTTCAAAAATATGGAAAACATTTTTTGTTTTTTTTTTTTTTTTTTTAGTTTATTGATTCTATACCCTGATCATGCCCCCCATCCCTCCTTTCTTGCCACTCCTACCCTTACAAATCCCTACCCAATTTCCCTTCCCCTTCTCCTTAGAGAAGGAGAAATCTCCCTTGATTACCACCCCACCCTGGGACATCTAGTCTCACCAGGACTAGCTAAGCACATCCTCTTCCCTGAGGCCCAAGCAGGCAGTCATTGTAGGGAAACAGGATCCACAGGCAGGCAACAGCCAAAGACAGCTTCTGATCCAATTGTTAGGGGAACTACATGAAGCCCAAGTTTCACATCTCCTGCAAATGTGCCATGGGCCAAGTCCAGCCTGTGTATGTTCTTTGGCTGATGGTTCAGTCTCTGAGACCTTTAATGGTCCAAGTTAGTTGATTCTTTTGGTCTTTTTGTGGTGTTCTAAATTACACGTTAATAAACATACACACACATACACACACACTTTTCACACATGTCAACATCTCAGCCCAACATTTTGTGAAATTTTATTTTTCTTTTCTGTGACACTATTATTCTGCTATATGAGCATAGCATTAAAAGAACTTTGAATGACTTATTGCTGTATATATAGATCAGTACACAAGTCATCCATCATCAAAGACATATCTACTTTGCATAAGACAACAATTAAGACAGAGACCCATATTTGTCAGCATGAAAATAATTATTGTCATTGGAATGTTCACACCAAAATGATAATTCTATATCACACCTTTTCCTTCAAGGTTCAGTGATAAACGCAGAATAGGAGGTGGAGATATTGTGCCAGAGTTGATGAATGACCTCAATGAAATAGCAATATAACCTCTGGTATATTGACCACACTTCAGGGCATGTCCCCATGTTAACATAAACCCTATGGGTTTATGATTTATTATGGGTTGATGAGTTTTAAAAATACTGCATATGTAGTTAGAGATGGAGATGAATATGATAAAAAATTTATTATATGAAATTATTAAAGAATTTTAAAAAATTATAAAACACCCCATTTGTTGTTCCTCATCCATTTTAATGTTAATAGCTTTTAGCTCATAAGGCACATAAATATGTAACCTCTACAAAATTACACTATTAAGCCCTGCCTTATTCCTGGTTTCCCCTGAGCAACCATATCTACTGAACAAGTTTAATGGTGTGCAGGAAAATAACACCAATTATCCAAGACTTTAAAGGTGTGCAATAGAAAGAAACAAGAGAGGAAGGAAATGTCTAAATAGACTTTGTACAATAAATTTGATGTAGTTCTAAAGTTTCCTTCACTGAAGTTTCTGAAAACTCATATTCATGATGGTAATCTTACTGATGTCTGAATAATTCACTAAAATAACTAAAATATTAGCAGTGACTGTCACTGTGTCCAGTAGCTTACCTTCATTCGGTATGTAAATGCATCACAGAAACTGATTCTGCATCTAATCTTGTACTGTCATTAAATTTCAAGGAAGCTTATTATGAATGATTCTTTTAAAGTTAGGTTTTAATGAGTAAAATATTTTATCATAGGCATAAAATAGCTTACAAAAACTGATTAGCATGGAGGCAATAAATAAGAAACTATATTAGTGTAGATATATATTAAAAATATTCCCCCAGTACCAACAGATATTTACTGTTAGTTTTGCTATAGTTGTTGTAACATTTAAAAGACAATATTTATCTGTTAATATGTATTTACTGAACACTTACTACATGCTATGTACTATGGGGGCAATAAAAACATGCAACTCAGTTGCTTTTTAAAATATAATGTATGGTATGTAATGCTTTGACATTACAAAGAACTTTTGCTGATTAGTGATAGAAGTTTATTTGACAACAGATAAATAAGCTTCAATATCTGTAAATAAAATCCACATAAATCAATAGAATGTGTTAGTTCTGACTTATACCAACTAGAAAAAGCAATCTTCTCCCAGATAGAAATTACTATTATATTGCATTCATCCAAATTGATCTTCTGACCAAAAACTCAGACTACAGCAGATGCTGGCAAGGATGTGGAGAAAGAGGAACCCTCCTTTGTTGCTGGTGGGGTTGCAAGCTGTTACAACTACTCTGGAAAACTATCTCTTCATTCCTCAGAAAATGGGAAATAGTTCTACCTGAAGACCCAGCTATATCCCTCCTGGGCATATACCCACAAGACACTCCACTAATCACAAAGACATATCATCTACTATGTTTATTGTAGTCCTATTTATAATAACCAGAAGCTGGAAATGGCCCAGATGTTACTCAAGGGAAGAATGGATACAGAAAATGTGGTACATTTACACAATGAAATACTAATCAGCTATTAAAATGGACAACTTCATGCATTTTGCAGGCAAATGAATGGAACTAGAAAATATCACCCTGAGTGAGGTAACCCAGACCCAAAAGTTTATGAATGTTATGTATTTACTGATAAGTGGATATTAGCCAAAGAGCTCAGAATACCCCCTATACAACTCACAGCTCAAAAAAGAAAGTCCAAGTGTGGATGTGTCAATATCACTTAGAAGGGGGGACAAAATTATCATGGGAGGAAGAAGAATCGAGGGAACTGGGTGAAAGAGGAGAGGTGGAGTAATAAAAGGGGCACAGGATCAGGTATAGGGGGAGACAAGGGAGAAGCCCAGACGGCCAGGAGAATGAATAGAAATATACTGTAGTGTGGGTGGGGAACAGGGAAATAATTAGGGATGAGAGATTCTCTCTAGTCTGAGTTTTTGGTCTTAACCATTCTGATTGGTGTAAAGTGGAATCTCAGGGTCTTTTATTTAGATTTGCATTTCCCTGATGACTAAGGATGTTGAACATTTCTTTAGGTGTTTCTCAGCCATTGAAGATTCCTCTTTTGAGAATTCTCTGTTTAGCTCTGTACCCCATTTATAACTGAGTTATTTCATTTTCTGGAGTCAAATTTATTGAGTTCTTTATATGTTTTGGATATTAGCCCTCTATCAGATGTAGGATTGGTAAAGATCTTTTCCCAATCTGTTGGTTGCCATTTTGTCCTATTAACAATGTCCTTTGCCTTACAGAAGCTTTGCAATTTTATGAGGTCCCATTTGTCAATTCTTAATCTTAGAGCATAAGCCATTGATGTTCTTTCTGTTCAGGAACTTTTCCCCTGTTCCCATGTGTTCGAGGCTGTTTTCTACCTTCTCTTCTATTAGTTTCAGTGTATCTGGTTTTATGGGAAGGTCCTTGATCCACTTGGACTTGAGCTTTGTATAAGGAGATAAGAATGGGTCAATTTGCTTTGTTCTACATATAGACCACCAGTTATATCATTACCATTTGTGAAGGATGTTTTCTTTTTTCCATGGTATGGTTTTATGGTTTTGACTTCTTTGTCAAAGGTCGAGTAACTACAAGTACATGGGTTTATTTCTTGGTCTTCAATTCTATTCCATTGATGGAATTGTCTGTCTCTGTACCAATACAATGTGGGTTTTATCACTATTGCTCTGTAATACAGCTTGAAGTTAGGGATAATGATTCGCCTAGAAGTTATTATATGATCTTAAGATTTTTGGAGGAGCTTCAACACTGTAAATACTCAGTAAATGTTAACTGTACCATGCAGTGCATTTAGGGTTACTGTTTTTTGAAACCTGTGGATGATAATTCCTTGAAAGTAACTGTGTCTGCAGAGACTGAGTACCTAATTAGAACTGATGTGCTGTGCAGAGGTTGGAATGTTGTGCCACAGGATAGTTATCTTATCTTGAGTGAGGCCTCCAAAACAACCAGCCCTTTTCTCTCCTCTGTGTTGGAACTAATGCCTTATCACTTTTTAAACTGAAACCTTTGGAATCTACTACCTTAGCAGGTCACTGGCTTCTACCAACCGCCAAACTAGAAATGTCATCAGATAGAATCCTAAGCCTTTAGAAAAGCCTTCTCCTTCTTGCTGCTCCTGCCTCTCTCTTGTACTTACTAATGTATTTTAAACTCACCTTGTTTTGTGAATTCCTGTTTTCTGGAATACTGTGAAGTTTCATGAAACTGCTTCAGCATTGCAACATGGATTCTGGTTAATCTAAACCATCATTCCTGAACTATAATCACTCAGAATGGCTCCAGAATAAACTATCTATTATATTTAACATACATACCATGATAAAATAATTGCTAAAACTGCAACAGAATTTCTGTAAATACTTATTCATTTAACTTAGTTGAATAAAAAAAAAGGTGATTAAAAATCAGTAATGTTTTTAAAGTCATAAAATATATATTTTTATAAAACTTTGTATAGTGAATACAGACAGCCCACTGTATCTCTGGGTTCCATGTTTTAATTCCACCAACATCAGATGAAAAACATGTTTTAAAATGCAATGATGAGCACATAGTTTTTCTGTTGATATCAATATGTATGTGCAACATTTCCATTGTAATAGTCATTATGAGTGATTAGGTTACATGCAACTCTGGCATTTATATAAGAGACCTGCATTTTTTATGTGTGATGAGTTCTAAAACTAGTCCCCTAGCGATATCAAGGACAACTAAGTTATCTGATTTGGTGGTGGTGGTAAGGGTCTTACATTTGGAAGTCTTATGAAAGGAGCTAAGTTTATTTCTAATTTTTTAAATCATATTAATTTCAAACTTAGCTAACTCAACTGAATTATATATTGTCCCTTTATCGCAAAGTGTACATCAACTAACTCTTTTGAACACCACTCAAAGGTTGACACACTAAAAATTTATATTGTATATCAAGTGACTTATGAAAGTCTAGGAGCTGTCAGGACTTTGTAAAAAAAAAAAATTCTTTGGAGCCGAAGCAAGGTAGAGCTCCTGAAGCTACTGAATTAATAATAATGCAATTCAACATCTTGACAAACACATGCTGCTCTCATAGCTGCCCTTTTATATGTTTCGATGCTTTCTATGTGAATGCTTAAAACCCCCACTGTCCTTCTCAGATCAGCCTATTTCCTCAATTGCCAGAGTCAATGCTGTCAGTAGAAGACCTTGGTAGTAATTGGTGAAATTATCTGTCTTATTGGTGTTGTTATTTTTATTAAATTGTGATTACTCATTCAATGAAAATATAACAAAATAATCATATAAAGTAAGACTTTTAATGAATATATTAAGTTTCACATTACAAAGAAAATGAGAGATGAGGGATAATGATCAATCTATAGCCCCAAATTGCAATATATTAAGTTTTATAAGTAAAAATATTTGCATAGGCATTTCCATTATTAAATAAAATCTTAAACAGGATTAGCAAATGGTTATACATAAAACACGACCACCATATTATTGTTATTATTATTACTATTTTTATCGCAGTATCTATAACAGAGTGTGATATCAAATTGAATGAAGTAGGAACCTATCTCAATTTATTTCAACTGTCTTTGGGAGATCCAGCAGCAAGTCAAAGAAAAATTTAATAAGTTCTACAAATGGTACTTAATAAAGTAGCAATGTTATTCATAGGAAACCAAGAAACATCACAGTTCACATGACAAAAATGAATGACATTGCAGTATGTTAAAGTTTATACACAACCCATACGATGGGGTTTTATACAATCCATTCTAATATCAAATGATGAAGTATACATTTTCAAATCAAATGTATGTGAAAGAAGTTTTATTTTGCCTTTGGAAATAAGTAAGAGTGCTATGAATGTGTGTGTATGTGACAGTATATGCCATCAGACAATGGCTTTCTATTAATGTCAAAATGACTTTGCCCACAGTATTTTAAAGATTTAAAAGAAAAACAGCAGTGACTTTGTATGACATGACTTTATAGAATGTGTAGATACAGAACAATTTATACAGCCAAAGCAATATAACAACTTATTCCTTCATATCTTGCTCTGATATTTTCATTGTAACAGCAATATAAATGCTGTTCATGTGGCAGAAAATGACCCAGACATGCTAATTCTACCATATCATACATTTATGTTAATGTGGCATTAGATAAAGCAAATAAGCTATTGTTTCTTTAGTTATCAAGTTGAAAATCTCCGAGTCATTTTTGACAAAGTAAAAATAATTTTTCATAAAGTGTAACAAAAAGAAAATCTTTCCTGTGAAAATACAAGTTCAATTGCCATAAATATTATCCATGTGCTATATCACTTTAGTTTGAATGTGCTTTCACTAATGTGGACCAGCTGGTAAGATACCAGTGGAAATAGATGTGAAGTGAATTCAAAGACAAATAGGAGAATTGATACTATTAAGACTTGAATGTATAAATATGCTAAATTTTTATATTTCTTGTAGTTATTTTATATATTCCACTAGCATATTATATAGATAGCCTATATATTTTATTGTCTACACTTAAATATTTATAATATCTTATTTACATTCTTTTATTTATTTCTTTTTTCCTTAACTCATCATTAAAAAATTTTATAATGAATCTCCATGTTTTATCCATAGTCTGGGAAAGAAAAAAATTAGTTCTTTCCATCTGATTATAATGTAGTTGTAGTATTTACATGAATACCTTGAGAAGAGCTATAAAGTTCACTCATGAGATCGTTTTTAACAGAAGTGGTTGGTTGCTTTTTCAAATGATTTTTCTGAATGGGCTGAAATGCTCATATAGCTGTTTTATTTAGTCTATTAATTTTAATGATTTTATAGGCTAATTTTGTTATGCAAAACTAATCATATTAAAATACATTCCACTGGGCTTGCTAGATGGTAAAATACACTCTGTGCAAGCATAAGAACTAAGTTTAATCTCCAAAACCAATGTAAAAAAAATGTAAGTCTCATGGAACCTGCTTGTAATCCCAATGCTGGTAAGATGAAGATTGCAAACCTTAATTAATAAGAGCCTTGTCTCAAAACCAAATGTAATGGTACCTTAGGAATTGTTTTAGAGGTTGACATCAGGCTCCATATACATGCATTTTTTACTGAGACATAAGTGCATACATACACATTTACATGAGACAAAATATATACTCCTTAATCATGCATAATTTACATGTATAAATGTTTCCATATGTGTAGTTAGATAAACTTTCTTCAACTTTCATTAATATTTCTATATTATGTTGATAATAAATGTTGATTTATTGTTTTCTTTTGAGATTTGGTCTAGTACTAGAGTAATCCTGGACTTATAGAATCAGTTGAGAAACAGTCATTTGTCATTTATGTTTATAAGAGTTTTGCCAGTGGTAATCTCTTTATTGGTGTCCCTTCATGATTTTTTCTCTTACATTCTTTTAAGTAGACAAGTGTGCTGGCATCGGTGTTTTCTAGACATAATTTTTCTTTGATAATCTTCATGTATACTTTTTTCAATTTTTATCTCAATTGTTATTTTAAAACAATTTGTTTATGATGTTTTTGTCAAAAATTTTTTAATGTTTAATGTGTACAGTAGTTCTTGTGCATCTTTGATCTATAATTTCTATCAAATGGGGGAAATTTGTCCATTATTTCTGAGTATTTGATATCTCTTGTGGGTATTCTAATTACATACATGTTAGACTGCTTGATAGCTTCTGCAGTTCACTAGTAATTGGCTCATTTTTGTCATACCATCCTTGAGAAGTTTATTTGGTATAGTCTTTTTATATCTGTATTTATGGATCATTTCCTTGACAGCATATAATTTGTTGCTGGAACCTATCTAGTGTGTACTTCGTTGCTGACATTTTAATTTCCAACTCTAGAAATTTTAATTAATTTTAAATTAAATTTTATCTCTTATAGTTTATCAGACCTTCTATAGTATATCTAATCCTTTCTCTAGCTTATTGAACAAAACAAATAGAAATAGAAAAATCTTTAATGACTATAATAAATCTATTGGGCTTTGTTATTTTTCAGTTTGTTTTAATTGGTTCATCTTTTCTCTTAAGCGTGTTTATCTTCATGGTTTATAAACTTTTATTTAGACATTTTGATTTTACAAACTGTACTAGACATGTTTGTGTGTGTATCTGTTCACATTTGATATTTGTTCTAGGACATCTTTAAGGTAATTGGAACACTTTATTTCTCTTATTTACTGTTTTTATGTTTACTGGACAGGTTCTGGTCAGCATTTCCGCTATAGATAATTTTATGTAAACATTTCATGAAATCGCTCTGTCACTATTCTCATTTCCTTATAAATTATGATATAGTTAATAAAAGCAGGGAAACTTCCTTACCAATTGTGTGTTTGGGTAATGTTTTTCAAAAATTGTTTGTCTACTTCTCCAGTTTTAGGTATATTTACCACACGCAAGAGATAATAAGGAGTCAGCTTTCGATATGTAGTCTTGAACTCACTTTGTACTTCCAATTAACCTTGATATTCCAATCCTACAAACATAGCCTTCCATGTAGGTGAATTTAAATAACTCTTTTACCATGCTTAGCTTTAACCACTCTTTAATAACCCATATTTATGAATTCAAGTTCTTAAAAAGATTTCACATATATGCGAAGCCATGTGTTGTTTTCCTTTCTGTATATGGTCTACTTGACTAAGCATGATGAGGGGTGTGAAATATATGTTCCATTTAGGGATGAACATTCTGCTGTCTCTAATTGAATATAACAAGTTGGTATGGAGTTGAAAAACACATTTTAAAATTCTAACATTCTTAGCCATCAGGGAAGAGAAAATTAAAACTTCTTTGAGGTGTTTATGTCATCATAGTCAGAATGGATAAGGTAAACAAAACAAAATAACAACAAATAACCACAAATTCTAGCATACAGGTAGGAAAAGCTGAATTCTTACTCACTGCTGGTGCCAGTGAAACCTGACTCATCCTTTATGTAAATCACTGTGGAGGTTCCCCCAATAGCCAAAAATAGACCTATTCCATGATCCAGATATATCAGCTTTTGCTATGTACCTAAAGACTTCTACATCATCCTCTAGTGATACCTGTTAGCCCTGTTAACTGCTGCTATTCTTACAATAGTCAGAAAATGGAAAGTCTAGATGTCCATGTACTGATGAACATATATTGTAAATGTGGTATACTTACACAATGTAATATTACTGATAAAGAAGAATGAAATTTGTAGGTAACTTAATAGAGCATATTTGTATCAGCTTGATTTCTCCAAGTTCTATATTGGATGTAATGTCAGCAACATAGTGTTACTATATATGAAATGAAGCTCATATAGCTAAAATATATAAAGGGCCAAAAATTATTTTAAGGGTCAGTTTATTTTATGTCAAAGATGAAGGTGCTATATCTCCTAGAGTTGTAGTTACAGGTCTTTCTTGGCCTCTCCCCATGTGCTCTGTGATCTTAATTCAGGTCCTCTGGAAGAGCAGAAAGTACTCTTATAAACTAAACTACTTTCATTCCGATAAAATTTTTGTTTTAAAGAAAACAATCTAATACAATCCTATAACAACATTTAGCATTTCAGCAGCTTCTATTATGAACTAATTGTCTTCTAAAACATTCCATGACTATTTGATATCACTGGGGTCCCTGCTCTTTTCTGAATGGAAACAGCAGCAGTGGGTCCAGGGAAGAAGGGAGATGAGAAGGTAAATTGATTGAGATGGAAAAGGGAGAGGCCGTGGTTGAAATGTGTTGTTTAAGAAAACATAAATGTCAAGAAAAATATCATTCATGAATTTCAATATATTAAGGATTAGTGCTTTACTCTGTGGATTTGGGGAGGAAGATTAACATATCTTTCATAGCACAATCCACATAACTTTGCAAGTGTAAATAGGCAACCTAAACAGTGTGCTGCCATTCAATTGACTCCTACAGTAACACTTAAAAGGTAACTTGTTGATACACAATGACTTGAATGTGCATTGTGCTGCCTAAACAAAGTCAGTCTTGAATAGTTACATACAATTCAGAAAACATTACAATAATAAATGGGAGAAGGGGTTTTGGGAAAAGCACTATGATAGAACTTTTCTATATCGTCATCCTGATAGGTGTTATACATTATCATATAGAAGTAACAGAGAACAATATAACATAGCACAATTTTTTAAATTTAACAATCAAATAAAATATCTAGAAAAAATATTAATAAAATCACAGATATAATTTATCTCCTAAGAAGAAATGTAATTATAGATGAAAAATATCATGTAACAAAAAGCAGCATACAATTACCAAGAAGTCACAGCAATTTTCAGTGTGGAGACACCTAAAAGCAGTATTTCAGAATATTCTAAGGGATGGGATAGGGGATTTGTGGAGGTGTAACGAAGAAAGGGGATAACATTTAAAATGTAAATAAAATATCTAGTAAAATTATTCGAAATTAAAACCATATTTGAAATCACTAACATTTCATCTTGAAAAAAAATCACAAAATTAGCAAATATTTAAGAATATGAAATATTATTAAACATAGTATCAACTAAAGTGATCCATTAAGGAATTCATAGAAAATTATACCAGTATAGAATATATAGAATATATTACCATATATATTTAAGTATGCATATATAATTTTATAATATATAATTTTAAGAGTATACCAAATGTTCATCAAGATAAATTAAAAAAAAATTAACACTTAACCTTTAATGTTATCGATTATTACTATATTTTTAAATGTTACCGTGTGTTGTGTTAGTTATTTGTCTCATTACTATGACCAAATACCTGGCATGAACCAACTAAAAGAAGAAAAATATGTTGATGTTGCTGTTGTTGTTATTTTTTGTTTTAATTTGAGTTAAGGAAATATTATGGCATAAAAGGCTTGGCAGCAGCAGCATGAACAGCTTCCAGTTATGGTAATAGGAATTTTTTTTCACAGATCAGAAAGCAAGCAAAAGGGAGCTCTGGTGCTCAGTTAGATTTTGAATAATTCTTTTTGATTCAGATTATGGCTCCAGTCTATAGAACTGTGCCACTCATAATCACTATGAGTCTTCTCTGCTCTATACAACCTCTCTAGAAACACCCAAATAGACATATCCAAAGGTGTGTTTCCTAGGTGATTTCCACCACATTCAAATTGACAATGAAAGTTAACTATCAAAAGTCTGTTCCCTACCCATAATTGAGATAAATGAAAGAAAATACTAAATTGATTATGAGGTCCCCAGATATATAGAAAATGAATGACACATTTTTTGCTAAACTGTGGTGCAAAAAATTATTTAACAAAATAAATATTTTAACTATATGAAAATAAAGTGAATCCATTAGAATGGTTTGCCTCTAGAGTAAAGTTATCCTAGAAAGAAAATTTATGACAATAAAAACTCATATGAACAAAAATTAAAGAGTTGTACCAATAATAATATAGACCTTTATGTAATAACTATAATGAAAATAAAAATGAATGAATCTGAGGCAAGAAAAATCATGCAACTGCTATGAAAAGAAGCAGTCATAATAATGGCCAGTTAAACTAGCATGCATTGCATATGATTGAAACATAATGTTGTGTGCAATTGGTGTGCATCAACTAAAGTTCTTTAAAGATTGAGACATTTAATAATTATTATTACATTACTATTATTTTATTAATTCAAACTATATAGCACATCAAATCTTCTAGTATTATTTCACAATCTTATACCATTAAAATAAGATATAAAATAAAGCTAAATGCAAAAGAACAATGTCTACCACTAAATTTTATGTTAAGATCATAGAAACAAATATTTAATTTGTGAAACTAAAAGAAAATATATATTTCAGAGGACCAGTGGGAAGGGATAAAGCTAAATGTTAGGGAACCATTCCCATAAATAAAACACGCCGTCATATAGGACATTTTGGAAACTTTGACTCTATAGGCATGTAATATAATTAAGTATGTGAAGTATCATTGAGTCAGGCATCAAAATAGGGATCTAGAGCCTTGAACATTAAAAAGGTACATAATAAAATGATAGATACCCTGAAGTTTAGGTCTTTGGGAGAAGAAAGGATCTTTACTGTCCATCCTTCTATAGACCTTGGAATTTTTAAGTCTGATGGAACTGCATTAAGTATGAACAAAGGGCACTCAATAGTCAGAAAGCTGTGCTTAGAATTCTCAGTTCAATTAGACTTCTTTGCCTTTCTCCAGTTTAAACTGCATTTCTATGGAATGAAGTCTCACTACTAAAATATTGAAACCTTGGTGTCCAGCTCTCAGATATAAAAAGTACTACAAAGTCTTCTCCTCTTGGTACTACAGTCCAAGTTTGTCTCTGATCTATTGCATTGTTAGCATGAAATGCTTTAGAAGAGGTAGAAAGAGTCTAAGAGCCATAGGAATGGAATCAAGACCCTCTAAACACAAAATAGCACACATATGAATTCACAAAAACTATAGCATCATGCACAGGGCCTGTGTAGGTTTATGGGATCCCAGTACTGAAAGAAGTAGATACATCTCCCCATTCCTAATCCAGAAGCTATCTTGAACTGCAAACCTCTCAAAACAAACATCATATGTACTCCGTTATAAGCAGATATTAGCTGTTAAATAAAGGATAATCATGACACAATCCATCGACCCATAGAGGCTTGTGGGAACCAGGATCCAGGAGTGGGTGAGGGAGGTGCAGTCACTATCCCAGGAAACAGACTCCAGAATCTTGAATTTGGAGTGAAAATTCAAGGATACACTAATCCTATGCAGGTATCACAACTATAGTCCTTACACAGATTCTATACCTAGTCTACTTCCAGATGTTGATCCAGTCTATACTGAACTCTCTATTCAGGGCTAAGTTGAACCCATGATTAGGCAGCAGATTTTTACATTCGGTCCTGCTAAGGAACACAAAGTCTTTATAGCCTGTGGATCTTTCCACAGCCTTTCACTAGACAATTCATGCCTGCTTCTCCACATTGACCCCTTGCATTTTCTAAGCAAATCCGTAGTTCTCCTGCTTGTCAAGGAGAAGCATCTGTTGGTGTATTGGATTATTGAATCATATCCACAGGAATCCCATTATTCTTGATTTCATTGCCTAAATCTAAACTTCTATGGGTAAGGATTAAGTTTCTGATTTTTGAATAATAAAATGCCTCTGGTGACTGAGAATTTCAATATTCAGAGTCTAATACATTGGATGGTTGATGAGTTGCTGTTTGCTTCCAGGGCATCATTCTATGTGGACATCTCAGACAGGAAAATATAGTGTTTCATTGCATGGAACAGGAATAGAAGAGAAAGAAAGATAACTTTTTTCAAACTCTATTTTTTGTAAGGGTGTTGTACTGGCTGTTTTTGTGTGTCAACTTGATACAAGTTAGAGTCATTGGAGAGAAAGGGTCTTGAGATGAAAAAATGCCTCCATGATCTCCAACTTTCTCAATTTGATGGTGGAGAGAGCAGACCATTGTGAGTGGTGCTGTCCTTAGTCTGGTGATCCTGGGATCTATAAGAAGGAGAGCAACAATAACAACCAACCTGAGCTCCCATATACCCTCTCCCCCAGTTCCACCCTCCTCTCCCTAGGAGGCCTCTGGTGGGTACCAACCCATTCTGTCACACCAAGTTGCTGCACAACTAAGTGCACCTTCTGTCACTGAGGCCAAGCAAAGTAGCCGAGCTAGGGGAAAGAGATCCAAAGGCAGACAACAAAGTTAGAAACAGCCCCTGCTCCAATTATTAGGGGACTCACATAAGGACCAAGCTGCACACCTGATACATGTGTGTAGAGGGCTTAGGTCTTTGAATGTTCTTTTGTTGATGATTCAGTCTCTGAGTCCAGTTGGGTCAGGGTTAGTTGATTCTGTAGGTGTTCTTTTGGCTTCTTTTACCCCGCTTTTTCCCTCAACCCTTCCTCCAACGCTTTCAGAAGACTTTGAAGCTACCCATGTCTGGCTGTAGGTCTCTACAACTGTTTCTATCAGCTGTTGGATGAAGCCTCTCTGAAGACAGCTATGCTAGACTCCAGTCAGTAAACATAGCAGAGCATCTTAATAGTGTCAGAGATTTGTTATGACTCATGTTCTGTCTCTGGTCTCGATATAGGCCAGTCATTGGTTGGCCATTTCTTGAGTCTCTACTCCATCTTAATGCATGGATAGTAGCCATAAAGAACAGAATAACCATGCTACAATCCACAGACCCAAAGAAGCTAAGTAGCAAGGAGAGCCCAAGGGAAGATGCTTGAATTTTACTTTGAAGAGGAAATGAAATAGTCACCAGCAGTGGATGGAGGGAGGGAATTGGGTGAGAGAAGGAATGGGTAAGAGAACAACTGGGGCAGGGGTCAGGTGTGGGAGGCTCAGGAGGGATGGGGAAGAGAGGCTGGGGAAGAGAAAGGGACTCAATGTGTGTGTGTGTGTGTGTGTGTGTGTGTGTGTGTGTGTGTGTGTGT
>JANHMN010000005.1:10251169-10264660 GCA_030674055.1 Rhabdomys pumilio | reverse complement strand
ATCTATCTATCTATCTATCTATCTATCTATCTATCTATCTATCTATCATCTATCTATTCATGGGTATCTGATTTCTGATTTCTATCAAAATTACTTTATGTATGCATTATCATTTTATAAATTAAGAAACATCCCTATTTGCTAAGAAAACAATTTAAAAGTAGAGCAGTAACTTAAGTAGAGTTTTTAATTTTGTGAAGAGACACCATGACCACAACAACTATTATAAAAGAAAGCATTTCACTGGGACTGGCTTACAGGTAAGAGGTTTAGTCATTTATTGTCATGGTGGGAAACATGGCAGTATACAGGCAGACATTGTGCTGGAGAAGAAGCTGAGAGTAATTGGTAGATATTAGGGAAATAATTAGCTTGAGCTTTTAAAACCTCAAGTCTTGCCCATAGTGACACTCTTCTTCCAGCAAGGCCACACCTTTACTCCAACAAAGCCATACCTCCTCATAGTGCCACTCCCTATGGACCTTGATGAATTCAAGTACAGGAGTCTACTTGGGGGGGGGGCATTTCTATTAAAGCCATCACATTTCACTCCTTGGCCCCCATAGACTTATAGTCATAACATAATGAACAATGTATTTAGTACAACTACAAAAGTCTCTATATTCTATCACAGTCTCAAGTTTATTTAAACGTTTAAAGTTCAAAAACTCTTCTGAGACTCATACAATCTCTTAACTGTAATCTCTTATAAAATCATAATTAAAAAAGCAGACTACATACTTCCAATATACAATGGAACAGGATATACATTACCATCCCAAAAGGGTGGAAACAGAACATGTGAGGAAATAGTGGACCAAAGCTATGATGAAAACCAACAGGACAAACTCCAAATGCTGCATCTTTACATCTGATGTCAAAGCACTCCTCACATTTGCAACTCCTTTCAGCTTCGGTGACTGAAACACGTTTCTTTCCCTTAGGCTGTTTCCATACCCTGATAGCAGCTCTCCTTGGTGGGTATAGCATGGATCTGGCATCTTCAACATCTTGGGGTCTCCAAGACAATCCAGGTTTCACATTGACAACTTCACGAAATGGCCTCTCTAGGGCTTCTTTCAGGGACACCCCTGCCACACACTTGGAAGGAGATTCTATAACCCCTTTCTTCGGTCTTTGACTCTATACAAGAACTATGTGTGAAGCTTTAAGTTCTGCTGCTTGCTGTGGCTGACCCCCCTCTTTCAGTTATATTTTCACCAGATTTCTGTTGTCAATGATCTTTCACTGCCTAAGGTTGACTGTCCTGAATCTCCATCTCTAGAACCAGCTTGCCTCAAACTCCAAAATCCTCCTGACTTTGCCTCCAGAATTCTGGGATTAATGGTATGTGTCATCACATTCCACCCTAAGCTTTTCTTTAATTCTTTCTTCTCAAATTGGCAGCTTAGCTGGGTTGGATTCTTTAATCTCTTTATCTCTTTAAACACAGGATTTAGTTCCATTCCACTTACTGGTGCCCCTTTTCTCAAATTTTGCATTTTTAATTTTTTCCTTGCTCAACTTGCTCCTTTTCATTATAGAACTCTATAAGAGTGAACACTAATAAACACACAACACAGTTAATACTAGGCTGTTTTGATATTTCTTTTGCCAATGCAATTAATCCAAATCTCTTCAGTTTAGCCTCAAAAGACAAGTGCAAAGCCCCCACATTCTTTGCCAAAATATTACAAAACAGCCTCTAGGCTATATATTAGCATTCTTCTCATCTGAAAACAAGTCTTGAGCTAGGTCCCCATAGATCAAATCACCCTTAGTATCACTGTCTTTTATATTCCTACTAGTATGCTCCATTAAGCTCCACTTAAAGCATTCAACTGCATTTCTAATCCAAAGTTCCAAAGTCTATATTCCTCTAAACAAAAGCATGGTTTGGCCTATTACAGAAATGCCCTAGTAGCTGGTAATAAAATTCTGTTTTTGTTGGGGTTTCTATTGCTGTGAAGAATCATCATGACCACAGAAAATCTTATGAAGGAAAATATCTAATTGGGATTGGCTGACACCTCAGAGGTGTAGTCCATTATCATCACAGAGCAAACCATGACAGTGTGCAGACAGACATGGTACTGGAGAAAGAGCTAAGAGTTTTTCACATCTAGATTTGTAGGCAGCAGAAAGAGAACTGGCTTGAGCATATGAGATCTCAAAGCCTGTCCCCACAGTGACACATTCCCTCCATTAGTATCACACCTAACTTCAATACAGGCTACACCATCGCATAGTGCCAAAGCCTATGAACCTAGCACTCAAATACATGAGTCTATGGTGCATTCCAATTCAAACAACCACAAGCAGAAAATGTTTGAGCAATTGCAGTTTGTTGACTGTCTCATAGGAGTTTAAGCAATAAGTTACAATAACTTAATAGTTAGAATAACAGTGTTATTTGGAAGATGTTATAATTGACTAAAATAAACCTTTTAAAAGCAACAATCTTTACATGCACCATTTAAGATGGCTTCTTGATCATGAGATAATTTTGGAATGGAAAACATGAACAGCAAGACTCATAGAATTTTAAATATGACTTAAGAAGGGGTTTAATGGAAAGGTTCAAGAAAAGGGGAGTATCCAGTATCAGTGAAGACAGAAGATAATTGCTAATTAAGAATTTGAGGGTATAGAATAATTATAGGTAGTCAAATAAATAGCAACCAAAATCAATGCTTTCTGAAATTATCCAAAGCTTATAGTAATAGTATTTCCATTTGTGTGAAGTTAAATTTCAATTTCACATTAGTTAAATGTTTCCACTACTTTGAAAGGTATACATATTTTTCTCAGTGGTTTTGGAATATATTTCATGCAGGTAAATTCTGTTTCTGTTTTTATTTTCATAACATTTTAAGGCTCTTAATATTAAAAGTCACACAGAAGGAATTTGGTTGTCATCTTTTGTTTATGGGCATATGTATATGCATTAACACATCGAGTTTCCTGGCTATTGGTAAGAATTCAAAATGTTATGTAGAGTAACAATTATCAAATTTATACCAAAGCCTTATTTTTAAATGGATTGTAATTAATCTTTAAGTTCTTTGGTATTCACTATGGTAACCACATAAAAACATGACTGAACTCTGGGTTGGCTCTAGAAAGATTTATTATTCAAAATTGTAGCAGAGTAAATTTTAGCTGTAAAACATGACCTTTTTAGTGTAATATTTCCTGAATCCCAGTCCAAAGTTATTTGACTTTACACTGTGATTCAGTATCATAAATTTTTTCCATTCTCTTCAAATAAAACTATATTGAAGAGTGCTGTTTTATTAGGGAGCAAAACAGAAGCAAGCCCAATTAAATACAAACCCATATACATATGTACTAACATACACAGAGACACACTTATTCTAAATGCCCTGGGAATATTCCTCTGAGGAGAAAAGCAGTGGCAGAACAGATATTTCATTCATTTGTCCATGGGAAATATTATTTAAGACAGAATCAATCTCATACTCAATTCTATCATGAGATTTCTCCTATGGTAGATTTTTATTACATTTAATGATTTTTTTTCTCAGTATTGTGCAGAGTTTAATGTGGATTATATAGTACAATATCAATATTAAATATTTAATAGTAATCATTTGCTACATCTTGACAAACTAGACATTATATAGTCTGTTTTACATACACTAATTAATATATTCCTCAAATGTTCCATGAGTTTCTTTGTCATAATTAGCTTCAGCTGTCAACTTGACAGAAAACTATAGACACCTTTGCCCATGTTGAATAATTGACTCCATCAAATTGGTCTGTAGGCATCATGTAAGGCATTGTCTTAACTGCTAATTGATGGAGAAAGATCCAGGCCACAACTGTAGGCACGTGTGTCTAAGCTAGAGAAGAAAAGTAGTTTAGCATTTACTTGGGAGCTAGCTGGGCAGTAGAATTGCAATTTGTTCTCTGCATTAGTTCCTGCTTTGCCTTTCATACATGAACTCCAGCCTTGAATTCCCTTAATGTCAGATTATGGCTTCTAAGCCAAATAATCCCCTTCCTCCTCTTAGTTGTCTTTGGTCATTGTGTTTATCACTGCCATAAAAAGTCAAATAAGACAAAATATGTACCAGAGAGTGGTGTTGCTATGATGGACCAGAAGGAAGGTGGAGGCTTGTGGAGAATTTGTCATACAAAGTCATTGAATCCTTGAAGCTTAAGAAACTTTTCTGTTTGAAAAATAAGATTCCTGAGCATCTTGAAGATTCATGATATTTCAGAGAGAATGCATGGCTTTATCAGGGTCATTTGTATGAAATTTTGAATTAAAACTGTTTGTAAGTAAAATTTATCTTTACTGGGGGCATTTGATACTAATCATCAGGGGTTGAAAAATAAGCTTTGATTAATAGAAGGCAAGCATCATTGAGGTAAAATCTTCTAGAAAAAAATTTCCTCAGGGTAAAGACACTTAATATGTAGTTCTGAGATGTCAAGAATTTGCCTGAAGTTGGTAGCTGAACTTGGTAATGTGTAAGAGTGTCTCCATATAGCGTAGGTTTAAGAAAAATGAAGTCAGCCATGGAGAGCAAATGAGGCTTGATATCATGAGGCAGGGTTGGAATTCCTGCAGAGAAACCTTTAGTAAAGATGTAGCCTTAGTTGTAATGGAGATTTCAGCATATTGAAGATGCCAGAACCATGAGATAATCATCAAATATAGTGTCAGGGTGGAGTATTGCCAGCCTAAGATTATGCAATGAATCTGTGTGCTGAGGATGACAGAATCAGCGATCAGTGAAGTATGACATCCTCTGGAGGCCCAGAAGATTGTGAACGGGTGCTAGGGAAGCAGGACATTTAACTTCTCATATGGGCATTTTGGATTTTCTTTGATCTGATTTTAACTGTACCGATTCATCTTTTTGGAGTGAGAAAGTATGTAATTTATTTTTTTTTTTTATAGAACATTACAGATAAAACACTTTAGATTTTTTAGTCTTCTTTCTTTCTTTCTTTCTCCCTTTCTTTCTTAATTTTTTACACTCAAGATCTTTTTTTCCCTCCTGGTCCACTGTCTGAGTGTTCCATATCCCATACCTCCTCCCTGTCCCCAACCCCAGTAACCACGAGGATGTCCGCACCCTTTACCCACCAGAACTCTAAACTCCCTGGGGCCTCCAGTCTCTTGAGGGTTAGTTACATCTTATCTGACTGAACCCAGACCTGGCAGTCCTCTGCTGTGTATGTGTTGGTGGCCTCATATCAGCCGGTGTATGCTGCCTGGTTGGTGGTCCAGTATCTGAGAGATCTCGGGGGTCCAGGTTAGTTGAGACTGCTGTTAGTTGAGACTCCCACAGGATCACTCTTCTCCTCAGCTTCTTCCAGCCTTTCCCTAATTCAACCACAGGGGTCAGAAGCTTCTGTCCATTGGTTGGGTGCAAATATTTGCATCTGACTCTTTCAGCTGCTTGTTGGATCTCTGGGAGTGCAGTCATGATAGATCTGTTTTTGTGAATGTTCCATAGCCTCAGTAATAGTGTCAGACCTTGGGACTTCCCCTTGAGCTGGATCCCACTTTGGGTCTGTTACTGGACCTTCTTTTCCTCAGGCATCTCTCCATTTCCATCCCTGCAGTTCTTTCAGACAGGAACTATTATGGGTCAGAGTTTTGACTTGTGGGATGGCAACCTCATCCCTCACTTGACACTCTGTCTTGCTGCCTGAAGAGGGCTCTATAAGTTCCCTCTCCCCATTATAAGGCATTTCATCTAAGGTCCCTCCCTTTGAGTCCAGAATATGTCTCACCTCCCAAGTCTCTGGAACAGTCTAGAGGGTCCCCCCACCTCCTACATTACGAGGTTGCCTGTTTCCATTCTTTCTGCTGTAACCTCAGGTCTTCAGTCCTTTCCCCTCATCTAGTACCAGATCATGTTCCCCTTACCCCTATCCTCTTTCCCTTCCAGGTGCCTCCATCCCTTCCCCTTTGTGATTGCTTTCTTCTCCCTTCCAAATGGGACTGAGGCATCCTCACTTGGGACCTTCAGTTTGTTGATCTTTTTGAGTTCTGTGGATTGTATCTTTTTTATTCTGTACTTTTTCTTTGGCTAATAGATTTTTAAAGACATATTAGGCTTTTAACATACTGGAAACTTTAAAGAGTGTGGAAATTTTAAAGTTGTTTTATATTTTATATCATGATATTAGTGTTCAATCTTAAGGACAAACAAGAAAGAAAGAATTAAGATATATAATTAGTATGATTTATTTTTACATGTGTGCGTGCGTGTATATGTGAGTGTCTGTACCCATGTAAGGCTGTAATTTTTAAAGTGATGTTACAGTGTGTCAAAGCTGATAAAGAATGGAATGCTGTACTTAGTTAGCTTTAACTGTCAAGTTAATACAAGAGACACCTGGGAAAGGAGAACCTCAGTTGTAGGATTGTCTCAATAGATATATGAGGGCACATCCAGTGGTGAGTGCTACCATCTCTAGACAAGTATGGCTGGGCTACTTAAGAAAGTAGCTGAGCAAACCAGAGGGGTGATATTAGTAAGCAGTGAACTCTGTTTCAGTTCCTGTTGAAACTTCCTTCAATGATGGAATGGGATAAGAAAATGTAAGCCAAATAAATAATTTTCTCTCCAATGTTCTTTTGGTTATGTTTTTTTTTTTTATCACAGTAACAGAAAGCAAATTAGAACTTGCTCTAATTTTACAGCTGCTGAAACTAAGGTTCAGAGACAATATATGGTCAAAAGTTATTAAGGATAGATTTGGAAGAGGGATATTGATGATCTAAAATTAAATACTGGCTTTTTCTATTAACAGGGATACCTTCAGTGTAGTTGGAAAAATGTTAAATAATACCTCTACCCTTTAGGATTATGATAAGCTGAAAAATAGTACTATTAAGTACAAAAGCATTCAGAATTTTATAAAGTACAAGAAGAGAAAACAAGGTAATCAGTATTGCTTGTATCTACATTCCACAGGAATAACATTAGCATGTTTGTGAAATCTAGGAATCAAATAAACAAACAAAGACAGGCAGGCAGGCAGGCAGGCAGGCAGACAGACAGACAGACAGACAGAAAGAAAGAAAGAAAGAAAGAAAGAAAGAAAGAAAGAAAGTTTTTTATTTAATATTTTATTTATTTACATTTCAGATGCCATCTCCCTTCCCCATCCCCCCCACCCATTAATCCCCTATCCCATCCCTCCTCCTCCTTTTTTTTTGCCTTTATACTGTTTAAATTACATGCAAGTATTAAGATCAGTTCTAGGCTGAGGAACTAGCAATACAATAGATGCAAATAGACAAGGAACAAGCAAGACAATAAAACCAGATAATCAAAGAACATACAGGACAATAAACAGAGTCCAGTGATCACTCCTATGTTCACTATTTCTAAGGGCTTATCAGGATGATCAAAGTATCTGAGTCTATTTTCATGTCCTATCCCAAAGAGGCAGGAGGAATGGGGAAGGGGATGACATCTGAAATGTAAATAAATAAAATACCTAATAAAAAAAGAAAATCCAGAATTGCTCATGTTGTAAAATATAACTGTAGAGATAAAGTGTAGTCCTTTCAGCGTTTCCCTGTTTTCTTTTTCTCATATGTATCATTTTAGAAAAAGAGTTAAATTTCAATTTCCAAAATAGAGGGAAAGTGTTGTGGATAGCCTCGGCCTTGTATTTTGATACTAATTCCCCTTTTCCTGTGAAGGGCTGCAGAGGAGGTATGAGTCATTATTACACAGGTGATTTCTAGTGAACCTTCTGCCCATCTTAATTTGTAAAATAAAGGCTGGAGCCAGTGATTGGGCAGAGGAAGGGGAGGTGGAAATATAAAGGTTGGTGGGAAGAGAGCAAGGGAGAGGACAACTGGAAGACGACTGGAGAACAACTGGAGGAAGACAATGGAGGAGGAAGATGATGAAGGAGTGGATGACTGGGAAGCAGTAGGTAGAAGGACAGATGCAGGGTCTGGAAAACCCTCAAGTTATAAAAGTCTCATAGGTGGGGAATAGAGTAGTGAAGTGGTGAATCTGCCCAATCTAGGCTTGCAGAATATATTCATAATTACTGAGTTGTGTTTTCACTGACTGGTCATATTTGGATTGGAGATTTAAATATCTCCCACTACAGGAAAGTAATACATATCAGACAAAAGTAAAACAGAAAAAAATAAATGTATTCCCTTTCTTATAGCTGCTTTTCTTCTTTACAACGTATTTTTATATTAAGTGTTGGATACTATAGAGCAAGTAAGAGAAATAGCCTGCTCTACTATCAGATGTCTTGTGGTCTTATTTTAGTTAAGTTTTACAAAATCTATAAATGAAAATGGATTAATAATAATGGTGTTCTTGTTGTGTGTTTGTCTCTGTACTCTTTAAAGCAGATTTCTTGAGGTGAAGTTTGTTTTTAAAAAGAATACATATTTTTCTCTCTAGCCTTTAGTTGTACTTATGGCCAGTGATATCATCACCCATGAAATAGCTGTATATTCTGTGAAATGTCAACAACACATGCATGTCTTGCTTAAATTTGTGTATGTGTATGTTACATGAGAAGCTTAATTTCAATAAAGTTTAGACATCACAGCATTATTAAATATTGGATTAACGATATAAACACAAAAGAACGGAAGAAAGAGAGACACTTGATATGAAACTCCTAAAAATTCCAAATCCTATGAGTTACAGGAAATAGTTTTAAAAGAGAAGTTTATATTCATCAATATTTGTATCAAATAGTTTTTTTTTTCATAAATAATCTTTGGCTGCTTGATAAACTATTAACTAGAAAGGAAAAAATATATCAAACATAGGATGGAAAAAAATAATAAAGACCTGAGTAGAGATGGCTGTAAATAAAGAAAATTAACTGAAGGAAAATGAGTAAATAAAGGGAAAGTTAAAATAATTTTGAGTGTTCTTATCAAGATAATAATGCAAATATATGTCTGATAGATTCTCATGGCTTTAGCATTAAAAATTGATTATTGATTTAGAGGTCTTTAGAGTTAATGCTATGTTTTATTGTTGAAAATATTCCTTACCACATTTTTACTAAATAGGAGGCTTTGGAATTTTATTTGAACTAAGGAGAGGAACATTTCTACAGAAACAGGATATCATAAACAGAACAGATAAAATCAGGTTAGCAACTGATAGTGTGGCATATTCAATCACAGCAGGAAGTGTAGTGTTTTTAAAGCATGAATTCATTGCAAGGAATGAGACAGGAGCAGATGCCATCCTGTAGACATCCTTGTATGCTTATTTAAATGTCTGTGGGCAGGGACACTGCACAGCCAAAGTAATGTTTTAGAAAAGGTAATGCTGGTACAAGTGTATAGGGCAACCTGGAGATAGGAAAGATTCTTTCCATCCCTTTACCTCTCTGAAGCACAAAATGAAAGAACTAAGTGTATCTGGGGGTTGGGGTTTTTATTAAACTATCAGTGATTTTTTTCTGACACAAATGCCAACTATAAGACTTTAGACTGGAAAACATTTTACTTGACTGCTAGGTCACATTTATCAATACTACCTCTCAAGTTTCTTCTGAGACCTTTGGAAACATTACTTCAAATCCTAGATCCCAATCATCAGTCAATGAATATGACAGGAGCTTTAGACCAAACAGGCTTAATGTCTGTGGAACCATGAAAGGATAGCTAGGTTTCTGGTGGAGTACTGGCTAGAGATGGCTGGAGACCCAAAAGGTTTCCATACCTGCAAGGGACGGCATACATTTTGCAATACTCCCGGACTCCAGGCTCCTGACATGCGGCCGAGGCCTCCATTGATCTGCACCTTTCAGTCACTTAGGGCTATGCCTCTACACCTTCTCCCAAAGAGATTTGTGTCACCCAGCACAGGTAGAGGGCATGACTACAGGCCTCAGCCTCAAGATATTTCCTTATTAATGAGATACCTAAAGGCCAGAGGGTATAGCCAATTAAGCATTCCTTCCCAGACCTTCCTCCCTTTTCCCTCCTTATTTAACTCAGGTCTACCCTAAGATGGGGGTGAGTACAACCAGATTCGCTTTCTGCCATGACAATAAACCTTTTAAAACCATGGACTTCCTTGTGTCTTTGGGGCCTGTAGTGGAGAACCTTAGAGGGATCCTTAGAATACTGAGCTGCTGCTTAATCTCCTGCTGAGGACTTCTCTATGTTCCCACCACAGAGACCGACAACTCACCCAAGCTAGCCAACCCAGCCAAGTGAGTGCTGTAACCAAGAGTCTCTACCCGCGGGGTGCTGCCAGGGCTTCTCTCCAACACCCCCCCCCCCCGTTCCTCTTGGCTGTGGGCTGGTCCAGCCAGTATGCCCCATATCTCAGTTCTTCCAAGGACAGAGACCACCGGCCTCTGGATCAGCTGCCTTGACCCAGAGACTGTCACTCAGGAGCTCCCCACCCCCAGGATCTTCAGGCTAAGACCTCTCCATACCTGGGTGGAGCCCCATGGCTTCTCAGCCCAGCATCTGCCCAGAGCCATGTAAACTCAATCAAATTCCCCTGTTTCTGCTCCTCAGAGTGGTGAGAATCACAACACAGCCCAACAGGACCCATGCCTACGCACAAGTTTACAGTCTCACAAATGTCCATTACCAATTTCCAAAACACTTTATTTGGATGTAATTCTGCAACATTTCTTATGGTAAAAATTTAATGTACTTATTTTCCTAAGCGGTGTGTACAGCTTTTAACTAGTCTTTGCTCTCCCAAGCGTATTTACATGAATTAGGCACCATTCACCACCCAGCATTTGGGTACTCCTACAGAGTTTGTATCATTTACAATAAAAGAAAACACATTTTCAAAGGTTGTCTGATTGGAAGCTTTGCATGCTACTGCTAGCATTTCAGCCTGAAAAGATGGCATTTAAATTCATTTGTTTAAACCAAAAACACAATATATCTGGCATGATTATTTTATTTTTAATAAACATGTTTCAAGCATAAAACATAAATAATAAACCAACATTTCTTCACATGTTTTCTACCTAGAACCTATGTTACATCTACTACATTGAACAAAGGACTAAACCTTAATGACTGTTAACTCCTGTGAAAAGTAAAAATGACAATACTGTCTATGCTGTGGATCTGGTGTCTATCTTCCATGAGACCATGCAGAAGTGGTTGATACTAAACAATCTTTATACTTTGTATGACTTATGAAAAAATGGAAATTAATCATACAAAATGATACTTGTTAAAACCTGAGATACTTGCTTGCAAATAAAATAGATATAAAGGACTTGAGTTATCCACCATCCACAACCAACTACAAAATAGCAAGCATTAGATACCAGGTAGGGAATGCTAAGGACACTTGAAAAAAGAGACATGAACATGGCTAACACTAAATTCTTTCCATTTACATACTTTCAGAGAGTTCTATTGTACTGCAGAGGGTTAGTATGTAAAAGCACCAAGGTAGCTGCCAGTGGTCATCAGAAAAAAGCCAGATAACAGGCGGCTGCACAAATAGATGGCTCAATGAATCTGCAAGGCCTTTCCATGAAGTATTTGGGATATTACTAATCAGAACACACATTTGAGGAAACTAGGACAGGCCTAGAGGAAAAATCAGAAATGACAAAATAATTAACTGGTGCTCAAATCGGGACAGACATACTGCCTGTTCTAATCAACCAAATGAATAGCTTGTTAATTCATGCCACACTGTAGTGTACACAAAAACAATTATGCCTCAGTTATGAGAAATAATCAGCCAGAAACTGAGTACATTTCTACATTTCTTTTGCAATTCTTGAAAGCAGACTGTGAGGAAAATAACCTTTAATTAGCTCTTACTCTAACCCAAAACAATTCTCTCTCCTTTTATTTTTATTCTAACATAACAAGTTTATTGATTCTTAGGGAATTTCCCATCACACACCCGAATCACTATCACTTCCTAGTCCTACCATGTCCATTCCCTGTTTGGCCTTCCTCCCCCAAATAAAAATAAGAATAAAAACAACCAATCTGTTTCATCTATGTACTCACCGTAGCATGTACAATCTCTCAACAGCCGGCTCCTTAAATAGAGCCCTTCCCTTATGCTCTGTAAGGTGGGCTAATGCCAAGTAAACCTTAGGCTATGGAAGAATGACAGGAAAGGCATATCTGCTTCAAGAAGAAATCCTGAGGTAAAGTCACCTGGGACTTTGCCTCTTGGAGCTCACCCATTATAAACTATGCAAAGGTCAGTGGACCACCTCTAGGACAGTCACTTGTTAACATTACTCTTACCTAGATTGCTTCTGATAAGTGGAGAGCAGTGTTGAGAGTACTGAGAATAAGATGTACTTAGTGTCTATGATGTGAAATTCCCAACTAATCAATAAAGTTATTATGAAAGAAAGAATAAAACCTATAGGCTACAACAAAATAACAAAACATGCCAGGTGGTGGTGGTGGCGCACACCTTTAATCCCAGCACTTGGGAGGCAGAGGCAGGCAGATTTCTGAGTTCGAGGCCAGCCTGGTCTACAGAGTGAGATCCAGGACAGCCAAGGCTAATACAGAGAAACCCTGTTTCGAAAAACCAAATAAATAAATAAATAAATAAATAACAAAACATAAATACAAATAAATAAAAAGAATGGATTCTAGATATCATATCTATTATTTGCCCTTAATAAGAATTTCTGATTAAATATATACTTCCCTGCAGCCAACACCTTGGAAGTATCTAAAAGAGAAATGTAGGAGACCCAAGAAACTATAGATTTTGGAATGTTGACATGTGAGGTGGGGTAAAATATGAGTTGTGCTTCAAGTTAGTGTTATTTATTCAAAGAAATAAAATGATGTGATGTTTCCTTTATTCTTTATTTAACTATTTTCACCTTTTACTTTTTGATGTTGAACACGGCATAAGGCTTTCTAATATTGATAACATTTTTATCCTATTTCAAGTTGTTTTAGCAAAAATTTAACTTTAAATAATCTTAAGATAAAATGTTTATGAGAATATAAAATAGTATTAATTAACATGATAAAATATACACCATATATCATTTAAATAAATCTGTCAGACATGCAAAGCAAAACGATGCTATGAACTACTGTGAGAAAAATATTCATTAATGTCAACACAGTGAAAAAAGATGTTAAAATTGTCAGACAATGAACAATGGATAATTTATTAAAACTGTATTCTGTACAAATCAAACAATATACATGGATAACACAAAGTATACTTCAGTAAAACTTCCAAAGATAAAAATTGTAATGTTTGCAGTAAAGTATATTGAATGGGATTAATAGTATCTTCTACATTACAGAATGAAAGTTTACTAATTTTAATTCACAGTAATAAATATTACTGAAAGTAAATACAAGAGATCTGTTTAAAAAACAAGTCAAGGATGCAATGAATGCACACAGACATGCATATATGCAGACACACATGTGCTTACACATGTACACACACTATCTATCTATCTATCTATCTATCTATCTATCTATCTATCTATCTA
>JANHMN010000005.1:10235161-10251159 GCA_030674055.1 Rhabdomys pumilio | reverse complement strand
CTATCTATCTATCTATCTATCTATCTATCTATCTATCTATCTATCTATGAAGGCATACATAAACATGTATAAGAAAACAGATAAAAATAACAAATGGAACTTGCTGTCCTATGTGACAAAATATCTGAACAAAATTCAGCTTATTTTAAAATTTAAGCAATAAATTTTGATTCTCACCTAAGAAACTCAAATACACAGAAAATAAGAAAAGTAAATGTATATTATAATACAATTGCTCAAAAATGCTCACAAAAATAAGCTTTATAAAACCAGAAAATGAAGGAAAAAATATTCAAAGTAACTGTAGTTAACAGGATGTGCACAAGTTGAAAAATAGTATATCTAATTAACACTTGAAGAACAAGTCTGTAAGCAACAGAATATTCATGTTTTCAAGATTTTAGCACTTATTTACTCCTCGAAAATTGATGTTAATATCTATGAGATGATTCATTAAATAAAATTCATACTATAATCACAAACTAATTAAAATTAAAATCTACAATCAAAACTGCTGTAGATTTTAAATATATTTGATACATATTAGTTTAAATCACACAAAAAGTAAAGCAGAGAACATTTTGAGTAAAACTGAAAATGCAATCTACTATATGTATACAGAGCTAAATCAGTAATTGTAAAGATGTTTAAGGAACCAGGTTTCTTGTGAGAGGCAGCTGGGTGTCTGGTCAAGCACAGGCCTCTAACCCCCGTACCCTAATCGGATGTCAGGTGTTTTGCTCTTCTCCTGGGCCCTAGTTCCTTTTATTTAGCTTCAACCCTCCACAGCCCCTCCTACAGAGAGGTCTATGGCCATCAGTCACAAGGAACAGTAGTGCCTCAGGCTCTTCCACATGTAGATGAGGTATCTCCAAGCTCTCAGACCAAGCCAATAGGTGTTATCTGCTGCCAGACCCTGACCCACCCCAGTACTGTACACATATACATAACCCTCAAGAGACTTGGGGCCCCAGGGAGTGGGAGGTCTGGTGGGGTGGTGGTGGAGACATCCTCTTGTAGACAGTGATGGAGTGGGTAGGGGTAAGAAGGTGTGGGATGTGGAACAGTCAGAGTGTGGACCAGGATGGGGATAAAGTCTGGACTGTAAAAAAATTAATTAAAAAAGAAAAAAAAAAAGAAAGAAAAAACAAAACAAAAACAAAGCAAATCACAGGCCAATATGGTTTCACTTACGTTCTTTGTGGTGGTTTAAATGAGAAACGCCTCCATAGGTTTATATATTTGAAGTCTTGATCATTAGTAGGTGGATTATTGAGGAAGGATTAGGAGGTATAGCCTTGTTCAAGTAGATGTGGCCTTGTTGGAAGAAGTATGTTACTGGGGGTGGACTTTGAAATTTTAAAAACTCATACCAGTACCAATCTTTATCTATCTCTGTCTCTGTCTCTCTGTCTCTTTCTCTTCCTGTCTCTTCCCCATTCCTGTCCCCACTCTCCATTTCTTTCCATTGCATGTGAATCATAATGTAAAGCTCTCAACTACTGTTCCACATCATTCATTCATTCGTGTGAGCTGCCAGCTTCCTCACAATTATAATAAGGACCTCTCTGAAACTGTAGGCAAGCACCCAATTAATTGCTTTCTTTTATAAGAGTTACCTTGGTCCTAGTGTCTCTCCACAGCAATAAAACAGGAACAAACATAGACTGTGACAGTCATATAAGTAATATACTATCTAGTCACTTTAATTAAGAAATAATTATACCATCAACGTGAAGGAGAGCTAATGCTTCTTGTTTGTAAGTTAAGGATTTTTCTGAAACCCAAACTGTCCAATCACAGTAAAAAGAACAAAAAAACAGTATATCACCATTTATTGTGAATATAATTACAGAATTCCACACAAATTTTACTAATTTTACTAAATCAAATAAATATAAATATCTGGAAGGATTTTACTTGTAGTTTTAAAATAAATAATGATAGTCTAATAAAGATGAGGCATATTTCTCCCCCTAAAACTATTAAATAATGCTGAGAAAAAAAATCTGAATCTGAACATATTAAAAGGTGTCCTTCATTGATATTTTTAAAACTCATTGTTATACTCATAAAGTGATGTGTAGATTTTATGGAATGCTGATTAAAATAAAACCAGCTTTTTAAAGGAGAATTTAAAAGAAAAAATTCAAACTTATATGGAGGTAGAAGGCATGGCATATATCTTTAATCCCTTCACTCAGGAGGCAGAGGCCTGGGCTTTATATTTGAATAAAAAAAAGAAATAGAAAGGAAAGGAAACATGACTGGTCCCAAGTTTCAGCATCAAATGAATGAAAAAATAAATAAGGAAAAAATAAAACATGACTGTCCCTTGGTGTGTTGGTAGAGATGGTTTATTGTAAATAAAGCTAGAGTTTAGGTAGAGGCAGGGACATGTGGGACAGTCCGGAGTTGTCATGACCAACCTGGGCCATGTGGTGAGATGGGGATGGCAAGGAAGACAGGAGACAGGAGAACTATGTGTAGCAAACAGAAGACCAAATGATACAAAGAGCCATAACCAAAATGTTTGGATTACATAAGGAAGAGCAGTAGAGCCTTTTGGGTTACAGAGTTCAAGGTAGGGGACAGGTATACTTGCCAGGAGTGTCCTGTAAAAACAGGTAGAAGATGAGGAATTTCAGGAAGAATCTGGTGACAGTTTGCTTTGATAAGCTAAATAGAAAATAATTTGACAGAAGTTTTAAGTTAAACATAGTAATGGACATGAATCAGCCATTTTACACTTAGATATATTTCCAAATGGAAAGAAATATTGTAACTACATCATGAATTCTATGAAGCACTCATATGATTTGTATGGGACAAAAAATGTATAAACCATTGTTGTAATTATATAATGAAATTTTAATTTACCATCAAATGAATGCAATTATTGAAACATAGAATTATCGATTAAGTATCAAATCACTGTATTGACTTAAAGACAAACATAGTGCACGGTATATGATGCTGTTTATACGAATACTAGCAATCACGAACCAATATATAGTGACAAAAACCCAAATTAGTTGTTACTTGGTAAAAGAAATGAGTGAGACACAAGGAGAAGATTATGCTAAGGCAGGAAAAGGCTTCTGTAAAATGACACATCTGTTCATTACTTGGAGTCATATCTTTCTAGGAGTATCTGTCACCAACTAATTAAGTTTTATCTCTTCTATCATTTGTTTTATATCAATTTTTTTATTCTATATTTTATTTCTTTACATTTAAGATGTTACCCCTTTCGCCATCTCCCCCCCCTCCCCCATTAAGCCCTTATCCCATTCCTTCTTCACCTTTTTTTGCTTTTATGCCATTTAAACTACATGCAAATATTAAGGTCAGTTCTAGGTTGAGAAACTAGCAATACAATAGATGCAAATAGTCAAGGAACAAGCAAGATTATAAACATAAACAGTCAAAGAACAAGCAAGGAAATAAACAAACTTCTGTGATCACTCCCATGATCACTCTTCCTTTCTTTCTTTCTTTCTTTCTTTCTTTCTTTCTTTCTTTCTTTCTTTCTTTTCTTTCTTTCTTCCTTTCTTCCTTTTTTTTTGTTGTTTTTTTTTTTTTCGAGACAGGGTTTCTCTGTGTAGCCCTGGCTGTCCTGGAACTCACTCTGTAGACCAGGCTGGCCTCGAACTCAGAAATCCGCCTGCCTCTGCCTCCCAAGTGCTGGGATTAAAGGCGTGAGCCACCACCGCCCGGTGATCACTATTTCTTATAACAATTTTAATGTAGTATTTTGCTATGTAGCTCAGTGGAGACAAGACTGGCCTTGAACTTCATTGATCTTCAGATTCCTCAATGCTGAAGTGCTTGCTGAGTGGATCTTAATATAGCTGTCTCCTGAGAGGCTCTGCCAGAGCCTGACAAATACAGAGGAGGAAGCTCATGTTCTCAGCCAACCATTGGACTGAGCATGAGGTCCCCGATGGAGGACTTGGAGAAGGTACTGAAGGAGCTGAGGGGGGTTGTAGCCCCATGGAGGGAGCAACAGTATCAACTGGCCAGACCGCCAGGAGCTCCCAGGGACTGGACCACCAACCAAAGAGTAACATGGAGGGATCCATTGCTCAGGCTGTGTATGTGGCAGAGGATAGCCTTGTTGGACATCAGTGGGAGTAGGGGCCCTGTGGGGGTAAGATGCCTCAGTGTAGGGGAATGACAAAAAAGAAAAGAGGGAGAGGGTAGGTGGGTGGGGGAGCACCCTCATAGAGACAGGGGGAGTGGGTATAAGATAGGGGGCTTCCCGAAGGGAGGCCTGTACATTTGAAATGTAAATAAAGAAAATATGCAATAAAAGAAAAAAAAGCATGAAATATCATCATTGCCTTAACTCAGTATTTTTGAAATTATTCTTTTAATTATGTTTTGTGAAGACATTACTAGAACATATTTCGAAAAATGTGGGCAAGCCAAAGTATTTTATCACAGACATTAAAAAAGAAAATTAGATGTGCTAGTTTGCTTTAACTGTTAACATAGTACAGCCTAGAGTTATCTTAGAAGAGAGTCTCCATTCTTGGATTGCCTAGATACGATTGAACTGTGTGCCTATCTGTGGGAGGTTATTTGACATGTTAATTGGTGTAGGAAGTCCCACTCTACTGTGGGAGGTACCATTTTTTTAGGCAAATGGTCTTCATCCATGTAAGAAAACTGGCTAAATATGGGTCTTAAAAGGACCAGCAAACAACAATGCTCCATGAACTCCGCTTTATGTTATTTACATTCCTGCTTTAGCTTTGGTCTTGACTTCCCTTAATGGCTATGAGGTGGAAATTAAAGCCAATTTTTGCCTATATTAAACTTCTCTGGAGACAACGTTTTTATTTATGAGAGGGGTACAGATCATTCTCATTGCCCCACCTTGAGCGAACTACTCTAACTTCCTTATTTTTTCATTTATCAGAGAAGTGTTCTCATTAACATTTCTTTGTGGCTTAAAAATAACATTATTTTAGTACTTTCAAAAGCGTGGCTTTTTCTGTCATGCACCAAGCCTTTAGTTTCTTTTGGCATCATGTAGCATCTTATAAACCCACCATGGTATATGAAGTTTAGTTGGGACTGTTTACACATTTTACACTTCTCTGTCCCAGCCAGCAGGGCATTGAACAGGAGGCTGGGGAGGTCACTTGAAAGAGAGAATGGGGGATACAGGTGAACGCAAAGAACAGCGGGTTGTCTATAGTCCAATCAAACCTCTGATTTTACTTTTTCACACAGGGTTATATACACAAAAAGGCAGGATGTGGGGAAGGGATGACACAGGAGCATAAGTGTTCAGGGGTAGTACAGATATCTTCCAGAACAGTGTATCAGCTGTGTAAAGATTCAGGGTACAGTTCACTATGACTCCGCCTATGATTCACTTGTCCTTATCTAAGTTGATACTATCCACCAAGGCTACCCAAGGTCTATGACTATCCACAAAACCCATGAGACTTTGTGTTAGCAGGCTGACTTAGGCCTATTGCTGATTTTATGCCTTCAGAATACAAGCAAGGCTGCCCCTGACACTTGTCTCTGCCTTCCTATACCTCCTGAATCTCTACACATTTTAATATACCTCTACAACACATACACATATAGGGTTATCAAGGTTCTTTTCTAATTATGTGTCAGAATTTTTAGGGTAGTACACACACACATACACGTGTGTGCATGTGTGCAGGCATGTATGTGTAGCAGTTGTGGATACAATATACATTCATAACTGTTGTGGCTCCAGAGTTTGCTGATTGTGTTAGCCATCTTGAATCCAATGATGTATTATTACAAGGTTTTGCTCTCCTTTTATATACTCATCTTCCACTAAATAATGAACAATCATAACCCAATCTAATTTGACTTCATCAGTGAAATTCTGTCCCTGTCTGTGGAAGTACTATGAAGGTTTATAACACTTAAAGCAGGACTTCTGTCAAGATCATGGAAGGATAGAGCTCAGAGACAAAAGTACTGTGCTTGAAGAAAGGGGACTTTTTCATTTGACACCGCTTGATTTTCTGCATTTAATCTTTGCTGTAGACTCAGTCATTGGTACACATGGTTGAGAGAGGGCACTCTCTCCAAGCAATTATCTATGATTTCTTCATTCAGTATTTCATTTTTCAGGCTCTTACACATTGCCACTGTCTAGATCAGTAATTCTCAACCTGTAGTTGGTAACCCCCCCCCATAGTGGTAGAATATCAGATATCAACTATACCAGATATTAACATTATAATTCATAAAAGTAGCAAAATGACAGTTCTAAAGTAGAAACAAAAATAATTTTATGGTTGGAGTCACAAGAAAATCCAGAGCTATAAAGTTGTGCTAGGAAACATTCATGAACCCCCAAAAGACAATCAAAAAGTAATTTTGATGTAATCACATTAGGGCCTCTTTATTTAAGCTTGAGCTTGGGCTTCCAGTAAACCCTGACACATCAAGAAAATTGAGCCCTGAGTAGTTTTAGACAAGCATTTATAGAGGCAAGAAAGGGATATCTAACCTGGTATATATCTGAGTGGGTGGGCCATTATGACTTTTAACATAATTGGCTGGTGTTGGGAGCCAAACCACAAGCTTAATTTCTGCTTTCTTCCTGATTGTTAGGAAGTGAAGTGTCAGGGGCAGGCTTGTAAGCTGGAGGTGCAGATTTGTTGGTGAATAAACTGGAAACTGGTGCTAGACTCAGGTCTTTTCGGTGGCAGGTAACTTGGAAACTGGTGCTAGGTACCAGCCTGTTAGTTAACTTGGGTTCAACCTTAGGTCATGTTCTCTAAGATGGAGTCTGAACCTAAGAGATTTGGTTTCTCAATAGTTAAGGGCTGCAGCACTAGGAAGGTTGAAAAATCATTGCTCTAGACTTTCATATACCTTTAACTAATAATTCTTCAAGTCAATGTGGCTGCATTTAATCTTTGGTATAAGAGAAAATTAAATCATAACTCTGAAAATTTTCCTAGTGGTTCTTTCCTTTCTTAGATTTTCTTGTCTTCTCTTAAGGCCATTTTTGGGCCATTTCCAGTCTGTGGAAAATGAAACTCTGAACAGAAGCACAATTTGATTGAATCTGTAAAAGCTATACTGAGAAAAAAAAGAAGAAACCCATTGTTTTAATTTTTAGACATGCCATAATGATAAATATGCTCACTATTGTCACTCACAGCTATATTTGTCTATCAAAGTGATCACTTTGAAGTAGGTTCAGTTTATTAGATGTCAGTAAAATATCAATAAATGCTTAAAAATTTAATCAATGTTACAAAGAGGAAGGTTTAGGAGACTTATAAAATATAGCCTCAATCATTTTCCTAGAGATTGAAAAATTAAAGAAAACAATTTTACCAAATTTTTGTCTGTTTTTTTGTTTATTTATTTGAGACAAGGTTTCTCTGTGTAGCCCCAGCTGTCTTGAAAATCACCCTGTAGACCAGTCTGGCCTCAAACTCAGATTTACCTGCCTCTGTCTCCTGAGTTCTGGGAATAAGGGTGTTTGCCAGCAGTACCAGACATTATCAAACTTTTTCAAGCTCTCTTATAAAATCATCTTAATTCTGCTGATCATTAGAACTACTACTGTTGTTTTTACCTCAATGACTTCATTTATCTTAAAAGAATTAGATTGTTTCATGGCAATATAGTAATTTCTCTTTGAGCTCAAAACCACAATGCTTAAGCTTAAATTTCTAATCACCTACTTTTTAGTCAGACTTTGAATATTATTGGGTGATCCCATGAAATAAAATTCAAATTAATATTTAAGAAGATAAGGGAAGATTAAGCATTCAATAAGTAAAACTCACAGAGTTACAACATTGTTATTTATATCACTTAGATAATTCTTGGGGATGTTTATCTTTAAAGTATTTATTTTTTTTTTGTTTTTGTTTTTTATTTTTGTTTTTTGTTTTTCTTCCTTTTTTTCCTTTTTTTATTGTATATTTACATGTCAGATGCCATCCCCTTTCTCCAATTCCCCTCCCTAGAAAACCCCTATCCCATGCCCCCTTTTCCTTTTTACTTTTATACAATTTTTTAAAAAAATTTAATCAAAGGCTTTATAAGTATGGTAATGCTCAATCAGAAGTGTAACCCAATACCCAACCTAGATATATCAACTATCTTTGACTGGTGGAGACACGTGACCATCTGCCTCCATGTCCCCCTCTCTCCTTCTCTCTCTTTCTCTCTCTCATCACCTAGCTTCTCCTCTCCTTCTTTTCCTCCTCTCCTTAATCCTTGTCTTCCTCTCACCTTAGCTCCTCCTACATATCACCCTTCCTGTTAAAACTTTTCTCTTAAAATACAATTAGGGCATAATTATACCAATTTGTACCAGTGAGGTAAAAGATCGTCCTAATATCCAGTCCATCATTTTGTTGACTAACCAGAACCTCTGTCATATCTCCTAACTAAAACACTTAGTTCTGAACCTGGCTTTTTTCTTGTCTTTAGAATGAATGTCAGCTGAAAACCATCCACTCAAATCTTTTCTCTCAAAGTAAATAGCCAGGATTGGCTATGAGACTATAAGTTTTCAATCCCATCAGAAATCCAGAATGACTGAGTTAACCGAAATTGTGGGAAGCACAAAGCATAGCTTCTAAAACTTAGCCAATTTATAGATACCACTGAGCACCTGGACAGTCCCTATACTACAAAATGTTGGAGCATCTGATCTTCAGCCTTCTGGCCCAGGATCATCTGACAGACCTTAGTGATGCAGAATTATTAAGGGCTGATTACTCTGTCTAGGCAGATATAATCAGTTGACTATTCTGCAAGTGTGTCCTTTTCTGGACAGTAATTTGACTGTAGATGACAAGAGGCAATTCTTGCCTAGTGGCTGTCTCACCACAACTGGAGTAACTCCAAAGATGCTCAATTTCTTTTTAGAATCCAAGACAGGAAGCTGTCAGGAGCAGATAAGTCTCTAATCAAAATGAACATTACTACAGGAATGTTTGTAAAGTCAATTCTGTGGACTTCTGACGTTTTGAAATCCAACCATCCATGTAAGGCAATCTGGACTGTTGTCTGTTAACTCCTCTCAGCTATTTCTAAATAAAATATGGAAAACACCCTAGCAATAAACTCCAAGCCATGAACTTGCTATAGGACCTTAACTCACAGGCTAACCATCTCAAATTATTTAAGAAAGTTAAAGAAGGACTGGATCTAAGCCTTGTATTCCTAAGTGTATTATACAGGCACAATGCCTACGAGAGTAACAATATTCATCTCACTTTTATATCAATAAGAAGCTCGTACCCATGGAAACCTTAAATTTGAAATCAAAGTGAATTTTGTATCATTTAAGAAATTATAAGTTCGTCTTTATAATAATTATACAGATTTCTACCAATAGGTTATGGCTATGAAATAAATCCTAGCTAATCCTCCCTATTCCCTCAAAAGTCACTACTTTTCCCTAGAAAGAAAGCCCAATATTAACCACCTTAGTCCCCAAGCCCAGGGCATAGGGGTACTGACTCTTCATTAAGTTCTTCAAGCTGATTATGGGCATTGAGATATTAGAAGAGGGGCAGGAGGAAGAGTAAATTGATAAGCCTCTGACGCTGTGTCTTCACTGCATCCAGATGGAATTCCTATGATGAAGACATTCTGTACAAACTCAAATGACTTAATTTATCTTGCAGTTTTACAATAACACAATAAAAGTCTTGATAGTCCATTTCCAGAATATTACTAGTTTTTTTTAAATGAAAACATATTTGTAGATCATACTAATGTCAAAGCATTTCAAAGGAGAAATCATAGATTATGTAGTTGGAACACAATAGTAAGAATTCTCAAACAGTGAAAACTGCTCTTGGCTGTGACTAGAGAAAGATACAGCTACAAAATAATGGTCAGAGGGATGCAATACTTCTGGCTTTAAAGATGGACAAAGAACTCCATGTGAACTAGGATTGTGAGCAGCCTCTAGACACCGTGCAAGGGTTTTGATTTTAGCCTAATCGAATCAATGATATTGTGAGCCACATGTTTATATGAAAATTTTGTGTTGCTTTGTGTGATTAATTATAGGAATCTCTTAATGCAAGAAACTTGTATAACCATATACCAATTTATAGATCTTGTAGTTACAGGAAATCCAGAAGAATAACCCAATCTGTTCTACTTCATGTAAAAATCTGTTGCACAGATTTCTTTTAAGCTGACTAAAACAAGGCCAGCAAACTGAACTCAAGAGTAAACAATTAAAAAAATAGAAATCTTCTGTGAATGGTGCCTGCTAGGTATACTGTTTGATCTGGTTAGGAAGCAAGACTAAATTGAAAATATTGAAGGGTATAATTTTTTGCCACCGAATCTTTCTCTATTTACTTAAACTCATACATCACTTCAGTTCAGTATTCTTAAGCAATGTCATGATAACCTGTGAGTCAGTGAGAACAAAAGAGATCTCCTAATAATAATATGTAGTCTTAGCTTTTCTTTGACTCTTCTGACACCACCAACAAAGGTTATTTAAGTTATGCCAAAGATAGATGTGCTCATCATGAGAGTGATGTGGAATGATACTTAGTGTAGCTATGTTAAGATTTTGTTATTTAACAGAGACATATTTTATTACTTGCTTATAAATATTTTAAAAATAAAATTTAAGATTTAAATATTGAAGCATTCTTAATAATAGCAATATGAGTGCTCTTTTATTATTGATAGTTTTTCATAATAGGGTCAGTTTATTGCAGTTGTTTGTTACCTAAGAGCAGGTATAATAAATGTATTTAAATATGTGATTAGTCAGATAAAATACAATTCATACTACGAATTAACATTGCAATCCTCCTGGAGTAGCCCTAAGGCTTCATCTCTGCACCCAACCCTCTAAAACCCAGAGCTCTAACATGCCCAAGAGTGTAGGTGAGTAGGATGCAACCCCGCCCCCAAACAGAGTAATTCAGAACACACAGGGAACCAGGAACTCCCTCAAGGCCAGTGGCATAGGATCCTTCAGGTCTGCACCTGCACCTGGAGTAGCCCTAAGACTTCAGCTCTGCATTCAATCCCCCAAAACACAGAGGAGGCTGCACTCCCAGGACCTCTAACATCTGTGCAGCTGTGTTAGACGGCTGGATTCTGAGGAGTTCTGACACAACCAAGAAAACAGCACAGAGAGGCTCCAGGCAGAGATAGTGACTGAAAGTAGCACTAGAAATAACCAGATGGCCAAAGGCAAGCACAAGAACATAAGCAACAGAAAACAAGGTTACTTGGCATGATCAGAACCTAGTTCTCCCACCATAGCAAGTCCTAAATACCCCATGACACCAGAAAACCAAGATTCAGATTTAAAATCACTTCTCATGATGATGATAGAAGACTTTAAGAAGAATGTAAATAACTCACTCAAAGAAATACAGGAGAACACAGGTAAAACAGGTAGAAGCCCTTAAAGAGGAAACACAAAAATCCCTTAAAGAATTAAAAGAAAACACAAACGGGTGAAAGAATTGAACAAAATTATTCAGGGCAAAAAATGGAAGTAGAAATAATAAAGAAATCACAAAGGGAGACTACCTAGGAGACAGGAAACTTAGGAAAGAGATCAGGAGTCATAAATTCAAGCATCATCAACAGAATGCAAGAGGTAGAAGAGAGAATCTCATGTGTAGAAGTTACCATAGAAAACATTGTCACAACTGTCAAAGAAAATACAAAATGCAAAAAAATCATGAGCCAAAACATCCAGGAAATCAAGAATACAATGAGAAGATCAAACCTAAGGATAATAGATATAGAAGAAAGTGAAGATTCTCAACTTAAAGGGCCAGTAAATATCTTCAACAAAATTATGTAAGAAAACTTCCTTAACCTAAAGAAAGAGATGCCAATGAACATACAAGAAGCCTACAGAACTCCAAATAGACTACATCAGAAAAGAAATTCACCCCATCACATATTTAAAATATCAGATGCACAAAACAAAGAAAGAATATTAAATGCAGTAATGGAAAATGGTCAAGTAATATATAAAGGTAGACCTATCAGAATTATACCAGACTTCTCACCAGAGACTATAAAAGCCAGAAGATCCTGAACTGATATCATACAGACCCTAAGAGAACACAAATGCCAGCCCTGGCTACAATACCCAGAAAAGCTCTCAATTACCGTAGATGGAGAAACCAACGTATTCCTTGACAAAACAAAATTTACACACTGTCTTTCCACAAATCCAGCTCTACAAAGGATAATAGAGGGGAAACTGCCAACACAAGGAGGGAAATTATACTCTAAAAAAGCAAGAAAGTAATCTTACAACAAACCTAAAAGAAGATAGCAACAAAAACATCACTCTACCTGTAATAACAAAAATAACAGGAAGCAAAAATCACTTCTCCTTAATATGTCTTACTGTCAATGAACTCATTTACCAAATAAAAAGACATAGACTAATGGACTGGATATGTAACAGGAGCCAGTGTTTTGCTGCATACAGGAAACACACCCCAGTGTGTCACTATACATACACTACCTCAGAATAAACGGCTAACAATTTTCCAAGCAAATGGTCCCAAGAAGAAAACTGGAGTAGACATTCTAATATCGAATAAAATCGACTTTCAACCAGAATTTATCAAGAAAGGTAAGATAGACAATTCATACTCATCAAGGGAAAAATGTACCAAGAGGAACTCTCAATTCTGAACATCTATGCCCCAAATGCAAGGGCACACACATTCATAAAAGAACTTTTACTAAAGCTCAAAGCACACATTGCATCTCACACAATAATAGTGGAAGGCTTCAACAACCCACTCTCAGCAATGGACAGATCATGGAAACAGAAACTAAACAGAGACACAATAAAACATGTGTACATGTGTTGCATATTGATAGCATAATAGATAAAACAAACAGGAAATAACTACAGAATATTATTCAATGGCTAAGTTTTCTTTATTTTGATAACTTTTCTATTTTGCCTGAGCACAAGACTAGAATCAATAAGATTTAGGTGTCATAAATTAGATTTAGGGTAAATGTCTCAAAAGGATGTCTAATTTCAGAAAATATTACAGTAAAACTTGATGGCATGGTAAACTTGAAAGGTATAGATGCTTGCTTAAGTCTAAACTTCAGTTTATGTCAAAAATTGAAACTAGTCGTCCGGACCTAATAGCTATTCCAATGTTCAATATGATTGAATTAAAGTGAACTATGATGGATATGTGGGCAATTACAATAATAAAAACCTATTAAAGTTATGAGATCATGAAATAAGACCATGAATACATGAGATTCATAGAGGACACATTATATCATCCATCTAATGAGTATCATGATATAGGAAGAGAAACAGAGGGTTTAAGAACAGAAACTTGGTTCAAATATCAATGGAACTCATTAGTTTTACCTGCAAATCATCTTAGGTTTCTGAACTTTGGAGTTTTCATCTGTAAGCAGATATGATTCTACTTCTGTACTGGATCAAGTGTGATATTTTAGATATCACAATTAATACAGCAAAATAACATTAAAATGTTAATATTTGATCTGTCTTAGATTTTATGATACACTTGCAACATTTTGGCATTTAAAAACATCTACACACGTTAATTATTTCTATCCCACTTAATATGGTTAGGAAAGACTCAGAATGTAATTGACAGCTGGAATTGTCTACTCTAAGTTACATGCTTTTACATACTCTTATAAAAACTGCTCTACAAATCATTGTTTTTCTTATTTGTTTATTGAAGTGCAGCAAAATAGGAATACATAAAGAATCATCGAGGCTTCTTACAGACTTGAATCCCTCTGTTCATAGGTAACAAAGTACAAAATACTTAATATCAATCTTAAATATTTAAAAACCTTATAAATCTCAGAATTCTTCCCTATAGATTTGAAGCTGAAAGGAATTTAGCTTTTGGAAGACACACTATTCAGTGACTTGAAACTAAATTAAGATAGGGTCCGTTTTGTAGAGCCCATTTCAACATGAAATGCTTTGATTTATATATGACTTACACATATACACAACCTTTAAGGATACCCATGAAATAGATCTCATTTTATAAAATGCTTTATGCATATGCAGTCAAGTATTAAGGATGCTGTTATAGCTGAAGTTCTGGTAAGAAGTCTGGGACAGTAACAGGTTTGGAAAAATTAACTTCACTCTCATTATTAAGAAGACATTAAATAGCATTACACATTAGGGAGCTTTGGAGGAATACTGAGCAATTTAGCTTGCTCAAATTGGAGATGTAGAAATTAAAAAAAAATTTTTTTGTGTGTACATATGAAACACTCAAAAAGAAGGAAACCTTTTTGTAAAACTTACCTTTGAGGTAACTAAAAGATCTAGTTACTAACTTGAAAAATTTTTTCCATTGTTTTCACCATAATAAATCTAGTTGAAGCACACGGAAAATGACTGTTTCCACACAGATGATTTAGAGGTATATGAATAGAAGATTTAACTCTACATGTATAATTTTCTGCGACATTAAGTAAATCATAACCATCGTTATAACCATTTTCAGTTGACATTTACTCCGGTAAATGGTATCAGTACTACAGTAAGTGTTTGGGGCTTTGATGATTTGGACATTATTGGGTTTAATGCAGTTACCTAGGAAACTCAGCTCTAGACACAGAGAAGGTATGGAGGTTTTAATTTTTGAAATATTATCCACATTTGAGACATTTCCAAGTATGAATACTTTCTTTTAATTTTACAAGAAGCACAATGAAGTGAGCATAAGGTTTTGGATTTTGTTTGTTTGTTTTTTCTTTTTCTTTTTGAATGGTAGCTGAGCACTTATAGAGGGGGAATGTTGAGACTCTTAAAATGTTATCAGAAAGAACATAAGATGTATACAAGGGGGGAAGATCTGCAAACTGCCATTTTCTGAATAAGATCTAGTCACCACAATCACAAAATTACAGCATCTGACGATACATGCTCTGGATCTGTCAAAGAGTGAGTCTTTCAATAGTCAGGCATGGACCAAGCAAGGACTTGTGTTTCTCTCACTGATGAACTATTTGCTGCTGATAGATTCAGGGAAATGGGGAAACATTGCCTTCTGTTATATACCCATCGATGCTACCACAAGGCTTCAATGTACAGTTGCAATCCTATACACACAGATGGCCCTGTTCTAACTAAATCACCCCTACACACACACACACACACACACACACACACACACACACACACACACACATATCAAAGTCATGAACCTGGGAGAGGATCTAATAATGATTGGGAATTGAGTGGATAGGAATTGGGCAAATTTGCAGAAGACTTGAAAAGGTAGAGTGAAATAATCACAATATCTTATATACATGTATAAAATTGTTCAATAAAATCAAATTTAAATGCAAAAAAAGCATAATTATTTTCATAATATACTTTATTTGCATTACCAGGAGCATAGTTTTTTTTAAATTGTGAATCACTTTTATAACTAAAACTGAATACATTAATGATAATAACTATGAATCTTCTATTAATGACATAGAAAATTTCTATATTGTGTATGTGTGTGTAATCCATTTTTGTGTCATTTCTTTGTTTGGATCATTTCATTCAATGAAATGTTGTGGTATTCAGATTTTCTAAGGGTATTATATACTGTCTATCAGATATTATTAATGTTTCTCCAAAAGAAAACATTAAAGTGCCTTGAGAAATAAAGCAGCATACATAATGAAGTCTGTTTCTCTTTTATTTCCTGTTTTTCTATATTTCTTTGGGATGAACATTGACATCTTGTAACACTAGATTAAAAATCTTTCACAAGCAATTTCCTCATAAGCATCATTGCTTATCACATACCCACACACAGAATTCAGAGGAGATATATTGTATTGGTTTTCCCCACACTACGCACTCAGCAATTGTCTTTGTTACATGTCAGCTTTGACTTTCAAGAAAAATAAAGCTTCTCTCTCTCTCTCTCTCTCTCTCTCTCTCTCTCTCTCTCTCTCTCTCTCTC
>JANHMN010000005.1:10213736-10235151 GCA_030674055.1 Rhabdomys pumilio | reverse complement strand
CTCTCTCTCTCTCTCTCTCTCTCTCTCTCTCTCTCTCTCTCTCTCTCATACACGTTCTATGCATTCAGCCTCATCATTAAGCATGCATTAGAAATATTATGTTATACCTTCAAATCTATAAAATCATATCTTACAGGAAATGTAAAATCTTTTTAAATAAAGAGCTCCAATAATTTTTAAACATCTAATGCCAATATATAATTGGGTATGAGTACAATAACAGTACTTCAGCATAGTTTCCACTTAAAGGTAAATTTTGAGATATTTTAGTAACATCAAAAGTTTTTAAAATACAAGTGCCCGCTACATGAGGTTCTGCTTTGTGCTGCATGGGTTTTTGTTAGACCCATGCCTAATAGCTGTCATTACCAAGTGTCCAATTCCAAATGTGATTGATTAGTTAAACTTAAGCAGTGCATTAAGCAAGTTCACAAATGAAGTCAATACATCTGCAATTAATTTTCTTAATGTTGACAAGAGTCTAGTATTGCAAAAAAAAAAAAGAGACAGGAATTATAAGTGGTCTCTACACCTATTAACTTGCCATGAACTGCCTTTTTCAGTGCCCTTTGAATACCAAGTGGCAATAAACAGAATTATTATTAGATACCTTTCTTGACTGGGACTCAAGATTTCATCTCCTCCCTCTTTTTTTGTCATTGCTCATGATAGCAAAGAATTAGATAGAATATTTCAGAATCAGAGTTTAGGATCAGTCCCAGAACTATCTAATGCTTGTAGCAAAAGTGTTCTATTGTCCTTGTCCTATGGAGGAACAAATTAGAAATAAATATTACAGAAAAATAAATTTTAAGAAAATTGAATTAACTTCAGATAGTACATACTTTTATGAATTTACAGGCCATAATGAAACATCTCATATATAATCAATATGTACATGTACAACTGCACTTTACTTTTAAATTTTTATGCCATATGTGTGTATATATATATACATATATACATATATATATATGTATATATATATGTATATATATATTTGCATACTTAATTCTGTAAAACTACACATATTGCGTGAAATGCATACTGTCTACCAGTTGTCAAAATGTCAATGTCAAGTACTCTATTCTTTAAAAAAAATCACAACTTGTAAAGTTTTATTCAAGGATAATGCTATCTACTTTATAAAGGAATGATAATGCTATCTACTTTATAAAGGAATTATATTGCCAAAATATGATTTTCATAGATCTAGGATTCATTAAAGAGTTATAAATATAGTGAATTCTATAATCATAACACATTATATCATAATATGTATCACAGTTTGGAACAAATTTTAATAAACTTCCTACTTCTTAAGGATAAGCACATATTTTAGTAAATTATAATAGCTTTTCTATATAGGTCTTTGTTTGAGACAGTCTTATGTGACCCAAGCTGGCTTTCAATTTAGTGTATAAAAAACATGATCTTTAAAATTCTGATCCTCATGCATCCCCTTTGAAATGTTTGGATCACAGAAGTATACCACCAGCCTCAGTTTTAAGAGGGGCTACTCATTGAACCAAGAACTTTGAATATGCTATGTAGGCATTCTAGCAATTGTGGTATATCTGTAACCTTGCATCCTACAAATATAGGTTTGTAAAATCAATTTTTTCCTCTTTAAACTCTGTAAGAGTAATAATGTATTTCCAATCAAACATATAAAAAAATTCACATGTGGTTTCATGATGCTGATAATATCACTTGATGAGTGCCAAATTATTTCTGTAGTGGTTTGAATGGAAATGGCTCCCCATAGAGTCTTATAATGGAGTTCTTGGTACCCAGTTGATGGAAATGTCTGGGAAGAATTAGAGAATGTGGTTTTGTCAGAGGAGATGTGTCACTGTGGGTAGGCTCTAAGTTGTCAAGAGCCCATGCTATTCTCAGTTAATTCTTGTTCACGCTCTGCCTCCTGTTAATGAATGAGATGTAAACACTCAGCTACTGTTCTAGTGCCATGCCATGCTTCTCTGCCAACCGTCATTCTCCCTGCCAAGATGGTCATGGATTTTTACCCTTTAGACCTGTTGTTAGCCCCAATTTAATGCTTTTTTTTCTTTTATCTTTCTTTAGTCTTAATATTTTTGTTATGAAAATAGAAATATAATCAAAACACTCTCTAATTATACACATACACACACGCACACACACACACATATAATTAGAGAATGTTTTGGTATATATATATATATATATATATATATATATATATATATATATATCAATAATAGCCAACATTTATACATTTATAGACACAAATACATATGAGATATATTTGGAGAAGAAACTCCAGTGAGGTTTTATATATTTTAGGTGTTTTAAACAAGTGCTTGTATTATTTGTAATTTAATTTCAGTATGAAGCTTCATGTAGATCTTATTGGCAGTAGACAAATTTATCTGTTTCTCCCTGCTAAGTAAGTAATCACCAACTGAAATACCATCACTATGGGATACTTTTCCAATTCATAATTTTATTTCCATTGTAATTGCATAAAAGATATTTAAAAGTAGTTTTAGGCTTTAGGTCCATAATTGTAAATCTAGTTTGTATTTTAGATAACAACAGCTAGTTAAACAATTGACACAGTTATCTGAGTTACTGCCTATAAATGTAGTCAAATGCACACATTCTAAAATCTGTTATTTGGCTTGATGGTGTATTGTACACAGAGTCTCTCATATTTTTTGTAGAACAGGTGTGCAAAGAGGTTTTTTTTTTTTTTTTTTTTTTTTTTTTTTAATACAGAAAGCAGTAAGGTGTCTTTGCCACTTTAGTGACTGGGATAGGATGAGTAAAACTGTTTCGTTATAACATTGGAAAGCTAAACCCTTTGTAAGGTTTGATTCTCAATTTAACATACTTTAAATTACCTATGAAGAATCATTTAATGAAGGATTATTTAGATAAGGTTTGCCTGTGAGCTTGCTGTGCCCATGGAGGATTATCTTGTTTACCTGAAATGAGGTGGGAAGACCTACCTATTGTTGATTTCACTATTGATTGAGAGGGATCCTGGACTGTATAAGAGTAGAGAAAATGTGCTGGGCACTACTAAGCATGCATTCATCAATACACTGTTCATGTTTATGTAATTTGACTACCTTTACAGTTTTACCACCTTGAGTGCTTAATCCTAAATGAGATACCTTTACTCTACCTTTTACTCAAAGCTCAGGAATCATCAGAGAAAATGAACAGAAAGATTGTAACAGTCAGATTATGTGGATGATTACAAAGAAATAGAGCTTTCCCAGAAGTTGCACATTTGACATTACCAAGGCTGTGACATAATGTATTAGACCAACAAAAGATCAATCCAGATAAAACTATAGTATGAGGAAGAGAGGTGGTTGTGAAGTCCCACTCTTAGCTGAAGAGATACTGGCAGTTAGAGGATGCTGGGAGAGGAATGTCATTTTACGTTTACGAGAATGCATCTCCCCAAATGTTAACTTGATTCATCAGATGATTATACCATACATACTGGTAACATTGAATGGACTTTGTGGGGAAAACACACAAACAAATAAAAACAATAACAACAAAAACCAACCAAACAACTCCTGCCCCCACCCAAAACACAATAAACTCAAACAAAACAAAGCCAAGAAGACGGAAGGGAATAGTTGTGGAAGTAAAATGGGGGTGAATTGAAAGGGATAAAGGTAGACTTGTTCAAAGCACATTGTATGCATATATGAAAGATTCAAGGAAAAACAACAGCAAAAATCATACTAAAAAATAATGTTCCTGTTACCTTAGTTTCTTCCTCAGTGCTGGGTTGGAACAGAATTGTGATAAAAACTAAACTAAACTAAACTAAACTAAACTAAACTAAACTAAACTAAACTAAACTAAATTTTAATCAGAGTAACTGGAAACAAAACCAAAACAGAAACCAGTACCAAGAAGTGGTTAAAAACTTGATCATTTTTCCCCCTTTGGAATTAGTTTGTGGGAGGAATGAAAAAGAGTTTGTAACTTTGGGCTGGAGAAAACAGAGTATTATATGAAGAGCTTAATGAGCTATTCCTCTTGGATCTTGGAAGATAAGAGTGCTGAGAAAAATACAGACAGCCCATAAGATTTCAAAGGAGAAAGCAAGGGGACATTAGTGGTACATGTTGGCAAGTAATGTGGCCTTTCTTTCTGCCTGTGTACTGATAACCTAAGAAAAGTTGAATTGAGAGAAATGTGATGGTTATCAGAACAGGAGAACATTCTGACCTCTTCAGAGAAAGTATCTGTGATTTTTAAAAGAAACTGAAACATCCTGCACTGTGCTGGGACAATACAGAGGATGTCCCAAGAATAAAACCCTGCCCACCAGAAGCCTCATTTTATAAAGACTCAAGTTCAGTCACAGGAAGAAAACGTAATGTGAAGGGGTTTCCTGGTGTTCAAAAGCAATCATTTCCTCTGTTTCAGCACACAGAAGCTGATACAACTGTCTTCCAATGGGGGTGGGGTGGGGGTATCAGGGTGCATTTTCAGCCGAAAGAAAAATGTAGTACAATATTTTTCTTTTCATTATTTATTTTTTATTCACATTTTATCCCAGTTGTACCCCTTCCTCCTCTTCTTCCTGCCCTTCCCTTCCCTCATTAACCCATCCACTTCTTCTCAGAGAGGGGGAGCCCCCACTTGGATACCACCCCCTTAGATATCACCTTGAGACATCTAGGAGAACTAAGCACCTCCTCTCCCACTGGGACCCAACCAGGGAGTCCAGGTAGGGGAAGGGGTTCAAATGGCTAGAAACAGAGTCAGAGTTAGCCTCAGCTCCAATTGTTAAAGAACCTACGTGAAGACCAAGTTGCACATCTGCTACAAATGTCGAGGGAGTCTAGGTCCAGTTCCTGCACACTGTTCTTTGGCTGGTGGTTCACTCTCTTGTGAGGCCGCATGGTCCCAGGTTAGTTGATGTTATAGGATTTCTTGTGGTGTCCTTGACTCCTCCGTCTTGCCAACTTTTATCCCGCACAGTTCCACAAGACTCCCTGAGCTCCTATGCATGAAAAATATAAGATTCAGAAAATCATGGAGAACAGTTACGAACAGGCACTGTGTTGGAGTCTTAGTGGAGAGGCCATGAAAATCCATTATATGAAGCTTTGAAAGTTATACCTCAGTTGCAATACAGAACTCAGAGTATTGGAGATTCCAGGACTGTGGTCTATCTGCCAAGGAAGATTGAACGTGTGGAACAGAATTGTTCTAAGAAAGAAGCTGCATGAGCCATAGGTGGCAGGCCTGGAAAAAATGAGCATCTTAACCATTTTTGAAGCTCTAGACAATGAATATGGAGCTCTGTGATTTGATACTTGCCATGCTGGATTTTGAGTTTATTACTTCTTGCTATTCATCAACTTTTCCATTTTAAAATGAGAATGTTTATTTTGTGTCACTAGCTTTTCATTTAACAGGGGCTTACAGTGGAGTGACTTTGGACTTTTAAAGTTCTAGAATTTTTAAAGACCACAAGGGATTTTAATGTTGAACTGTTTTGTACATTGTAAGATGAGCATAAGACTATGAACAAGGGGCAAAATGATACAACTGAAGCAATATGTTAGTGTGTCAAATTGACAAGAGTTAGAGTTGCCATAGTTAGTTTAAATATAAATTTGACCTAATCCAGACTCATCAGAGGTGAGATTATCTAAATTAGGTTGGCCTGTGGGCATGTCTGTGGGAGACTATACTGAATGCATTAGTTAGGGTGAGAAGACCCATCGATCATGGGTGGTACCTTTATCTAAGGAAGATGATCCTGAACTATCTACAAATAAGGACAAGCGCAGCATTAGTAGTATGCATGAATTCATTGCTCTCTGTTTATATTATGGATGCTGTCACAAACCCCAACTGCTGCACTTTCCCCATAGTGATGGATTATTCCAGTATAAACTGGAATAATGTGAGCAAATAACATTCTCTCTACATTGCCTCCATGACAATCCTTTATCACAGCATCAGAAAAAATAAACTAAGACATTTTCTAAATACCCATTGACAAGCTTCCTGTTAAACGTTGGAGGAAGTAGAGATCAAGAGGGGAAAGCGACTGTTTGTATGAAAGTTGATGGTGCTGGCCATCCTCTCATATAGATTGGAAATAGAACCACAGAAGCCCTGGAAGCCAACCACTAGTTCTGCAAGAAAGAAGCCTAAAACACCTGTCTTTCTGATCATTTGTCACTGATGTGATGAAAGTACAAAGTATAAATGTTATTGACTTCAACATTGACATTCACATTTTCTTTTACTAAGGAGAGAGACGTATTGCTCTTGCTAGAAGCAGGAAGTAGGCATTATACCTGAGAAGTATGTGGGCTGCAGCTTGCCCTCCTATGATGTTCCACAAAATGAATTGTATTAATGGAACTGATCAGTTTACCCTGAAGTCTACACTCCATTTCCACTTTCTTGCTACTGTATTCCTTACAAGGTTAAGTGCATTTTACTTAGCTTGGCAAACGAGATTTTTCTTAGTCAGACTTCCTCTCCAGGTGCACACTCACCTTTTTTTCTACCGAGACTCTATACTGCAGTCACATAGTCATTGTAAAGCATTGCCTGTCATCTTGCCAGGCTGTTTCTTTTTCTATTAATTTGCTCTTTTGTGTGCTCAAATTTCCATCTCCCCTGTCATGCAAAACTCATTTTCCAGGACTCTGAACATTATTCACATTTTCTCTAAGATGTCCATTTCTCCATGACAGATAATCAATCTGCTTTCAGTGTTTTTCTGTACTTAGATAACTTAGCTTTGTCACATGCCACGTGGTACCATATGTGCCTGTTTATGTGTTCCTTTCACTTTAGATCTAAGGTCAGGGCTGTGTTTTGTTAACTCTGCTTTATACTACACCACCATTTATTACCATAAGAAACATGTTAAAATATTGTCCCTGTCCTTCTCACCTTCACATGTACCATAAAATATTTGTGCATATATATATATATATATATATATATGTGTGTGTGTGTGTGTGTGTATGTGTGTGTATGGTGTGTCCTAATTGTCTTAGGTAGCTCAGGTATTTTCAATGTATTCTAAACTAGTAAAGTCACGATTCTCTGATAAAGATATTGGAATTAGCAGTTGAAACCATGTAAGCAGTTTATCTACTATTGGAAAGACAATCACACTGAAAATATTTATTTCCACCGGGAGATTTTAATAACATTCACTTCCACACTTTTATACAATTTATGTATATTATTATTACATGTTGATGTCAATTAGTTAATATGTGGTACATGAGTCAGTCATGGCAGGAGACATTGGTAACAGTAATTGCTACTGAATTTAAACATGCCAGTATGATTCTAGTACTTTATACTGTTTGGTCGTAGTTACAAAATATGCCTTAACCATGAATCAAAAAGAAATTTAATATGAATAGCTGTTTTAGAAATCTGAATTATGAAGTATCATTAAATTATAATCAAGTTCAGCTGGAAAATATGCTAATACCATGATCAAATATGTAAATTGTCATTGATCTGGGGACTGCACATAGGTACAAACGAAACTGTTTTCTCAGATATTTCTTGGTTTCAGACATCTTATTGTTATCCAGAGAATGTAAATTTGTCAGTTGCCTATAAAAGAGCCAGCTCAAGAGTCTGTTGCAAGAAATTGAAGACTATTCACAAATTAATGCTGTATAGTCAAAGGTCTCAAGAGGCTAGTCTCTTTTCCAGTAGAAAAGATAAGAAATGATAGTGGTATCACTTATGTTCAGGCTTCCTGGTGAAAGTTGCTATGGTAGTACTGATGAACTAGTTGAAACTATTAGAGCTCGGGGATACCTTGGATAGAGATAAGAATTTTTCAGCCAATAAAAATATCATAAGACTTCTTTGTTCCTAGTAGAGAGCTCATATTTCCTTTTTTTGATGCCTATGAAAAAGGAAAACTGATCTATAAAATGAAATTGGATCTTTGCACCTCTGAGATCCATTTCCATTTGATTTATGCCCTCTGTACAGACTGGAATATGGTAGCAAGATATAAATTGCTCAGGTATTCTAATAAATTTTCCTCTCATCATTTCAGAAGGGTTCTACTGCTAGGACAGCACATTCTCTTAAAGGGCATCTAACTGTAATCCTTCAGTGTATATTGAAAACTATAGTCCTAGGGGTCTTAACATTTTCCCAAACATTGAGTTACCTCTCTGCTGGTCAGCATATGTAATAACATTTATTTCTTAATTTGCAAACCAGCATGGCTTTTAAGGTGAAAAGCCAATGCACTTATAGCTGTGCAGAGAAAATATGAAAAAAATCACATAAAATATAAGCAGCAATTATAGCATATGCCAATGAAAGAATATTGTAATGAAGAAAACAAATATACTTAGAATTTATGAGATACAGAAGCACTCTCATTTAGTTAGCAGTTAGTCTTTGTGTAGGGCCTGAGAGTTCACCTTTATTTGTTGTTCTTTTTAAAAAATCTTATGAGATTTATACAGTAACATCTGGGAATTTAACTACACAGAGAAAAACAATGAGATAAAACAAACAGTAAAAGAAGACAATCAAATGGGAATAAATGTAAATTAACAAGGAAAAATCGATCTAGGAGCAGGTGAATACCAAGGCGCTTCCACAGTAGGCCTTTTCTACCTTAATCTCTCCTTGTCATTTGTTCCAAAACAACACAGTAATAAAGGAAGCCAGAAACCCTGAAATATTCTACTGAGAATCCTTCTTAAGAAGTTATTAGTACATGTCAGTGCATTAAGAGTTTTAGTCTAGTGAATGCCATGGTGATTAATGATGGGGAAAATGGCATTTTGTTGTTTAAACAGTTCATTATGCTGTATTTTTTCTGTTACCTTTAAACAAACTAAAAAGGGAAGTAGTGCTACTATGAAAATCTGGTAGATATTTTCTAAAAAATATAGTAGGGCTTCTTTCAGATGATTTTTTTTTAAATAGTAAGTTCAACACTGTTACAAAATAAATTAGAGAAAACAATTTAATTAATAATTTTAGGCAGGAAACTGCATCTGGAGGCAGCCTAGAGAGGTCACTGACATCAGAGCAGGGGACACCATATCCAGAGGCATCCTAGAGGAGCCACTGAACTCAGAGCATCAGAAACCATATTCTAAGACATCCTAGAGGAGTGACTACACTCAGAGCAGCAAATACCTAGCTGGTCTACTACCATGGAGACACCATATCCTGAGATATCCTAGAGGAGACACTGTACCCCAAACAGCTGGAGCTCAGGATCACAGACACATCTGGACCCTGAGGAGTTCTGACACAACCAAGATAACTGGAAAGGCAGGCGCTAGTCAGAACCAGTGAGTGCAGTTAGCACTAGAGCTAACCAAATGGAGAAAGGCAAGCATAAGAATGTAAACAACAGAAACCAAAGTTACTTGGCATCACCAAAACCCAGTTTTCCCACCATAGCAAGTCCTGAACACCACATCAAACTGGAAAATCAGGATTAAGAATTAAAATCACTTCTCATAATGATGATAGAGGACTTTAAAAAGGACATAAACAACACTCTCAAAGAAATTGAGGAGAACACAGGTAAACAGATAGAAGCCCTTAAAGAAATGCAAGAAAACACAACCAAACAGGTGAAGGAATTACACAAAACCATTCAGGATCTAAAAATGGAAGTAGAAACAATAAAGAAATCTCAAAGGGAGACTACCCTGGAGATAGAAAACATAGGAAAAAGATCAGGAGTCATAGATACAAGCATCACCAACAGAATACAAGAGATAGAAGAGAGAATCTCCTGTGCAGAAGATACCATGGAAAACATAGACACAACAGTCAAAGAAAATGAAAAATGCAAAAAAGCTCCTAACACACAACATTCAGGAAATCCAGGACACAATGAGAAGGCCAAACCTAAGGATAATAGGTATAGATGAGGAGGAAGACTCTCAATTTCAAGGGTCAGTAAATATCTTCAACAAAATTATAGAGGAAAACTTCCCTAACCTAAAGAAAGAGATATCCTTAAATATACAAGAAGCCTACAGAACCCCAAATAGACTAGAACAAAAAAGAAATACTTCCTGTCACATAATAATCAAAACATCAAATATACAAAACAAAGAGAAGATACTAAAAGCAGTAAGGGAAAAAGGCACAGTAACATATAAAGGCAGACCTATAAGAATTACACCAGATTTATCACCAGAGACTATAAAAGCCAGAAGGTCTTTGACTGATATTATACAGACACTAAGAGATCACAAATGGAGCCCAGACTACTATACCCAGCAAAACTCTCAATCACTATTGATGGAGAAACCAAGATATTCCATGACAAAACCAAATTTATACAATATCTTCCAACAAATCCAGTACTTCAAAGGATAATGGATGGAAAACTCCAACACAAGCAAGAAAATGACAACCAAGAAAAAGTAAGAAAGTAGTCTTGCAACAACCCCAAAAGAAGATAGTTACACAAACATAATTTCACCTCTAACAACAAAAATAGCAGGAAGCAACAATCATTTTTTCTTAATTTCTCTTAATATCAGTAGACTCAATTCTCCAATAAAAAGACATAGACTATCAGACTGGATACATAAACAGGACCCAGAATTTTGCTGCATACAGGAAATGCACCTCTGTGACAAAGACAGACACTATCTCAGAGTAAAAGGATGGAAAACAATCTTCCAAGAAAATAGTCCCAAGAAACAAGCGGTAGTAGCCATTCTAATATCAAATAAAATTGATTTTCAACTAGAAGTAATCAAAAAAGATAAGGAAGTACACTACAGACTCATCAAAGGAAAAATGTACCAAGAAAAACTCTCAATTCTGAACATCTATGCCTCAAATGCAAGGGCACCCACATACATAAAAGAAACTCTACTAAAGCTTAAAGAATACATTGTATCTCACAAAAAAATAGTGGGGGATTTCAAAACCCCACTCTCAGCTATGGACAGATCATGAAAACAGAAACTAAACCAAGACACAATGAAACTAACAGAAGTTATGAATGAAATGGTTTTAACTGATATCTATAGAACATTTCATCCTAAAATAAAAGAATATACCTTTTTCTCAGCACATCATAGTACCTTCTCCAAAATAGACCATATAATTGGTCACAAAACAGGCCTCAACAGATACAAAAAAAAAAAAAACCTGAAAGTCCATATACACGTGGAAACTGAACAACAATCTACTCAGTGATGACTTGGTCAAGAAAGAAGTAAAGAAAGAAATTAAAGATTTTTTAGAATTTAATAAAAAGGAGGACACATCATACCAAAACTTGTGAGACTCCATGAAAGCAGTACTAAGAGGAAAACTCACAGGTATAAGTGCTTGGAAAAAAAAAAAACTGGAGAGGGCATACACTAACAACCTGACAGCAATACACTAACAACCTGACAGCATACCTGAAAGAGTTACAACAAAAAGAAGCAAATATACCCAAGAGGAGTAGAAGGCAGGAAATAATCAAACTCAGAGCTGAAATCAACCAAGTAGAAAAAGAAAGAACTATACAAAACATCAACAAAACCAAGAGCTTTTCTTTGAGAAAATCAACAAGAAAGATAAATCCTTAGTCAGACTAATCAAAGGCCACAGAGACAGTATCCAAATTAAGAAAATGAGAACTGAAAAGGGATACATAACAACAGAAACTGAGGAAATTAAAAAAAATCATCAGATCCTACAAAGGCCTATACTCAACAAAATTTGAAAATCTGGATGAAATGGACAATTTTCTAGACAGATACAAGGTACTAAAATTAAACGAGGAGCAGATAAACCATCTAAACAGTCCCATAACCCCTAAAGAAATAGAAACAGACATTAAAAGTCTCCCCACCAAAAAAAGTCCAGAACCAGATGACTTTAGTGCAGAATTCTATCAGACCTTCAAGGAAGACCTAATACCAATTCTCTTCAAACTATTTCACAGAATAGAAGCAGAAGGAATACTACTCAATTCATTCTATGAAGCTACAATTACGTTCATACCTAAACCTTACAAAGACCCAACAAAGAAAGAGAACTAGAGACCAATCTCTCTTATGAAAATCAATGTAAAAGTACTCAATAAAATTCTCACAAACCGAATCCAAGAACACATCAAAACAATCATATATCATGATCAAGTAGACTTTATCTCAGGAATGCAGGGTTGGTTCAATATTCAAAAACCCATCAATGTAATCCACTACATAAATAAATTCAAAGAAGAAAACCACATGATAATGCATTTGACAAAATTCAACATCTCTTCATGTTAAAAGTCTTGGAAAGATCAGGAATTCAAGGCACATACCTAAACATAGTAAAAGCAATATACAGCAAGCCAGTAGCCATCATCAAACTAAATGGAGAGAACCTTGATGCAATCCCACTAAAATTAAGGACTAGACAAGGCTGGCCACTCCTCACCCTACCTACTCAATATAGTACTGGAAGTCCTAGCCAGAGCAATTAGACAACAAAAGGAAGTCAAATGGATACAAATAGGAAAAGGAGAAGTCAAAATTTCACTATTTGCAGATGATATGATAGTATACTTAAGTGACAATAAAATTCCCACCAGAGAATTCTTACATCTGATAAACAACTTCAGCAAAGTGGCTGGATATAAAATCAACTCAAACAAATCAGTAGCCTTCCTCTACTCAAAAGATAAACAGGCTGAAAAAGAAATTAGGGAAATGACACCCTTCACAATAGTCACAAATAATATAAAATATCTTGGAGTGAATCTATCCAAGCAAGTGAAAGATCTGTATGACAAGAACTTCAAGTCTCTGAAGAAAGAAATCAAAGAAGATCTCAGAAGATGGAAAGATCTCCCAGACTCCCAGATTGGCAGGATTAACTTAGTAAAACTGGCCATCTTGCCAAAAGCAATCTACATGTTCAATGCAATCCCCATCTAAATTCCAAATCAATTCTTCATAGAGATAGAAAGAGTAATTTGCAAATTCATTTGGAATAACAAAAAACCCAGGATAGCGAAAAGTATTCTCAACAATAAAAGAACTTCTGGGGGAATCACCATCCCTGACCTCAAACTGTACTACAGAGCAGTAGTGATAAATACTGCATGGTATTGGTACAGAGACAGGCAGGAAGATTAATGGAATAGAATTGAAGATCCAGAAATGAACCCATACACCTATGATCACTTGATCTTTGACAAAGGAGCTAAAACCATCCAGTGGAAAAAGGACAGCATTTTGAACAAATGGTGCTGGCTCAACTGGAGGTCAGCATGTAGAAGGATGCAAATCAATCCATTCTTATACCCTTGTACAAAGCTCTAGTCCAAGTGGATAAAGGACCTTCACATAAAACCAGATACACTGAAACTAAGCTCTAAGATCAAGAACTGACAAATGGGACCTCATAAAATTGCAAAGCTTCTGTAAGGCAAAAGACACTGTCAATAAGACAAAACAGCAACCAACAGATTGGGAAAAGATCATTAGCAATCCTAGATCCGATAGAGGGCTAATATCCAATATATACAAAGAACTCAAGAAATTAGACACAAGACAACCAAATTACCCTATTAAAAATGGGGTACAGAGCTAAACAAAGAATTCTCAGCTGAGGAAATTCAAATGGCCAATAAGCACCTTAAAAAATGCTCAACATCCTTAGTCATCAGGGAAATGCAAATCAAAACAACCCTGAGATACCACCTCACACCATTCAGAATGGCTAAGATAAAAAATTCAAGTGATGGTAGATGCTGGCAAGGATGTGGAGAAAAAGGAACACTCTTCCATTGTTGGTGGGAATGCAAGCTGGTACAACCACTCTGGAAATCAGTCTGGTGGTTCCTCAGAAAATTTGACATAGCACTACCTGAGGACCCAGCTATACCACTCCTGGGCATATACCCAGAAGATGCTCCAACATATAACAAGGACATATGCTCCACTATGTTCATAGCAGTCTTATTTATAATAGCCAGAAGCTGGAAAAAATCCAGATGTCCTTCAACAGAGGAATGGATACATAAAATGTGGTACATTTACACAATGGAATATTACTCAGCTATTAAAAATAATGAATTTGAGGAATTCTTAGGTAAATGGATGGAACTAGAAAATATCATCCTGAGTGAGGTAACCCAATCACAAAAGAACACACATGGTATTTACTCACTGATATTCGGATATTAGCCCAAAAGTTTGAAATAGCCAACATTCAACTATCTGATCACATGAAGCTCATGAAGAAGTAAGACCAAGTGTGGATGCCTCAGTCCTTGAAAGGAGTGACAAAATGCTCAAGGTAGCAAATAAGGGTACAAAGTGTGGGACAGAGAGTCAAAGAGGGGCCGTCAGCAGACCACTCTACCTTGAGATCTGTCCCATGTATAGTCACTAAAGATAGACTCCGATATGGATGTCAGGAAGTGCATGCTGACAGAAACCTGATGTAGCTGCCTCCTCGGAGGTCTGCCAGAGCCTGACATATCCAGAGGCATATGCTGGCAGCTACCTATTGATCTGATCAAGGGTTCCCAATGGAGAAGTTAGAGGACTGAAGGGGCTGAAAGGGTTTGTGACCCCATGAGGAGAGCAACAGTGGCAGCCAACCAGAGCTCTCCAGGGTCTAAACCACCAACCTTAGAGCACAAAGGGAGGCAACCATGACTTCAGCTGTATACTTAGTGGAGGATGGCCTTGTTGGGCATGGGTGGGAGAGGAGATCCCTGGTCCCATGAAGGCTGAACACTGAGCGTGGAGGAGTTCGAGGGTGGGGAGGGAGGAGGAGGGTAGGCGGGTACACACACTTGTGGAGACAGGAGGGGGGATGTGATAGGGGGTTCCTGAGAGGTAGGGGGAATGGGGTGAGGGGATAAAATCCGAAATGTATTTTAAATAAATAAATAAAAATAATAATTTTAAGCAATATAATAATGCATGTTTATCAATGTAAAACAGCGATTCCCAGTTTTTTAAATTATGCTTGTTCCCTCAAACAAAACAAAACTCCAGAAAGATAGCTACTATGTTATATTATTAATGGATTTTGAAATATACTATTCTTACTTGATTAGTTTTATAAATAAATCAATTTGAAGATTGTTTTTATTTAAAACAGTTTTATGGGCAAAATTAAGAAGATTCCAGTATCTGTCCCCCAATGTGTAAAGCTGTATTATGAACTAAATGTGATTTTGAAGATAAAATTTCATTCTTTGAGACAAAGTTTCCATCATTGGTGACCAGCGGTATGAAATAAAACTTGTTATTACTGCTAATTGAGTTGTCTTGTTTTTAGTCAATAGTCCTTGATTTTCATATCCCCGTTATAGGAGGTATTGTGTCAAGCATTGTACTTTTTGATCTTCATATACAGGTAGAACAGATGCATGTTTCAAATTACCTTGAGGCTAAGGAAATCGCTCAGCAACAGGGCTGTTGTCCTGGGCTCAGTGCTTAGCATCTCAAAGCAAAATAACATGTGCTTGAATGTATAATACCACTCCCACTTACTGAAGATTTCTATCCTAATCAGTTTTAACTGCTTTAACAAAATACGGATCACTGAGTGGCTGAAAAGAGCTAAGTTATTTCTTTCTCACCATTGTGGATGTTGTGAAGTCCAAGATGCATATGATGGTAGATTTAGTTCTGAGTGAGGCCTCTCTTCCTGTCTGACAAGTGGTGACCTTTTTACCATGATAGCACTGGTAGATAATGAGCACTAGAGTCTTTTCATCTTTCAGAAAATAAAATGGTTGAGTTAGTCACAAGGACCTTTCACCCACAACCTCCTTGAAGTCTAATTACACCTTGATGAAGTCTAATTACACCTAATTATCCTGATATTATATGTTGATATTTCAACATATAAATTTGCTATTTCATCTATCATAGTTTTTAAGTAAAATACATTCTGGCAATGGTGGCCCAAACCAAGTTTGTAGCATGGGATGATTTTCAATCACCAGACAGTCAAGAAATACCTTTCTACTTTTTCTAAATTTATGCTGGGGATATTAAAACAGAATTGTGTGTAGAAAACAAAAATAAAATGTGATTTTTTTCTCATCAGTTAATATAACAGTATTTGAAAAATAATTTTACCCAGTTTTTATTCAATATTGTCATAGATATTCAGAAAGTCATCTGTCCAGAATGTTATCTATTCCTATGTAACAAATGAATTTAAAATTAGGTGTTTGAAACAATAAACTATTATGTCCTTGTTTGCTAGAGCTAGGAATCTGGCAGATTACTCAAGTTCCTATGGCTCAACATTTGTCATTAGATTGTGATCAAGGAGTATATATGGAGGTCAGGATCACTGGAAATTTTGATGGGAGGAAGAACATTTACCTTACAACTCAGCCCACTTGACATTTTGGTCAGGATTTATTCCCTTACATGCAGGCCACTGCAAATGATTGTCTTAGGTTGTGGTAGCTGCCTGGAAGTTCAACAATGATGCAAGAAGAATGAGAGAAACACTTCCAAAGAAGGGTGTCAGTCATTTCAAAACAAAATTTCAGAAATGAAGTAAAACTAGTTGTGCTAAATTTACTTTTTGATGGGGTGTCAATAAGCCCAGATAATTCATCAGTGGAAGTGATCCAGTGGTTGTAGGTGACACAATGACATGAAAACCAGGAGTGAAAAATAACAGACTTTTTTAGTGGCAATTCAACATGCCTTCCTTCTATTCAAGATTACATTTAATGTACACATGTCATATAAAATTGCATTTATTTTTTAAGTAAATAACTTTAATATTTCTTTATTATGCCATAAATTACTACTAAACTTCATCAACTTTAAGAGAATTAAGTCCTTAGCATACAGGCTTGATAAGATTGTCTAAAAAAAATTTTAAAACCTTAACAATAGGATGAAAAAGCACAATTTAGAGTGAATATTAGTAGAGTATATCTGATCAAATAAAGATCTCTGATAACCAACTTTTTATATGAAGAGAATAAGAATGATTAAGTGAAAAGTAACTTCTGATTTAAAAATCATATTCCCCTATAGTCTGAAGTCTAAATATTCACAAGAGAAAAATGAATTAATACTATACAAGCAGTGTGTTTATGGAAATTGAAAAGAATGCCTTGTTACCATCCTCTTTTCCATTTGTAGCCTTAAAAACAACAACTTTTGAATTATGAGAGTTTTGGAAATAAAATTAGCATTCATTGAATATGCTGGGATTACTTGAATGCTACCACTAAAATCACGTTCACAGAAAAGTGTCATAATTTGAAATAACTGTCAGATCTTGATAAAATTAATTATAAGCTCATCTTTATTTGACTTTAGTAATACCTTTTTAGTGTAAATAGCAATATTCCTGTGGTGCTTTGTGCAAACATACAGGGCAAATTGTTTAAAATGGCAACTCTCCATTGTAACTACTTCAGTTGTGAAAAGCAACAAGCTGCAAAAAGAAAACACATAATGTAAAATTGGAGATTGAAATGTCCACACTCCTCTACACAAACATACAGTATATTCCTAGAAATTCAGAAGACCATGATAGTATATGGGGTAAGTAAATTCTGAAAGATATCTGCATCCCACAGGTTGGTTTTGCATCTTGCCTTGAGCTTTTTCATCACCAGGTAGTGGAGGCTAAGACAAGTTAGTTGTCAACTGTCTTTTTAAATGCTGAACATTTACACCAACATGTAACTGATTCTGAATGGATTTCTGGCCCAAGGTATTTAAGAACACCTTTATTCCCTTGTATAAAAACATCATTAAGCAAAGAACAACAAGAAACTTAGAAAATTGATTCAGAAAAATTACTAAATAAAACAAATATGACTACAACAAAAAATTTAAAAAGGAAAGACTTGACAGAGCAAAATAAACTGAGTCTGAATTCTGGATCTTATAATACATAATTTTTAATAGATATATAGTTTTAATGAAATTATTAGAAGGTAGAAAATGATTCAAACCAAATGTTGTATAATATACATAATTCTCAAATCAATCACTATTAAAAGAATAATATGATGCCTGTATATTAAACATTTTTAGATTTGTTTTAAGACAGAGTCTCTCTATATATAGCTGAGATATCCTCTATATCTCTATATATAGCTGTGGATATCCTGGAATTCACTCTACAGACCAGTCTAGCCTTGAACTCAGAGATCCACCTGCCTGTGCCTCCTGAGTACTAGTACTAAAAGTTTGTGTCACTTTGCCTGGCTTAGATTAACAACTTCAAATAGTCAGTGATCCTTTTCAATCTTAACTTGATTACAATGCATATAGACAAATACTAAAACGTTCTTTTTAAATAGCTCTGTGATGGTAATTTTCTAGAGATTAGCATGTGACTTAATGGATTGAATGGAGAAAATTCACCATGAAAGTTACAAGGTTCCAAATAATTACCTGAGTAAGTCTGAATAGAACAAAGAGATAAAGGAAAAGGCTGTGTTCTCTGCAAAGAGTATATCCTTCTTTTAAAGGAGAATTTCTTTTTTAAAAATTGTGTCTTATTATGTTTTATTTTTATTTTATTTATATCTTCTTTTTATTTCACAGGTCCTTTGTGTATATGACTTCCAGTTTGGTACTTTTTAAAATGGGATTCCTAAGTGTACAAATGAGTCCTGGATGTCGGTTTTTTTTTCTTTCTCTTGGGATTTTTTTTTCTGTTTGTTTTATACTTTTCCTACATGTTTGTATTTGTATTATATTATATTAATTCCTTAGAGGCCTGTTTGTTTTCTAGTGAGAGATAGAAACGGGGTAGCTCCCGATGAAAGGAGAGGAGGGAGGGAAACCATAATCAAGATGTATTATGTGAGAAAAAATTTACTTCCAATAAAAGGGAAATAAATAAACAAATAGAAAGAAAGTGGCTATGCAGTGTTTGGCTGTTATAGATATGTATTTTGCAAACATCACTCTGGGGTAAGTGCTTTGGTAGCCTTACATCTAATTGCATTGTGTTGTCTCCTCAGCTTTTTCACTCACACTGATATTTTTTCAACACAGGTTGTTTTGGTCCAAGTCTTCAGGCTAACTAGAGCTTTCATTAGCAAGAATACTGCTGTTTCTGCCTAATGAATAAAGTGTAAGGGAACAGAAAAGAAAACTACATTTCTAATTTTTCAGAAAATGTGTGATTACATATGTCAAATGTTCATTTAATTAATATAAACCTAAGCATCAGTTAGGTATGTTCAGTATAAAGCTTCTTTGATGGTTAAGAAAACTTCCAGCCAAACAGAATTTGACATTCTAATAAGAGGAAGTAGAGCATTATGCTGCAGTCAGTGTAGCTGACTCAAAACCACCAACCATGCTGAGAAAATTATAGAGCCTCTCCTTGTGCCCTTTAACTCAAATCCAGTAATCAAAAGATTGATTTACTTCTCAAACTTAATTTGCAACTTTAATTTTATTACTTTTCTCGAACTAGCTAGATCTTTTTAATCTATTGGATCAACTGCAGCTGTGACTCTGCTGACACTTTGGGATGCACCTTACACCTTAGTGATTCCCAGTCACAATGAGAGGAATACTTCAAACTTCTGGCTCTCCTTTGAATTAAATAATGTCCCTGACTTGAAACATTAGAATAAGATTTTTTCTTCGGAGAGAGGAATGTATATTTAATAATTAAGTAAATTTAAATAAGCACTTTTAAAAAAAGAAATCTTTTTTTGAGTTTAAGGAAAACTATTGAGGGTTGTTTACCTCATACATAGTGGAATGGAAAGGCAAAGTAAAAGAATATTGATACTCACAAACAGGACCATTGTCCTGGAAGTAAACACAAAATGTAAACACTTTAATTTTTGAAGGTTTTTAAAAATACTTTTTATCAGCTTTGTAGTTGATTTGTCCTGTTAGAGCTGCCCATGTGCATGAGGAATAATACATTGAGCAATACACGTTGTGAAATTCCCCAAGTAAAAATTATTTAAAATAGACATTTGATCCATTTTTAAGTACAGATGTATGACTACTTGGTGTTTGTATATATTAGAGTATCCTAGACAGAAACCCACCCTGACGGGAGCTGACATACATTGCCAAACAACCAATTATTGCAAAGGCAAGGTGGCCATTTTTTTTTCAGATGATATAGAAGGACCATTTTATGATAAATTACATTTGGGGACAATTTCACATTGTTCATTGAGTTTAGTATCTCACTAAATATTTTCTTATTTCCTTCTACACTATGGGATCAGGGATTGTGTCACAACATAAAAATGACTGACCTGCCTCTAGAAAGCAAGGAACAATAGAGTAGAGAGAAAAATCTCTCTGGGCCTGAATTCCTGGAATCTGACTTGGGAGGGCCTAGAGACGAGAAATCTACCAGTCAGTCTCATTTCCTCACATATTTTGTGTCTTATGTCACCTGCCTCATTACTCACTCACTTGATATTTTTATACCTTTAGAACATTTAAAATGCAACACACACACACACACACACACACACACACACACACACACACGCACACTCACGCTTCTGGATAATTTGAAATTCAAAAAGGAAAATTATATAACCACACATATGACAATCAATCTTAGTTCCCCTGACTGTCTGCCTCCCATTATCGATCACATACTGCAAGATATCTTCAATTTCAATTATAGGGTTTTTATAATATGTTTGTTCTAGCTAACATGTCCTTAGCTCATGTAACCATCCAACTTGTTCAAGTTTCCTTAAATTTTCTATGGGTCAAAATTTTTTCTCTGCCCCATTTGGATCCAGCCTATAAATTTAACAGGGGGCAGGTTTAATAGCATTTTTGGCAAAGGCCTCATATACATTTCCCTCTTTTTCTTAGGTCTGAGTAAATATTCTTTGTGTCCAAGGTGGTTTTCAGTTTCTCCATTTCTTCACTAGAACAACTAAGTATTTAGTATAAAAAAAAGATAATGCCTAGTCTTGTAAAACTTTCATAGAGTTTTGGGGAAATGAAGATAAAATTACTCTCTTCCTCTGTGCGCCTCTCTCTCTCTCTCTCTCTCTCTCTCTGTCTCTCTCTCTCTCTCACACACACACACACACACTCTCTCTCTACAAATACAGAAAATTAAATAAATATACAAACAAACAAACATCTTTACCACCTTAGAGAACAGAAGGACTTCCAGTAAGATTATTGTATATGGTATTCAAAAATCTAAGATTGAATTATTTGGCATGAGACATCATTATTTCCACAAACTCTTAGCCATAACGACTGATCACAGAATTACTCTATCCTTTCCCCATCTTCAGCATTCTGATGCTTAGTCCCTACAAAGCATACATGGTACCTATTATTTTTTGTGAAGGCCTCCAAAGCATTGAGGGTTGATTTTTTTTTTGTGTGTGTGTGTGTGTGTGTGTGTGTGTGTGTGTGTGTGTGTGTGT
>JANHMN010000005.1:10128266-10211572 GCA_030674055.1 Rhabdomys pumilio | reverse complement strand
TCTCTCTCTCTCTCTCTCTCTCTCTCTCTCTCTCTCTCTCTCTCTCTGTCTCTCTCTCTGTCTCTCTCTCTCTCTCTCTCCAAAGACAGCTAAGGATAGTTCCTGCTTTAGTTGTTCAGGACCCGCATGAAGCCTGAGCTGGATCTTCTACATATGGAGAGTCAAGTTCCAGTCTGTATATCTTCTTTGGTTGATGGTTCAGAGCCCCAAGGGTCCAGTTTAGTTGACTCTGTTGGTTTTCTTTTGGAGTTCCTACCACCTTTGTGCCCTCAGTCTTCTCGCCAACTCTTCCATAAGAGTCTCTAAGCTCCATCTAATATTTAGCCATGGGTCTCTATATCTTACTTAGTTAGTTGCTGGGTGGAGCTCTCAGAGAGATCCATGCTAGGCTCCTGTCTACAAAAATATCAGAATATCATTAACATTATCAGGGATTGGTGATTGTCCATGGCATGGGTCTCTAGTTGGACTTGTTATTGGTTGGCCATTCCCTCAGTCTGCTCCATCCCTTTTGCATGCATTTTTTTTTACAGAGAATAAATTTGGGATTGAAAGTTTTGCCCATGGGTTGGTATCCTTATTGCTTCACTGTGGTTCCTGCTTAGCTACAGAGGGTGGCCTGTTCAGGTTTTCAATCCCAAATATTGTGAGTCTCAGTTAAGGTCATCCTCATTGATTCTTGGAAGCCTACTTTATCCTAGGTCTCTGGAATATCTTTAAGATAACCCCTACCTCTGCCCTGTCAGTTGTAGATTTGCTTCATTCTCATGGCCATCTCCCCTGTCTCTTCCCTCACCTGATCCGGAAACCTCCACCTCCATTCTCTTTTCCATCACCTCTGTCACTAGTTCCCTTTCTCTCTCCATCTGCCTTCTCCAACTATTGTTGTCTCCCTTCTAAGTAAGATTTGAGCACCCTTTTTTAGGCCTTCCTTCTTATTTAGCTTCTTTGGATTTGTGGAGTGTAGCATGGATATTCTGTATTTTTTGGCTAATATCCACTTATGAGATGAGTACATTCCATGCATGTACTTTTGGGTCTGGGTTACCCACTTAACATGATATTCTCAACTTCCATGCATTTGCCTGCAAAGTTTATGATATCTTTTTTCCTTTTTTTAATTAGTTATTTTCTTAATTTACGTTTCAAATGTTTCCCCTTTTCAGGTCTCCCCTTCAGAAACCCCCTATCCCATCCCCCTTCCCCTGCCTCTATGAGGGTGCTCCCCCATCTACCCCCACTCCCATCTACACTGGGGCATTGAACCCCCACAAGACCAAGGGTTCCTTCTCCCACTGATGTCCAACAAGGCCATTGTATAGATGTACCACATTTTCTTTATCTATTCTTCAGTAGAAGGACATCTGGGTTTTTTCCAGTTTCTAGCTATTATGAATAAAGCTGCTATAAACATAGTTGTGCAAGTGTCCTTGTGGTATAGTGGGGCATCTTTTGGTTATGTGCTCCGGAGTGGCACAGTTGGGTCTTGAGGCAAAAATGTTCCCAGTTTTCTAAGAAACTGCCAAATTTATTTCCAAAGTGGTTGCACATATTTGCACTCTTCAGCAATGGAGGAGTGTTCTCCTTGTTCTACATCCTCTCCAACATGTCCTGTCACTGAAAGTTTGAAGCCAAATGATCCTCAATAATCCTTACCTTAGCCATAATAGGAAGGAACTGTATGGTTCACAGGAAGCATTCAATAGAACTTGGTGAAGAATACTGACACACACAAAAAAATGTAAACATAGTCTGTTCCCACAAATAATAAGAAAAAAAAATGGCTGAGAGCATATATATATATATATATATAGTGTTAACATTTTTCTTTTAATATATACACTTTTGCATTGTAATCATTAAGTTAATGTATAACTTGTAACTTTGTCCCTTTTGTTACAGACTTGAAATATGCTGCATTTCAGACCTTGACACATTCTAACTTGTTTCATCCCAATCTTGACCCTCCAGTCACTTAACTATTTAAATATATTATATTGCCCCAACCCAGGACACTAGTGTCACTGTTCTCAAATCTTATACCATCTTTTAGTACAGCTCACATTGAGACTTGTGTCAAACCATTAGAGCTGTTCCTGAAGTTAACATTTTTTCTGAGAATAAATTCAAGACAAGGCATTCTTCCCTGGAGACTTATGTAAAATAAAATATACAAACCAAACACTTGAGAAGAATAATAACAGTGACAAGCCAGAGGACACATACACCTCAGAATATGAAAACAAAACAAAACAAGCTCAAAAATAACAAAAATGAAGGAAAATATCCATTAGTATAATCCCATATGCTCATGGCATCTGGCTTCTCAATACTAGAAAACAAAGACAATGAGAGTGCATAAATGCCAGGAAAAGATTGCAAAGCCCTAGTGATAAAACATTGTAAAAGCCAACAAGATTTAAATAAACAGATCAGAAATTTCTTTCAAGATCTAGGGAAAATTATAAAATAATTTCAAGTTACAAATAAGAAAGTCACCAAAGAAAACAAAACAACTACTAATAAAAAAGAAAGGCTTAAAACTTTGGAGGAAAATTTCAGGAAGGAAATTAAGAGACAGAAAAGAAACAAACAATTGTGGGAAGCCATGGCAAGGCCTTACTCTTGGCAAACACTTACCCTTGGCTCTCCTGTCTACTATTCTTTCTGCTTACCTTCCATGATCCACTTGTCAGTTCTCAGAACTTCAAACAAGGCCTCATAGCAACCCACCTTAGTAATCCTTCTGCCTGATCTCTAGATTTTGCCAACATCCTGCTAGATAGATGTTTTTAGAACCCCTGGTAATAGAAAGGCGTTGTGAGAATAACTTAGTTAGACCCCACAGCTACAGCTAGCTTCCTCCACCTGCAAAGTGTTCTTTCCTTTTCTACCTCTCCCCATATCCTGTTTTTAGAGTATATAACTGGTGTAAACAATAAAAATTTTGCCAGCTTGATCAGACTCCTTGACTTGCTGTGCCTCCTTATTTTCTCTCACATCTCGGGTCCTCTCTACAGGGTCTAAAGGGTCCCACTTGATTGTCCAGCTGGCCTGGATAAACAATGAGAGAGTCTGTAAATAAATCTACCAATCAAGAAATGTCTTTTTATAAATGATTAACAACAGATATGACTCAGAAGAACAAATGCCAGAAATAGATGACAAAGTTGAGGAATTAATATTGAGACATAGCTAAAGGAAACAATCATTGAGCATGAACAAACTTCCATGAACTCTGGAATACTCTGAGAACACCAAAAGTAAGAGTTCATGGCAAAGAAGAAAAAGCTGAGTTAAAATTCAGATGACCCAGACAAACAATTAAATGAAGTTGTAACCAGGAATTTTTTTTTTTTTTTTACCTCAGAGAGCCACCAAGCATATATTTAGAAGCCCATATATACATGACCAGAGAAAAACTTCCTTACTACCTATCATAATGAAGATATCAGAAATAAGAAGCAAAGAAATGATATTAAAAATTACAAAGAAGAGTCTGTTTGTTTCCTAGGTAGCATAGCTAGATAGCTAGAGATATACTAAGAGGAGTCTGTGGACACAGGATATGAATTGACAGCCAGGACTGCAGGCAAACAGATGGCCATGGGCCAGGGATTGCAGAGTCCACTTGCTCCTATGCTGAGAGGAGATTTTCCACACAAACATTCAGAAAGCCTGGTGCTATGACCTCTATAAGCCACTTATTGTTTTCTACTTCAGCCAACTCTGAGCCTTCCAAACATACCTCCTGCCCTTTGGTTATCTATCAGCAGTAGGATATGTCAGGAGGTACCTATTCTTATCCAGCCTCAGGGGCTTAAGTCAAAGCTATGCTACTTAAAGGGAGGTTGGCTGGGCAACAAGTACAAGAAACTCAGTATGGACATCTCCTGTACTATACCACTATACTTAAACCCGTGTTCACTGGATGCATGGAGGTCCTGAAAATGAATATTGGATCATTATAGATCAGTGTGGAGAGTCCTACAACAAAATTTTGTATTACTTTTGACATTACATTATAACTACCTCTCAAAAACATCAAAACTCCAGGAATTGATGGCAAAAGCAAAATATTTCATCCAAGGACCAGTAAAAGCATTCCAGACTGCCATGCAAGACAAGAAACACTCCCACCAGCTTATGGGGAACATTTCCATCATCATATTCCTGAGGGAAGAGAACTGGCTAATTGAATCTATGGCCAAGCCTGTAGTGAAGCTTCTGTATAATACAAATAATAACAAGTAGTCCTACAGCAGCAACTATGGGGACTTGCTGGGAAAAATGGAGATTTGACAAGCTATCTCTTGATTAAGAGTTGAGTAACCTTTATCAAGGACACCATAGATGACCAGGTCTGCTGCTGGTCTTTCCACAGCTAGAGTTACTATCTAGCAAAAGTGTGGTGCATCTCCATTATGTATGCCACAAAGAAGAATTGAGCTACTATGGAATTCTCAGGATCTCTAATATATAAAAAGTGCAATAGCCTGCTTTATATGACACCTCAAGACCGTGAAAACTCCTTTATGAAGATCATGAGTCCAAGCCACACCTGGCTTTCAATAGAGAAGAGACCTGTGAATTGTGGGACTATGTGTGCTACATCTACCATAAGTCAAGGGTTGCTGTCATTCCATATCACAAATATATTCTTACTCTGTTTCAGAAAAAGCATCATGGAGGCATGGCCTGATTCTTTCAGTCTGAGATCTGGTTTAAAAGACAGTGCTCTTTTCTAACATGCTGTATCATCAGCACTCACAGTCTGAAGTAGAAGGATCACAAGTTTGAAGCATACTTGACCAAAAGAAAAACAAAACAAAACAACAACAAAACAAACAAAAAAGGATATTTAACCAATCATCTTTGAATTTTTTCATCTTGGTCATCTAGATCAAATAACCCCAAGAAAGGAAACATGCCTAAATTGGAATCTGTAGTTTTAATAGCATCCCATGGGAAAACACATCTGACTACTATATTGCATGATCACATAACCAACTCCTTAAGGTCTAACAGTAGTATTCTTTTTGATTCTCATTCATGAGTGTTCTCAGATACCAGACATACTGTCCTCACACAGTTTCAGGTTTAAAAACTTCTATGGTTGGTGCCTGTAAAAGCAAATTTCTGCAGAAATGTTGTGGAGCCATCAGCTGAGGACAGCCAGTTCATAGTCCCATGCTTTCAGAACCCCCGATGGGTGCTATTGCCATACCTCTACACCTGATAATGCACCCTGATATTACACTTTATTTTAATTTTGTCTGTGGGCAGTAGTTGTACACAGTGATGAATCTCTAAATAAAGCAACTGAGGCTAACTTACACCTTTTTATAGGACATTTCTTTTGGGTAATTTGACCATGGAAGTAGCAAACACTAAAGAAGGTATAAGTTCTTACCTAGGAACTTACCTTTCATCCCTTTGTTTAGTTTGGTCATCTTATGGGAAGTCTTCCCAGAGACATGTTGTCATGAAAAGAGCTGTTCCATCATCGAAGAAAGCAGTGTGGCCACTGATATTCCTTCAGGAAGGAATACAAGCTGCCAGTTTTATCTGTCTTGACAGTTCTTATGACTGCCAAGTGACGGCACACAGCTCACTTCTCAGAGCCTATCTTCAAACGCTAGTTTAGGGTTAAACACTCACAGGCATTGGACTTGATAGAGCAATGGAAATGTAAAAGGTGACTTATTAATCAGGATTTTTTCAAAAGTCACAATATTGAATGTATAAATAGCTTTAAGACCATCATGTCAGATAATTTAGTGATCACCTAATATTTCTTCCAGATTTTATTGGAGTTAAGGTTAGAATCCTTTATATGGCCATATTCAGTTTTTGGATTTTAGACTTTCCCACAGATACACACTGGAATGTTGCAGCCTGAAGTCACTAGCCTACTTTCTCCACTACTACCCCATAAGTCCTTTAAAATTCAGACCCCTATCTCCCAGTAGAGGCATTTCCACTTTGTTCTTTGACCTCAGCATCTTCTTTAACCTCTATTTTTATACTGTGATATTCAGATCTTCATCTGTTTCAATGTCATTGAATTTATAGTCACAAGAAAGCACAGTATTCTGGGGATGTGAACTCATCTTAACTGAGAATATCTTCTTGCTCTTAAGAAAAACACATTTAAACTATTGTCATGATTTTAGGTATTTTCATTACTTGAACTTTCTGGCTCAGGGGTTTGTGAGATTTTCCAGTTCCATTCATAAAGTACTGTTTGGCAGGATGCATTTTTCAACCTCAAGCAGCACAGCAGGGAGAAACAAAGTGTGGATGAAGGTCAAACTTGAAAATTGCTATTAACAACAAATAGCAGCAATGGGGGTTGTTGAGGCAGGTACATTACTATGTTCATTCTGAAGGGTGACAGAGGTCCTTGCATGAAAGATGTTCTATTTCATAACTGCAATCCTATGTTGATCAGTCCAATTACTGATATTAAATACTAATTATTTCAAATAAAATTGTGTTATCCAGAACAACCCCAGCCCATAGGAAAAAAATCCTGAACTTTCTACCTGGGAACCTGCTGGCTGCACTGGCCTGGGAAGTTCTGTAGCAGGCCTCTTGCAGGGCTTTGTCCTCTGTTGCCATTTCCTGGACACACAGTCAAATATTGCTTCAGACTCAGATGTCTTCCCCTCCCCCACCACTTTGTGCCTTTCCATTACCTGGAGGCATTCTCCTCCTAGGAACAAATACAGCAAATGAGCCTGGGAAGCAAATAGGTCATCTTCACTTTCTTTTTAACCTCTATTTCAATTCTCCCTATCCCAATCCTCTCACCAGCCCTGAAACAGACTACTTGTAAGGACATTTCCTCCTGTTCTGCCTTCATTCTCTATGGACTCAATCAAACCTTGCTGCAGCAAGCAGACTCATAATTTCTCTTTCCTATGGATGCTTTCAGGCACCTATGGTCTAGTCTACCCTCTTTCCATCTTGTAATCTCCCAATACCTAAAAGCCCTTTATACCAGGACCTCAAGTGGCCAGAATGGCAGAAACTCATACACTATCCTTGTCCTCTGTTATGATCTTCCCCTCCTCACCTTCAGCCCTGCAACATGCTTTTATATCCATCATCAAACTCAACTTTATTTACTGGAGACTCCAATTCCTGATTCAGACCAATTCTACCTAGTTCTTTTATTCATGTCTGTTCAAATAATTCCTTACCTTATTATAACCTATATGCAGGATACCCATTTCCCACCATACCTTGAACTCAGTGTGGACACACCTCTAGGTGAGAACAGGATCCACTTATGTTTTTATTCAAACCTCTGCCAGACTTTTTCTCTGTTCTTTTGTTCTTCTTTGCCATCCATAGGCTTGCAAACGTATTTCCTAATATACAACTTGTAGGCTTCATGTACTCCTAAGATCCCAAGTTGACCACAGAGACCAAGAATGGAACATTCACCCAAGATAAACAAGACCAGATAGCAACATGTAGACTCAGAATTGACCCAAGTCCAGATGCCTAAACATTAGGAAAACATGATCATTAACAGCCAAAAAAATATATCTTTACCACAACTCAGAAAGACTGTTAGAGTAGGCCCTAAGAAATGCAGTATAGCTGAATCACAAGGTGAGGACTCTAAAATAGCTGTTATGAATCTGTTCAAAAACCTTAAAGAGGATATGAATAAACCCAGTGATGATGTCTGTGAAATACAAACAGTAGAATAAAATGATGAAATCAGCTAAAGACACAAAATAAATACTGAATCACTAATGAAAATTAAAACAAATAAAATAGGAAACAGAAGATTTAGGAAATCAAATGAAAACTCAGAGGTAAGCCTCACCAACAAGAACATATGGAATGGAAGAGAGAATCTTGGGAATTAAAGACAAAGTAGACAAGCTGTAATCCATAGTTAAAAGAAATACCTATATAAACAATCTGGGCACAATATATTGAGGAGATTTGAAATAGTATGAAAAGACTGATTTTACAAATAATATGAATAGAGGAAGGAGAAGAAACCCATGTTAAGGCATAAACATATTTTCAACAATGTAACAGAAGACAATTTCTCTAACCTAAATAAGATACTTACTAATATACAAGAAGCACAGAGAACTCCTAATAGAATGAATGAAACAGTTGGCTGTTTGTTTGAGAAAATCAGTAAGATTCATAAACCTTTGACCAAAGTCAAAGAAAATCCAAATTAGGGAAATTAGAGAAAAACTTGGGTCCATAGTGATAGACATTGAGGAAATTCAGACAATAATGAAGACACATTTTTAAAATTCTGTACTCTAATAATAAGTTTGGTTAAAAAAATCAATGAAATTCTTGATCTATATGACCCACCAATGTTCTCATCAATACCAGGTGAAAAATGTAAACACACTCATAACCTCTAAACAAATAGAAACATTAATCATAATGGTCCCAATCAAAAAGTCTAGGGCTGCATCAACTCAGAGCAGAACTGTATTAGATATTCAAAGAAGAATTAACATCGCTTTTTCTCAAATCATTCCACAGAAACAGAAGGAGTATGCCCACATTTTTTTGATGCTACAATTACTTGATACATGAACTACATAAAGACCCAACAAAGAAAGAGACCATTTTTTTTTACAGGCCAATGTTCCTTAGAAATGTACATTCAGAAGTTCTCAATAAAGTACTTACAAATGAACTTTAAGAACACATCAACAATGTCATCTACCATCACCGAATAAACTTTATCTCATAAAGTAAGAGATGGTTTAACATGTATAAATCAAAAAAGGTAATTACCATATAAACAAAGCAAAAGCAAACAAAAACAAAATCATGATTATCTCATTAGAAGCAGAAAAGGCCTTTTGCAAAATCTAACACCTCTACATAATATCTTAGATCTAAGATACAAGGTGAGTACTTAAACAAAAAAAGCAAAATACAGCAAGTCAATAGCTAACATCTAATTGAATGAAGAAAAAATTAAAGCAATCTCATTAAAATTAGGGACAAGAAAAGCTGCCTAGACATAGAGATATAGAGAGATATAGATATAGATATATCTCCAATATATAGAGAGAGTTCTCTATATCTCTTCAATATAGTACTTGAAGTTCTGCCTAGATCAATATGACAACTTAAAGGAGATCAAGGAGATACAAATTGGAAAGGAAAAATTCAAAGTATCTTTATTTTCAGTTGATAATGATAGTACATATATATGACCCCAAAAATTCCACCAGAGAACTCCTAGAGCTGATAAACACCTTCAGCAAAGTAGCTAGATATAAAATTAACTCAAACAAATCAGCAGCCTTCTTAAATACAAAAGACAAATGAACTGTGAAAGGAATCAGTGAAACAATACTTTTCACAATAGCCTCAAAAAACACTATCTTAGAGTAACTCTAACCAAACAAATGAAAGATTCGTGTAATAAATCCTTTCAGATATTGAAGAATATATCAGAAGATGGAAATTCTCACTAGCTTATGGATCAATGGGATTAATAGAGTAAAAATGTCCATCCCATCAAAAGCAATCTACAGGCTCAATGTAATCTTCATCAAAATTTCAACAAAATTCAGCAAAGAACTTGAGAAGACATTTATCATCTTCATGTAGAAACACATACACATGCACACAAACACAAAGAAAGTAAAAAAATAAATAAAATAAAACCAAACAAAATAATAACAAAGAGGATAAAAAACAATTTTGAATGATAAAAGAACTACTGGAGCTGTCACTATCCCCAATCTCAAATTGTATTTCTGAGCTATATTAATAAAAACAGCATGTTATTGACAAAAAAATAGACCCACTAATTAAATTGAAACTGAAGACCCACACATAAGTCCATACACCTGTGGATATCTGATCTCTGAGAAGAAATTCATGCATACACACTGGAAGATAACATCTTCAACAAGTTATGCTGTTTAAAACAGATGCCTACATGTAGACGATTATATATATATAATATATACCAACCTGCACAAAATTCTAGTCCAAATGGATCAAAGGCATCATCATGAGGCCAGATACACTGATTCTGATAGTGGTGCATAGTTTAGAGTTTTGAACTCATTAGCACAGAAAAAGACTTTGTAAACAAAGACAGCAATAACACAGACATTAATATCAACAGTTATAAATGGAATCTCAAGAAACTGATAACCTGAATGGCAAAGGTCATCATAATTATGACAGGTTACAGAGTGACAAAAGATTACATATCTGATAGAGGTATAATATATAAAATAGGTAAGAAGTTAAAAATTACAACACACACACAAACAAAACTGAACATCAAGAAAACAAACCAATTATAAAATGGGATAGAGATCTAAACAGAGAATTCTCAACACAAATGAATGAGAAACATTTAAATTAATATTCAATGTTCTTAGTCCTCTGTGAAACACAAACCAACTACTTTGAGATTTTATTGTCCACCATTCAGAATAACCAAGATCAATAAAACTAATGAAAGCTCGTGCTGGTGAGGATGTGAGGTGATGGGAACACTAATCAATAGCTGGTGACACCACAACTGTGGAAATCAATGTGGCAGTTCCCCAGAAACCTGAGAATCGATCTACCTCAAGATCCAGCTATACCACTCACGGGCATATATCCAAAAATTCTACAACCTACTACATAGAAATTTGTTCATATGTGTTCAGTTTTGCTTTATTCATAATAGTCAGAAATTGGAAGCAGCCTAGATGCCCATCAATGGATAAATGCATAATGAAAATTCATATTTGTACAATGTAATATTACTCAGGTGTTAAAGAAATCATGACATTTTCAGGTAGATGGAATAATCTTGTATGAGGATGGAATTATCTTCTTGGTAGGAGAAATTATCTTGTGTGAGGTGACTCCAAAAGACATATAGGATATATGTTCTCTTATGTGAGTGTTTTTTGACCTTCCTAATGATATGATGATTAAACATACTTTCTCATGTTGTAGTGACCCTCAACCATAAAATAATTTCCATTGCTACTTCATAACTGTGATTTTTTGTGATGTTATGAACTGTAATGAAAATATTTTTGGAAATAGAGATTTGTTAAAGAAGCTGTGACCCACAAATTGAGAACTGCTCTCTTATACGTGTATGTATGTTAGCTCTTAAGTCTTTGGTAGGTATTTTACAATTGATATAAACTACAGAGATTAGATACAGAGACAGGAACTAGGAGTGAGGGAAAGGTTTACTGGAGAAGTAAAAATATAGCTGTTGAGAGACAGCAGCAGGGGAGACTGTAATGAGGAGGTTAAATGGATCAGAGGATTTAAAGTTAGGTAAGGGAGGGAACAAATAGACAACCATCTGAGGGATTATATATAAACCTATAATAAAAATCTATTAGCATATATATACGTAAATGATATAAATCTTTATGGATTCAGCAAATAACAGGGAGAGAAAGTCCCAACTAGATTTCTCTTGGCACCAAAAGAAACTTCCAGTGCCAGGAGTAGGTAACAAGTGATTGAGTTGCAGGCTAAAGGAGCCTCATGGGAAGTCCTAAGCAACTCAGGCTATTGCCAGGGCTACTAGTTGTTGTCTGTAAACAGCCTGTAAGACCCCATGCTGAAGATAACACCTAAACATCTCACTGTAAAAGAAAAAGTCAAGCTGGTGCCTAAGAAGAATTACTATCTCAGAACTTTGACATATCTGACTTTTGTTGAAACCCAGTAAGAAAAAATAATAAAATATAAAGTTTATCTGTTCTAAGCTATGGAACTTTAAGTGTTAATCTAGCTGGACCTATAAACAAAATGATCAAAAGTACACTCTCCCAGGAATTCTGGGTTACCTGAAGATATTCAGAAAAAGTAAAGAGAACTAAATATCCCCTTAATATTAAATGTTTATTCTTCTCAGAAACATCTCCTTCAATGCAGATTCTTCCAGATATTCCATCTTGTGATTTTCACTTAATAAAAACTTATGTATCTTGGACCATCTTTCCCACATACATACACATAGGGTACCTTCATTTAAACACTTACCATTGTTTTAAAGTTAACAGTTATTTGCTTATTGGAGGATTTTTCCTCACTCCTTTTTTTTCTGTGCAACTCATGACTTCATCAAGCATAAAGTTGCCAATAAATTCACAAGTTCTAAGGATTTCATATGTGTGTTTATGTATTGCTTGTGGCCTGTTTGAAGAGAGTTTGCATTTTTGCATACATACATGCATACATACACATACATACACATATATATTTTCAGAGTGCTTGAATGTTATGTGTATATGTTTCTGTAAAACACTCAAGAGATTAGCATCCTTTTTTCATGATAAGAAACCTCTTAGTAAAATGTGGACAGGAACACTAAATGTCCACCACCTATCATTTCAAGGATGTGCCAGTTGATCTCTGGAGCAGCTACAATTCTACTAAATAAAACTGAAGGCAGCATCCAATGCAGCATGAAGATTTTGTTACTTGCTTCAGTTGTTTTCTTGAGTAATCAATGTTTGGCATAACGTTGTGGATATGAGGTTTTACATTCCTTAAGACTCTTCAAATCTATGCTTTCTCTCCTGAGCCATGCAAAGTCTACATCTGGTGGTGTTGCCACAGAGTCCTTGTGGATCTTCAAGAGGCTTGGAGAAGCTTGGCCTAACTCTTTTTGCTCTTACTGATCTAGGCCCAAGCAGAAGCCTGGCATTGCTCTCACAGGATGCACTCCACATGCTCGTGAGCCTGACAGTTTCTGGGCCTTAGCTGCAGGTACCTATTACCTCTCAATTGGCCATGTCTGGCTGCTGAGAAGGCATGGGGGTGGAGAACAATTTGCATACCCATTATACTCTGGTGCTTGAGAGAAATATAAATAGATTTCTTTGGGGGAATAGCTTCCTGCTCCAGAAACATACTTAGTCTTTTCCACCTGTACTCCTCTGGCATCTATACTTCCATTGAACTTTTACTCAGGATTTACCCTTATCGAGGCTCACAACCCTGATTTTGGCTTTCTGGCCATTTTCCTTAGAATGTTTAGCAGAGAACAAATGTTGGTAAACTTCATTGTGAGTGATAGGCAGGGTAATTTGTTTTTTATTTGTCCTAGTCCTTGATTGTTTTAGGACTTTATAGACACAATTTACATGCTGGTCTAAATCATTTTGATCTGCTCAAGTCTCTCCTGTCTCATAAAGATTATGTCTCACCATAATGCTCAGCAGAGACACTAAAGCCACATACCAAACCTAAGCTTCCTTCTGAATCAACCTCATTCTTAATTCTCTCATGAACATAGTTAGTCCTATGAGGTCTAGTAAAATGGGCATCAAGTACTTCTCTTGTCCTGAGTTTTCTCAGTAATATACACACTTCCTCTTTTGCTCTTGATATTCATGGGGAAGCTCATCTGGCAGTAATCAAGTGTCTGTAATGACTCTTATGTGGAAGCTATGAGGTACTGATTTCCTCAGATGGTCTTAGATTAAGTGTCTTTGTCTTGAAGAGGGAATAATTACTCAATTTATCTGCATCCATACTACTCACACTAATCCCATGTGCTATAACCTATGAGCCAGCTTGTAAGAAGCTCTCTCAGTTATTGTTTACAATCTTTTGCCATTTAAACAGTTTCCCAATTACAATTTCCTGTGTTGACTCAGTAATAAGGCCTCCATCTTCACACTGTACCATGGATTTTACTTCCTCTGTATGAAAGGTGGGACCAGAGGGTATCAACATATCTATTGATTTTTTCTCTATTTACTATCTGATTCCACCCATGGGTTTTAAAGTTTCGAGTAGGGTTTAATTCTTAGTAAGAGATCTAATCTGTACTTTCATTCTCATTTCTTCTCTCCCCTTTCCCCCTTTCCCTTTTCCCTGCCAATTCATTAAACAATGCAGGGCATAGCATGCACATGTTTTGGGCATTGTGTTGTTTTTGCAATTTTTCCCATAGGTGATCAAGTTCTTTCTGGGAAAACAGCACAAACCTAATAAAATAGTTACAAATCTTATTGTTCAGAACAATGGCTATATGGTTGATATTATGACCTGTTTTTAACCCTGTCCCTTACTACTTATATTCAGGAATAGTATGTTTTCATGTCCATCAATAGTTTGGGGGCTAACTTCACATTAGTAATACACCCCATTCATGAAGGAACTTGGTAGTTCAACACTTTGTAGAGAAAAATAAGTACTCTGGGCTTTTCCCCAAAGATAATCTGCCTTCTGAGAGATCAGCTATAGCCACATATGAGAAAAATACAACTATTACAGCAGAGAGAAGCTATCTTAAGCCATGCCACCCATAGAAGACAGACAGCTATATCAGGATCTCTCTCAAGACATTCTATCCTCAGATAGCTTAGCTTCAGTTGCATGTCCCATCACACAGAGCAGAAATAATACAAAAGGGTCATCTCAAACTCTTCATTGGTTTTGTCATGCTTTTCATCAGGGGATGAAATCCTGAGAGATCTTTTCTTGGGGATCTCTATAAATCTCTATATACTTTAGGAATTGGTGATATATTCAAGAAATAATTCCATTCAAGCTCAGTTTGATAAAACAGTCATTTTAGTTATGGTTATTTATAGAAGTATGGGTAAAAACCTTCTTATCATCAGTAATTTGTGTGTAGTTCTGCCAGTGAAGAACACACACACATATACACTCACAGTGAAAAACACCTAAGCCCCCCCCCACACACACACATCTCTGGGAACTGTTAATGGTTTATACACTATATATCTTTGGGGAAGATTGTGGCCACATGAACTTAGCACTAGAAATTGTTTTAAGAGAAATTGTGAATAGACAAAGAGTAAAATAGATGTGTTTGAAGATAGTCCTCTGGTCCAGCTTTGATGCAACAGAAGTGAAAAACCATGGTACAATGTGAAGTTAGAGAGGAGAATGGCCTCATGAACGATCTCCTATAGGAACTGACAATGGTCTTTATATTTTTGGGGAGAAGGATGGCATTTCAGGACCCTCCTCACAGAAACTCTTAACTATCTAGAAGTCTTGGTGGAAATGTTGAGGCCTCATGAGCCCTCCCTCCTGGTGATTGGTAACTGTTAACTGCCTATATGTCTTCAAGGATTTGTGACCCTCGATCCCCATAAAAACTGTTAACTGCCTATAAATCTTGGAGAGAAATGAAGCATCATGGGGCACTGCCTCAAGGAACTGTTAACTGCCTATTTACCTTGAGGGAAGGGAATGGATTCATGAATTCACCTCCCATTACAAAAAGTAAACAAACATAATCTTATGTTATTATCCTTCATGTTAGCAAAACTGCTGATAATTTAAGAGGACAATATTTATGTCACATATGGAAAACCATATTCCAAACATTACACCTTGAATTAGGTAATATCTTACAGATATACTAATAAAATTCTTCACAGTAAAAGTTGTAAGAAACAAAACAAAACAAAACAAAACAAAAAAAGCAGGAGGCACTGTCCTAAATCAAAAGAAACTCAAGAGAGTGGTACTTTGGACTTTATGTTGGAACAAAAAAAAATCAAGTTAGATGATACCTCAAACCTCCCCAAGATTTATAAGCAGTTAATAGTTTCTATAGCTATTAGAAGTCATGATTCTATGTTCTTTCTCAATGACATATAGGCAGTTAACTATTAGCAGTTACAAGGAAGGGAAGGACTGATATGAAACCCATATACATATTGGTTAAGTGAAAGACTTGTATGACAAGATCTTCAAATCTTTGAAGAAAGAAATTGAAGAATATATAAGAAGTTAGAAAGATCTCCCACACTTGTGGATGGGTAGGATTATCATAGGAAAAAGGACAAGCTTACCAGAAACAATATACAGATTCAACACAATTCCCATCAAAATTCCAACATAATTCTTTACATACCTTAAAAAACAATACTCAACTTCATATGGAAAAACAAAAAAACCAGGATAGCTAAAACGATTCTGTACAATAAAAGGAACTTTTTGGTGGTATAATCACCCCAGATTTCAAGCTGTACTACAGAGCAATAGTAGTAAAAAGTTCATAATTCTGGTATTAATAAAGACATGTTGATTAATGCAATCCAATCTAAGAAGCACAAGTAAATACAAAACAATTACATGTAATTTGCCAGAAAATAGGTGGAACAAGAAAAGATCATCCTGAGTAGGGTAAACCATACCTAGAAAGACAAACACTGTATATACTCATTTATAAGTGGATATTAATTATAAAGTATAACAACAGACCAAAAGAAGCTAAGTAGAAAGGAGGGCCCAAGGTAGGATACTTGATTGTCACTGAAAAGAAGAGATAAATTAGACATTGGGGTATGTAGAGGGATAGGTCTAGGAGGGGAAGAAGGTGAGAATGGAAACAGGAGGGATAATGTGGGGGAAGGATGAAGGGAGAGAATTGTGAGAGAGACAATTGGATTGTGAAGGACATTTCTGGGATTAACTAGAAACCTTGGAGAATAGAAACTCTGAGGAATATATGAGTGTGATCTCAGCTAAGACTTCTAGTAATAGGAGATATGGAGTCTGATCTGAAATCTTCTATTAACCATCTTCTAATAACCAGCCAAAGCTTCTATTGGAGGGACTGGAACACCAGCTTAACCACAAAACTTTTGACCCACAATTTGTTCTGCCTACAAGTTGTGCAATGGTAAAGACTAAACAGAATTTGAAGGAAGGGCCAATCAATAACTGGTTCAGCTTGACACCCATGTCATGAAAGGGAGCCCATGGTTACTATTAATATTCTGCTATACTTGTAGACAGGAGCCTAGCATAATTGTCATCAGATAGGTTTCATCCAGCAACTGATGGAAACTAATGCAGATAATCACAGTCAAACATTAAGTGGAGCTTGGGACATCCAGAAGAAGAAGGGGATAAAGGATTAAGGAGCCAGAGGGGTCAAGGTCACTGCCAACCAGAAAGCATGCATGGGAGAGACCTATACCCTCTGCACATATGTAACATATGTGATAGTATTCTATGTAAATCTATGTAAATCAAATTTGGTTCATCAAATTTGATTTACATAGAATCATTTCTTTGGTTTGTTCGTTGAGGCATGCTATCCAGAATGAAGAGATGTTTATTCATGCTCTTTAAGAAAACAACATTTTTTAAAAAAAATTTGTGAGTGTGTGCGTGTACATGAGTGTGTTTGAGTTAAAGATAGGAGAGTCTGTGTTGAAAGAAGTACGAGATCTTAAGCAATTTGACCAGAGACAATAAAATGTCTGACATGGAAAAGAAAGAAAATATTGCATGATGGTTTTGTGCACGAAGCAGTGTGTGTGTGTGAAAAAGTACTAAAAGATTTTTGAGGGGAAGGAGGTCTGGACATGATTAAAGAAGGACAAGGAAAATATTTCAATGAAGAAGGGACCATAGTATTTATGTATGATGAATTCTATTACATTCTATGCTAATTTAAAATGAAAGTCTTATATGTAAAATTATACAAGATGATAAATCTAAACATTTTAATTAATAATTTTAAAAGATATTTTCAATGGACTTCAAGCATACACATACACATACATACACTTACACACATACACACACAGAAACACACACACACACACACACACACACTAAGTCAATACATATTTTGACATAATTTCTATGTATTTCTGAGCCTGGAGTGTGAAACATTCAATAGTTAGAGACAATAAATATGTAGCTAAACATTACAAAAGGATACATGGTTAACCAATGAATTTATGCATAATTTCTACCATAACTTTCAAAATGAGGGTCTCTGACAATTTGATAGCTGGGCATTTAATATTCCCTTTATATGGCTTTCATTGCTAAAATTATACTTTCCAAACTAAACATTATTTTAAAACTTAAATCTCAATCATGTTTTAGCATCATCAGTACTTAGTAAATGGATCCACGTAACAGTTGATGGTGAGATCTTTTTATTTAGATTTCATTTTTGCCTGTGAAGAAAGATGAAATACAAATGGTTTAAAAACTTCTCATTTTTAAAACTTGGTGACTAGTATAGCATGTTTTCTAACATTATTCCTTATTTAGTGTGTATTTTCCTTAAAATTTGACTAGCTTTCAAACAAAATCCTAAAAGGCATTTACTTTTTAAATAAAATGATAAAAAAAAGGTAAGGTAAGTATGTATATCAAATTTGAGCTATTTTTTTCAAATATTTATTCTTACAATTTTTATTTAAGTACTTCTTAGGGATAGTTAGTGAAATGTAAATCTTTTCATTACTACTCTTTTATTTTCAACCACTTGTTGTTAACATACATTTTTATTATTGAACATCATATAGTATAATTTAAAATATTGTCAAAACTGTCTTTCGGTTCGGCATTAAAGAACTCTCATTCCCCCATTTTGTGTCAGATATACTGAAGTTTGCAACTATTAGTGAAAGGAACAGGATATATTTCTGGACATACTAAATATTGTGTTACTTTAACAGAAATGTTTAATTATCCAAGTTTTCATTTAATTTTATATTACATCTTTCTCAAATCCTGACCTCTGAAATAATTCAGCTAGCACTAGACATAAAAATCACTACATCATTAATCTTTTCATAAAGATACTTCTATTTATGCCATACCCCTAATACTGCTTTGCCATAATAGTTTGAAAGTATGATAGTTTTTCAGTTCACTAGGAATATAAATAAAAACTGACCTGTGAGTTTGATGTTTCCCACCAATGGTGATACGTGGCTGTATCCAAATTGGTCACATTCTGTTTACAGTATGTTGTAATAGTTGCGCCTTCTACGAATGAAATAGAAGAAAGCAAAGCATAGTTTTACGAAGAATATTATCAGGAATAATAGGAATACTGTCCACGTGATCATAATTGTGACAAGCAGCCGCTCATTTGAATCAAAATCTAAATCTTTGTCCATGATTAAATAATGAAGTTCGTGCAGAAAGTATAGCCAAGGGGAAAGAAAAAGCCAAGAGTCCCTGGAACTTCAAACTGCTCCTTCCAGTTCAGCCAGGCTTGTAAGACATCTACAGGGTTTCCTGACACTTTACTAGTTACCTCACAGGCCTAGATAGATGTGCCAATTGTCATGTCATTGCTGAGAAGGGAAGCAGTAGCCATGGCAATCTGTAAGAGGGACAGGCTTTTTACTCTTGACCAAACTCTCTTTTTTACTAGTTTTAAACAACTCCAGTACCATAAATATAAAAGAGAATAGAATATTTTCTACAGTTTTCTTTCCCACATCATCATGGTTTTTTTTTTTAACAAGATATATATATAAAGTATATCAATTTGCTGTATTTTTCTACTCATGGATTTTTCTACTAAAACCAACCTATAGATTCATTGTTATCAAACATTTTCTAATAATACTCTTCAAGGAATGAGATAAAAATCAGTCCAGAAATACAAATGGTAATGCTCAGCCAAAGCCATTCTATTCAGAAATAAGAGCCAAAGCACTATATTTAAATGACCTTAAATTGTACAACAGTGCCATAGTGTCTAAAGTAACATTATACCAGAACAAAATTAGATATGTAGATCATGGAACATGATGGAAGACTTAGATAAATTCACACAGCTTATGAATATCTAATTTTAATAAAGATGTCAAAACATGCACTGAAGTAAAGTTAGCCTTTTCAGTAAATGGTTATCTATCTGAAACAAAACAAAACACTGGATATCTACCTACAAAATAATATGTATGTCTCTTATTCTATATGCTGGATTAAAAACAGTTATTTAAAAGTTGAATACTAGAACTGCACATAATATCTGCCTCCATTTCTACTTACCAACTCCTCCCATAGTTCTCACATCTCCTCTCCCACTTCATGTCTTCCTTTCTAGCTCAGAGTACAGTTCGTGTCACTACTGTGTGCATGATCATACAGATTTAGCCAATGTAACATAGGTCACTTCCCTACAAACTGACTGCCAAGAGCTCCTCAGCTGAGGTAAGACTTTCTGAGCCCCTTCCCTATCAATTCTATGAGGTTAACTGACTTTTCTTATGTAGGTCTGATATAAACAACTACATATGCTGTGGTCCATGAAAGAAACAGCTTTGTCATGTGTGGAAGACATTGTTTTTCAACAGTCCTCTATAAGACCTGGCTTTCGTTTTCCTCTTCTACAATGTTCCCTTAGCATAATAATAGGAGTAGGTTTACATCTGTGGCTTACACATTCTGCAACCATATTTATTTTTTCCCCGATACACAATGCCAGGTATGTATTGCCTTGTGTGGAGTAGACTTTAAATCTAATAGAAGCAGTTGGTCAGCACAGTAACTTTTGTACTTTTGTAACTATTGCACACATAGGCACACCAGTACGGTTGGCCTGCTGGCTATATTGTAGCTTATATTATTCCTAAATCTCTAACACTGTTAATCCATACCTCCCCATCCAAAGTCTAACACAGCTTTTTCTTACTATGAAAGCTAGCCCACAGAAATAAGACTTTTGGTCAGTACCAACTTGATTTTTTCATGTCTTGTCAAAATATGTAGCATTTTCCTAATATGGTATTAGCATCAAGTTCTAGTGGGCCAAAAAAAGCAATGTCAATAAGTCTGTGGGGTATCTAGGACCCCTTCCTCAACCAATAACTTGAAGTGTAATACCTCATACTTAGCACTGCAAATTTTATTTTATAAAATATGGCTTCTGGTAGGAACATTATCTACCACCACCACTCCATGTAGAATAGATAAATATATTTTTTAACATATATAATGGGGTTACAGTACTTTAAGGTTCCATATAAGGCATTTTAAAACATTGTCATTGTTAGTTACTCCTCCATCCATCATGTGCTCTGGCTTATACTCCCCTCCTCCTTCACAGCTGAAGGGTTCTGTAACTGCATTATATATGTTATAGAAAGAGAAAATCAGGTGTGACTCCGTAATCACCCTCTTCCTCTTAATACCACCTGTGTTCTTTTGTTCCCTTTTCTTAAACTCCCCATATAGCCCCTTTCTAGTTTTCTGGTTTCTGCGGGTACTCTAAATTAAAAACACAAATCTAACGATCCAAATCTAGATTCATGTATGAGAGATAACACAGTGTTTGTGTTCATGGGCCTTGGATACCTCTTTCAGTATAAATGTTTACATTTACATACGCTTATCTGTAACTTTCATAGTTTAGATTGTCAATAGTATGTTTGAGTAAAAACATGTCTGTACCCATGAGAAGAAGGAACATATGTCATGGCATGCATGTGGAGGTCAGAGGGCAGCTATAAGTAGTTGATTTTCTCTTTCTAGTGTGCATTCTAGGCAATTAATTCAGGCGATTGACTCATTTGGCAAGTTTCTACCTGCTGAGCCATTTCACTTGTTCAAATAGTTGGCATCTAAGTCAAAATCTACAATATTCCTAAATCATGAAACATTAATATCATTATAACATTTTAGTTTGTATCACAACTTTACACTTGAGAATTTCTGACAGTGCATAATAGTTGCTGTAACTAGAGGAGTAAGTGAATAACACTTAGTCAGAGGTAAATATATTCATTTTATGAAATCTTATGTATAAAAAGAGGTTCAGGGCCAGTTTTCTAGATGTCTTGAGCTAAGTATCAAACTGCTCAAGTTTTCTCATAAATAGGTAAACATTAAAGATTAAATCCTTAAGTGGCAGGATCAATATGACTCAATAGTTTAGAAGAAATAAATTTGTCCTGAGATTTAGACATTACTTGATCTTTAATATATATGACACCCCTCCCACACACACATACACACACACTGGAGTTCCATGGTTGAAAATATTTGTTGGACATAGGATTCAGAGGACTGTTATCACATTATTAATCCATTGAAAAATAAAGGCTATAAAGAAAGGTTAATAGAACTAGTTTTGTTCAGCTTGGAAAATAGAAGGCCAAGAGGGGATTTAATAATGGTCTTTAAGTGTATAAAGAGCTATTACACAGAGAATGCTCACCAGCTGGTCTCAATCTTCTCCTAGGACAAAACAAGGGGAATAGAGTGTAAATCGCATCATGAGGGATTTTAGGCAAAATGTGAGGAAGAATTTTCTGTCAAGGAAACAGTAAACTGTGCTGCCTGTTAAGAGTTCATCTGACTGTATCTAACATTCCAAACACTATACTAATTAATGTTAATTTTAATGTATATTTCTCCAGAGCAAGTTGCTATAGGTCTAAATTGCTTCTGCAGAAGACCACTGCCACAATCTATGTATTGATTTAGAAGGCAAATATTGTAACTTATTTGTTTATCTAGTGAGTTAGAAATTGAAAATCTAGAAAAAAAAAGTCTAACTTGGTAAGATCTAAGTAATACTTGTTCATGTTGATATACAAACACCACTGTACCATGCAGGTAGAAGGATGAAGGATGTGTGACTGCTTGAAGAAAAAGGGATACACGATAGCATAAAGATTAATTTTTTTTCAGGATAAGGGCAACAGTGGTAGGTCTCTTACTCCCTTGCTTCATGAGAGCAAGATAGTTTGTATTGTGTCAGCCCGTACAATGGTGTAGGTGGATATGCACAGTACTAAAATGAAGATAATCCCATTTTCTCTAGTTCAATTCAATTTCTAATACTTTTCAATACTTCTTCCACTGCAAATTTCTTCCTCTTGAGGTTAGTGTGGATTTTGGTTCAATTGTTTTGTTAGATATTTTTCTTCTATTTTTCTACATCCAGATTGAAATAGGAGAAAAAAAGATTTTGGAAATTCATTAGAGATCAAAGTCTAAAACCAGAACCTTATATTGATACCAGCTGGCTCACTGGTTATAAGTGAGACCATTTATTGGCTCTGTATTTGTGGTGATGCAGAACAGCAAAATTTCTATTATTTTTAGTCTATTTCCCTTAATATATATGATAATTTCAATAGTTTATAATTACTTTATATCTTAAATTTCATCATCTTTGAAGACAATAAGAGGATTGCAATGAAAATTAAATTATTTATGAATAAAAATCTACTGAGCACTCGATACATGAAAAACATATAGTAGTTACTTATATATCTGACTTATTGAATGGAATCACTTTTTGTATTTTCCCAGACCCTCCCCCTCTCTCTCGCACACAAACACACACACACACACACACACACACACACACACACACACACACACACGAAAAGAAGATGGGTAGTAAGTAAACAAAAAGAAAGGAAAATAAATCTTGAGTCCTAAGATCTCCAGTAATTTACCTTAAACTCATATTGATATAAAATTCCTCTTGAATATTGGGTTGCTCTTGTTAATATGCTGTAGTGGCTTGAATGAGAATGACCCTTTTAGGCTCATCTGTTGGAATGTTTGTTTTCTGTTTGTATACTATTTAGGAAAGATTAGGAGGGACATTCTGACATCCTTGTTTGAGCAGGTGTTTCACTGGGGATGGGCTTCGAACTTTCAAAGTCCATGGCACTGTCAGTCTTTTCTCTTCCACATGCTTATGGATTAATATAAGTTCTTAGCTACTGCTCCGCCACTATAGCTGCCTATATGTAGTGATGCTTTCCACCATGATGATAATGAAATAACTCTCTGAAACTGTGAGCTCCGAATTAAATGCTTTATTCTGTAAGTCGCCTTAGTCGTACTGTCCTTTCACAGCAATAGAACATTAGCTAAAGCATGAGCTCTAAATTATGTCTGTGTCTTTATTAAGACAATTAGAATTTTAATCTTAAATATAATCTCAAGTGCACCAAATATTTTGACTTTCTTTGATGTGAAACACATTTTTCTCAATCTGTTTTTATGTTGCATTGCTTGCTTGGTATACACACTCTACTTCTCAAAAAATGCTGAGTAATTTTCAGAACTGTTTTCATTGGAAATGCTCTAATTTTGATTTTTGTAGGATATGTAGTTGTGAAGTGATGGCATATTGTTGTTTTGGGCTCTGTAGATCTGTGATTCTCAGGTCAGATAATCCTGAATGAATAAATTAAATATCCAAAGCATATAATGGGATTTCTAAGTAACATAGCACTTAACGGACAATATATAGCAGTTGCTGTAGTGTGTGGACCTATCTGGATACTTGTACTACATAACTTTATTGCTGAATTTGGAGAAGTTTCTTGTTTTTTGAAAAAGTGCTTTCACATTTTCAGTTTACATCTCACTGCAAAGCAATCTCATTTTCCCCTAAAACAGTATACCCAAAGGTAATCAAAGTCCTAATTGTATAACCCCTTGATTTCTTCTCTAGTCATTTCCTTTGAAATCATTCTCTGACATGTCATATTATTAATCATTTGTACCAGTGCCTTTTAAGGTGGAAAATCAGAAAGAATATGAATATTTTAGTGAAAGGCTTATAAGTATGAAACTCTTTCCAGGGGAAATGGAGGAAATGAGAAGTCAAAGAATGTGCCATAGCATCAAGGTCAACTCAGATTAGTAACATGTGAAAGCATAAGAGCCAACTCTGGAAAACAAAAGGAAGATGGAATTAACAAAACACACTTGGTGAAATTACTCAGGTAAAACTAAAATTAGAAGTAGAATCTAAATCCACAGAGGAGAGAAAACTGGTACTTGCCAGCAATTTGCTGTTTGGGGCAAAGATATTTTTTTATAAAAGTGTCTGGGCCCCAGTTATTGTTTACTTTCCAATATTCTGTCAGCGCCTCTCATTGGCTGAGGACTATAGACTGCAATATTCTTACCTTTGACAAATAGCACAACACACATGAAAGCTGAGGACTTTTTTGAGAAATTAGTTTGAATTGATAAAAACTATTTACCATTTGTCATTCAGGCTCATATTTCTAACATTGTCACCACTTTTCCACATAATATGAAGCAAATACCTATCTTATAAGCAACAGTCATTATCTACTCAACCATGAAAGACAAAGAACTTATCAATCATCGTATTTCTCTGAAGAAAATTTATCCCTTCAGATTGACATGGGACTGCTTATGATAAGTGTCCTATGGACTACTTTGTTAAGTTCCTTATCTCTAACTCTCAATAGACAAAATGCAATAGGATTACTTTAAATTATCTAATATGTCACAGGTCATTGTTGTTGTTATTCACTTCATTAAATGGATGTGACTCTGTCCAGTCACTCAAACTAGAAAATGTCAGCTCACCCAAGAATCGTTTTTCCCCTTGTTTTATTACATTTTTAAAATCCATTATAACTACTATTTATTCTACCATATCTCAGCACTTTCAGTACTACCTCCTTGTTAAGTCAGGATTACATTATTTTTCATTAGATACCTTAAATAGTCTTCTATTTCTCTCTTTCAATTTTTCAGTTAGTAACTGTGTCCCATGTTTATTCATCTGGAATACAAATGGAGTCATATAATTTTGACTCTGTGTCAAAACAAGGTTAAAACTCCTTTAACACAACTTGCAAGGTACCTTATAGTCTACTTTGTAAGTAACTTAGTGAATATTCAATTTTACCTTATATACTACTTTAATCATTTCACCTCATTAATTAATTTAAGATTACATAAAATTATTTAACACACAATGGATTTGGATATTTTTGGTCTTTTTAAAATCCTGTCTTTTTTATATGCAAAATGTACACAATTCCTTTTCTATTGGAATTAAATGTATTATTTAAAGTTTTATTAAACATTATTTATTCTGTGAAGTTCCCTTTCACTATCTACATTTCTACATATGCCCTAATTAAATCATTTTACTGATAAAACATAAATGTTGAAATATGTATTATAAATAGTATATGTGTCTTTAACCTTGAACAATTGGAGCTCAATTCTGATTTGCTTCAGGAAGAATGTGCTAAAAGAAAAGAATGTTTAGAAATGCCTAAAAGTAATGTTTAGAAAACTGCCTAAAAGTTATGCTAGATAAATCATTTTAGTCCACTGTTTTCCAAATTTTGTTATCATACATTCTTTTTAACCTGTATTTATTATTTGCATGTGTAGGTATGAATGTGTATGTACATGTATCATGGTAGACATGGGATGATCACAGGAAATTCAGAGGAATCTTTCATATCTTTATTACCAGTTCCAGATATCAAACTTAGTTCACCAAGTTTGTGCAACAATCACAGTTACTTGCTGGTCCATCTTACAAGCTCTACAGTAACACTCTTACCACCATTGTTATAATGGCATTATACAATGTAATTAGTATACGTTGTTATTCAAATCCATTATGTGATAAAAGATAAAAGAAAAAATGAAGTTAACAAATTTTTATCCCTCTTTATTGCTTTTTAGAAGTTAAGCCACACTGGCAAGAATTTCCACTTCCTCTGCTTGGTATATATGGTTGAGTTGTTGAACTTACTATTAGAGATATTCACTAAGAACTTTATGATTTTACATGATATGAGAAAAAAATTATTTTCAAAAGTGTCTTTAAGCCAAGAAATATATTTTAACATGAATAACTATCAATGTAAAAATCTTGGTAACAATGTAAAAATACTTCATCATATCTCCCTGAAAACACTTTATAGACTTTTTTTTTTTTTTTGCTTAAACTTAAAGATTTCCTAGAAGCAATTTCAAATTTTATAACTCTTAAATAGGAGAAATATAGAAAAATCCTGAGATAAGTAAAGGTAAGAAGCAGGCTCAAGACAAAAGCACAAAAACTTATTAGTAATCAAGTAATCAAATATACTTTATATTTACACAGAATAAGAGCTATGCCCGGGACTATAAACCTGGTCAAAATCCCAAAGCTGGAATGACTATAAATCTTGCTGTTTTCTAAATTGTTATGCTGTCAAGCTGCTTTCTAAATATGTATGTACCAAAAGATTTGTAAGTCTCTCAGCCTTAGTCAGGGTACCAGCTTTTTGCAGTGAGTAATTTCTGAGGCAGGAACTCAGGGCTGTTTGATATGCTAAGAATAAGTGACTGAGTTAAGAACAAGTGAGCTGCAGAATGGTAATCTATACACACAACCTCCTCAAGCCTCAGGATGCATAACAGTTGAGGAGGTAGAATAATTTTAAGAGTTGGAGGATTGGCAAGAGTACTATTAAATCTTTGTTCTGGACAAAGATGTTGCAAAATTATACCAGTTGTCATTAGCTGCAAAAGACATGAAATAAATCAAGTCTATTTGTATTCCAGAATTGGGTATGGAGGGGCTTCTGAGGACCTATCTAGTCCTAGGAAAGGAGCCACTGGCAGTTGATGGCTTCTGAGAGAGAGAGAGAGAGAGAGAGAGAGAGAGAGAGAGAGAGAGAGAGAGAGAGAGAGAGAGAGAGAGGGAGAGAGAGAGAGAGAGTGTCAATATTCCTTAGGGCTTTGGATAGTGGTATTAGACACACATTCCAGTGGATGGACACGACCATGTACATACAGGAAACACTAATTGCATTTAGTGAATTGTATACAAAGGAAATGACATGAAGTTGTGTAAATGTGTTTGGGAAGTAACTAATGGGAGTAATAGGAGAGTGGATTGTTGATACAATAAAGGTGTGTGTATGTGTGTGTTTGAGTTTGTGTTTGTATGTGTATCCTTGCTCTGTTGTAGTGTTATAGAAATTTGAAAGTTTTATTTGTTTTTGCATCCTGTAGAAAGAAAATGAAATTCCTGTTTTTCAAAAAAAAAAAAAAGTATTTCAAAACTCTTTAAGTCTAGTAGAATTTCTGGTTGCCATAGTGAATATCACAGTAATACTCTGAACATGGACAATTGAAAAGCAGAGGGATATGGAGTTGGGTGGTTGAGGAGGTGGATAGGATCAAGGAGGATTTGGGAGAGGGGAAACTGTGACTTGAATAGAATTTTTTGTATGAAAAAGTTTTTAATGAAATAAAATAAAAGCCTATCTGTTATATCAAGGAATACTTTATATGGAGTAACATGTAGATAACTGTGACACTGCTAGTCACTGAATTTGACAGTTTAAAGAATATATTTCAATCAACTAATGAGTAATCAAAGAATTATAGTGCTTTTTAGTTCCTCAGAGCACATAAAGATTAGAATTTTTAGAAACTGAATGTTCTTGGATCTGAAGGAAAATTTACAAGGTAGTGCCTACAATCTATGGTGATGTATCCCATGAATATGTAGTGATATAAACTGAGTAGTTGGAAATGATGGAGTATGGAATGCCTCAGAGGAAAAAAAATGTTTCTATTTATAATATAGAAAATGTGAATAGGAATGTAGAAATTTTAATTATAGTGTTACAATATTTTTCTTAAGTTATTATGTAATTAGACCTAGAACAACCACTAAAAGATATTAATAACAGTATATTTTTAAAGTAGCATACGAAATGGAGTATTAACCAACAGTTAAACCAGAAATTAAACGAAAGAATAAAGAGGGGAAAATGTAGGCTAATATTTATATTTTTTAAAATCTACTTTTATTAAGGGTACTTAAATGCTTTAACCTCTATTTAGCCACAATCCACCAGATGTAATAGAAATGAAAGGTTAATAAGGCAAAGGAGGATGTGGACCTGTTTAGAAAAAGTTCTTTCGGGAAAATCCAATCTGCATTGTCAGGATATCAGCAGTTCATTTCACAAGAATTAGTAGCAGTACCTCAATCCACTCACAAATTCCATTCATGAATCAGCAGTGGCAGTAAGATCCAGAGAAACCTGGATAGACCTGAGTCCATGGAAACAGCAAGAAGTCACTGAAACATGACCAAACGTTCTATGGTGTGTTTCTTTCTATGAAGTCACTAGAAATGATGACCAGCAAAGAATGGCAAGGTGAACCAATACCACAGAGCATAGTCCACATTATTTTGGGCTATATTTACAACCTTTCCAAACATCATGTGCTATCTCAAGCATCTGCTCTAGAAGATTGCATGCCTGTTTTACAGGCTGCATCCAGAATAACACCACATGCCTGTTCTCAGCAAAACATTCTCTCACATGTCTGCTTCAGCAAAAACATCCTCTTTTCCAGAAAAACATCACATGACACAAGTGAGTCTCAAAAGAAACCACAATTTTCCACTTCAGAAAAATATGCCAAAGAAATATCAAATAGAAATATAAGCAGAATTGAACTTAAACATATTAGTAACCAATTAATTATTTCCTGGTTTCAGTAAAGGATTTAGGATTTTCTGAATTACCCTTTTAAAACCTGCAAACAAGCTCTCAATAATTGTATTAGAGATAGATAAACTATATATTTTAATTATGAGAATTTTTTTAGGTTAGATAAAAATAACCAATACAAGTCAGAAATAATTTACTTAAGAGCTATTGACAACATGAAAAAAAATTAAAGTAAAATGAGAACATAGCCCATGTTGAGAATAAGACTAAGAGCTGGAGAGGCTACATTAAAACTGGAAATCTTCATGACAGAAAGTAATTAAGACATGAATAAAAATGTTTCATAATGTTAAAATGAGTTTGAAATCTAAAAGTACTAAGAATTATGAATTTGTAAAACCATAATAGTATGTAGTTAAAATTTTGTAAATGTAATGATGATATATGTCCGTTCCATTACTGAAAGTACATAAACTTTTATCAGTTTCCATCTAAAATCTATACCACAGATCCTTTAACCAGATAGGCTCTTGGTATACATTGGCTCTCCCTCTACATGCCTTAATGCATTCACCTGGCTGACTCTATTCAACTGAATTTTTGGAAAGATCACTTGGAAATGAATTTTTTCCAAAAGAAAAGCTTCAAGATGATCTTTGAAAAAAATGTCATCAATAGCTGAAAAATTATTGGTTGAGAGCAGTATAATTGTCAAGACACAAACAAGCACAGTATTTCAGAATAAGAAGTAGTTAAGAGCTGAAAACTTTATAAGAAGAAATTATTAAAATAATATTAGAGAAACTGATAATAAAAACTTTAAAATTTGCTAAGATTTAAAAGTGTGATAAGAAATCTGAACACTTTGCTAACTTCTGGAATTAAGAAAGTCATTAGTATGTTGAAAGACATTCTGCCTTGTACAGCATACCCTGTCTGGATCCAAAAGCTGATAGGGAGATGAAATGAGTGATATAGAAAGTATCTTTCAAGAAATGTATCTATAGGGCCCTTGGATTCATTCCAAAAGCAGATGCTCTAATAGTTGGCAAGAAGAAATGTAAAAGTTCCCTCTTTATCTTACCATCTGCCTCATCAAAAATAAGAAGTTTAAATTTGATGCATTTGAATCAGTCTGTATAATTTGCAGTATGAAAAGGATAGAAGATTATGAAGCTACTTTTGTCATTCTTAAAGAAGCCTGCTATAGCCATGTAGTGGAGTGTGTGGAGTCCCACAGAAAGTGCAACAAGTCACAGATCTGAAACAGCAAACATGAATATTTCTTAAAAATTAACAAGAGATTCAAGGCAGATGTTGTATGGGTTTAGGGACTATTCAGTTCGTACATAGTAATCAAATATACTATGTGAAAATACACAGAATAACATAATAGGAAACATTTCAGAGTGAGAACTAATGTGAAATCTATTTCAGGTACAAACAATTAAACAATATTACCAACAACCAAAAATCTAGCAAAATGTCACATGGAAAGGATTTAAAACAAAAGTTGTAAGTCAGAAAACAAATGGAATTTTATATGAAAATATGTTGTTAAAATTATTTAAACTTTCCATCAACAAGTTCCATTACTTATTGATTGACTTGGAAAAGTGATAATTTTCAAAAATAATTGATAAAGATAATTTAAAAATTAACATAGTTATTAACTTTTTAAGTTTTTGTAAATTTTGAGATTATAACATAAATTACAACATTCCTCACTTCCTTTTCTTCACTCCAAGCTCTCCCATATTCTTCCAAGCTCTCTTTCAAATTCATGTCATCATCTTTTCTTAAGTATTTTTGCATGCATATATGTACATATATATACATATACATATGCATATATACATATGTTTATTCACAGCTATTCCTAAATATGATCTGCTAAGTCCATAAATGCTTGTTTTCAGGGCAGACTATTTGGCACTGAAAAACCAATTGGTGTGCTCTTAATAAATAATGTTAATTATTATTCAAATATTTCATCATGAAGTAATTTTTGAACCGTTATTTTCACTAGTAAATTTGATGGGAATTTCTGTATTAAACAAAGTGACAATAAAACAGTATTTTATCAAAATATTTTCATTCTATAATACCATCACAAATAACTAAAAAAAATCTAAAATATTCATTCCAGGAAAGAATATACCATATCAAGAGCTCATACAAATACAGATACAAATGTTAAGAAAAGACTAAATTTACTTTCATTACTTTATACATGCAATTTGTGAAATAAACCATTATTAAGTTTTTCATCCAAGGAATTATGGAAAATCAATTTATATTACCATATTAAAGAGATAAAATGGAAACAAAAGATTCTTTCAAGCAAAATGATTTGATACTATCAGGGTCCTACAGTCATAGATATGTCATTTAAATATTCATTTTAAGGGAAACTTAAAATTCACAACACTTGGCTACCTTGAAATTAAAGTAATATATCTTTAAAATATTTTTTATTTTCTTATTTTTTAATTGGGTATAAGTTAACACAGAGACCTACAACCATTCAACGTGCAAAGAACAAGAGGTTGGGATAAATCAGTCTTAAATAAAACATTCAAGTCACAATTTCTTTCCACAAGGTTCAGGTAGAATATCACTTAAAAAGCAGAAGAGTATAGGACGCAGAGTATAGGGAAAACTGATGTGAAATACTATTTTCTGGATGTCAGTTCTTTGTTACCTATGAACACAAACCATCTCTTATTGCATACATAACCACTCTCTAAAGAGAAATCAGTCAATATCAGCATGGATATAGGAATACTCATAAGCCCTCACCTCTACCTGAAGAGTTATTACCAGTTAATAACTCTACCCCTAACTGACGAGTTATTGGCAGTTAATGACTGTTAGGAGAGAGTCCACAAGGGTTGCTGGTTCTTTTACTACATTCTAATAGCTGTATATTCATGTATTTATGGGGTTCACTAGTTAAACTCATGCTCCTGTGAGTAGATGGGCAAAAACATTTGAACTTTTTCTTCTTGTTTTTGGTAGTGGGAAGTCATAGTTTGTGGCAGGAAGACTTTGGAGAACTGGGAAAAGAGGATTCATGGGGATCATGATGGCAAATTGCCAAATAATCAACCAAAATATTATGTTAAAAAATAACAACAACAAGAAGAAACAGAATTAAGTCAGAACAAAGGTAAGAGGATGAGAAGTATGGGAATGAGAGATGAATATGAGGATTATTGTACATTGCATATATGTGTAATAAAATCTCAAAGAATAAACCAATTTTAAAAACTCAAACTGACTTTATTGTTTTAAAATTACTAAATTAAATATAAGCATTATTCATGACTCCAAACTACATAGTTTCTAAGAATACATTAATGGAAGCTAAAATAACAACTATGCAGCATTCCTGCAGGTTGAGTTAGTTGCTAGTCTCAGTGTAATTCAAATGGTTTTTCCCCACAAATTTTCAACAAGTTTCAATGTAGTTTGTCAACATCAGTTCTAAAGTTCGCATGGAAGAGAACTGGATCTAATAAGAAGAGAATCTTCATCTTTGAAAGATAAAAATAAATGTAACATTTTATGTCAAGAATTAAGCGAGTCTTAGACTCCTGAAATATTGAGAAACAAGTGTTGCTTGTGAGGAGCCATTCCTATGGGATTTAGAGGTCATCGGTATTTCCTGTAAAATGTGTATGATTATCACCAACTCCACTCAGCTGTCTGATCTCAAAGTTTTTAGAAACATTGCACACATTCCTTGGAAGACCAAAGTCGTCAGTGGTTGACAATAATTGCTCTGTAATTATAATCATTAATAGTGTTGTTGACATAAATGAAAGCATATTATTCAATTCAATAAACTAGATTTCAATTAGTTTTCTCAGAGATAATCCATGTTAATATTTTCAGGAATCCAGATATTGTTTTATACTATTTTATGTGGCATTATGTTTGTATTATTCTTCTTAGAGTTATGATTGCAGTCATATAATTTTCTACAATATTCACCAGCTAGAATGTTAGGAAAGATTAGAAAAACTCTGATTATTAGCTGATAATTGGTTTTTGGAAAGATAGATATATAAATAAATTGGAAAACATACTTTTAAGCCAACATTTGTGAATAATTAAGAAGTAATTTTTATATGTTCTATATACCACATATACACACATGTACACGCATAAATACAAAGTATCACAGATTTAACATATAAGAACTATAACTATAAGTGATCTTGGAAAAAATATCAAAGAAAATTAGTCACTAATTTTTGCTAGATAAATATTGCCTACATAATATTAAAAAAAAAACCCTCTGTTTCCAATAGACCAAAAAGTGACATTCACCATCCTCGACTCTTATTATTACATGTAAAATAAATACATTTTTATTAAATAAAGTTTTTCTTTGTTAGTTTCACACTTGCAGATAGTACATACTGACCACTTTTCCCATCACTCCACTGTAATCTCCCAAATTCACATACCTGCCCCTTTCCTATAAATGTCTTTTAAGTATTTCTTAGTCATTTTGTTTCTTTATTGGAGAACTCTGCTCAGTTCCACAGACTACTTTACATTTAATTTTTATTTCTGCCTTTATCTGTGTATGTGTATGAGTATGTGCTCATTAGCGCAGTTGCCCATGAAGTAGCCAAGAGGGTGGTAGGTCGTTTGGAGAGTCTTCTGTCCGTCAGGTGATATCTATTTTCATCTATTTTAACCTTTTTTGATTATTTGTTTTTGTTTCAAGACAGGGTTTCTTGGTGTATCTGTGGCTGTCCTGGAACTTGTTTTGTAAACCAGGTTGGCCTCAAACTCACAGATATCTGCTTTCGTCTGCCTGCTGAGTGCTGTATCTATTTCAATTCTGAGGTGTGTTTCGTAGAAGCAGCAGAAAGACGAATACTATTTTCTGATCCAATCTGCTATCTTTTGTCTTCTTATTGGAGTAGCAGAGGCCACTGATAATCAGAGTTTTTGGAAGTTGTGTAATAATATTTGTTATTTTGCTCATTTTGTGGGTTTTATTAGATCAGTCTTATTGGATTAATTGTCCTGGTATTGTTTATTGTTATTGTTTATCTTTCAGCTATGGCAGCTTTTGTATATATACCCTTCCCTTAAGTTTTAACATATCTCTTCCAGTGTCCTCTATAGATCTGACTTAGTTGTATATTCCCTTAGATATTTTTTATTATGGAAAATTTTTATGTGTCTTTATATTTAAATATTGTTTTCTAGATATAATAGTCTGGTTTGGCAGTTCTGATATCTGGGAACTTGAAATACATGCTTCTAAGACCTTCAATGTTTAAAAGTTTGATAGATCAACTATTACTCCTATGAGTCTGTTTTTATATATGATTTGGGTCTTCCCTTTTTAGCTTTCAATACCCTTTAGTTGTTAGTATTATAATGTAAGATGTCATTGGATTTTTTTCCTAGTCATATTTGTGGGAACATTTTATGTAGTTGAATCTAGATTTGAGGAATTCTCCAGTAGTTTTAAATGGATACTACAAATGTGGTATATCTACACAATGCAATAATATTTAACTATTAAAAACAAAAACATCATGTATTTTTTAGAAGGCCTGGGGCTAGAGAGGCTATAGAGATTCTATGTGGGTTAGACTGAATTGGTCACCTCCTATAGCCAGACAGGACTTCCACAGGAAGGAGGGGACATCAATATACCCACAAAATCTTCAACCTAAAATTTTTCTTTCCTGTAAAGATGTTCAGGGATAAAGATGAAACAGAGACTGAGGGAACAGTCAAGCAATGACTGCTCTAACTTGAGACTCATTCCATCGGAGAGAACCAATGCCTCCCACTATTAATGATACTCTACTATGCTTGCAGACAGAGACCTAGCATATTTATTTCCTGAGATGCTTCATCCATCAGCAGATGAAGGCAGAGGCAGAAACCCACCATCAAACATCAAGAAGATCTTGGGTATCTTATGGAAGACTGATGGATGGAGCTGAGCTAGCTGGAGGAGTAAAGGACATCACAAGAAGACCTGTAGGGTCAACTAATCTTGGCCCATGGGGACTCACAGACACTGAACCACCAACCAGAGAACATGTGTGTGCTTAACCTGACTCTCCAACATTTGCAGCAGATGTGTAGCTTCTTGGTCTTCTTGTGGGTCCCCTAATAATTGGAGCAGGGGCTGTTTCTTACTCTGCCCACCTTTGCATCCCTTTCCCCTACCTGAACTGGGAAAGGATGTGCCTAGTCTTGCTGGGACTGAATGGACCAGGCTGGAGTAATACCCAAGGGGAGCTTGGGGAGGGATTTGTAAGGGTGGGACTGGGAACAGAGAAGAGAGGGAGGCTATGATCAGGATTTAAAGTGAATAAAAATAAATTCTTGGAGTAAAAATATTGTGCCTTTGGCTCAGAAGTCTTCTTATACTACTATAATTTGTAGAATTTTTTTTTATGCTGTACTAAAATTTTGGCATGTTGCCTTCAGTTTTAAAAAGTGATCATAATCACCAGGCATGGTGACACACATCTTTCATTTCAGCACTCAGGAGGCAGAGCCAAGTAGATTTCTATGAGTTCAAGGCCATCCTCATCTACATAGTGAGTTCCAGGAAAGCTAGCGCTACATAGTGAGACTCCATCTCTAAAGTAAAGAAATAAATGAAGGAATACATAAAATAAAAAGATATTATTTTATTTCAGTAATTTTCTTCATCTAATTTATTTTCAAACCCTAACATTAAGTCCTCTATGGTATTCATTATGCTGAGATGATGATTTTCACTGAAGTTTTTATTGGATTTACTGAGATTTTCATTTCTTGCCTTATTTACCGTATGGTTTTTACTTAGTGTTTCTATCAACTGAATTTGGTGTTCATAGTCTTCCTTGTATCATTTCTTTCATCCACCATCTGTTTTTCTTGGATTTCAATAATTTTATTTCTTTCTTCTTTATGTTCATTCAAATGTTTATTCATGCTGTTTTTGAATGCTTACACAAAGTGAACGTTTCTATACATTTTAAATGTATATATGTCATTTTATTTATTTATTTTTTGTCTTCACACTTTCATTTAACATTTTTATGTGGGTTCCTAATTTCTCTGTGTGAGAGTGTGTGCAAGTGCGGATGCACATGAAGGACAGAGGTCTTGAATTCACTAGATCTGGAGTGATTGGTGATTTAAGCCATGTTATCTGGGTTCTGCAAACTGAACTCAGATCTTCTGCTGGATCAGTGATTGCTTTTAGTCACCGAGACATTGACTCTCCAGTTCTTATGACTTCTATTTTTCCATTCTGTGTGCTGATTTTCATCCAAATTGTTCTATTTGGGGATAATTATTATTGTATTCTTAATAAAAATGGTTTTGTTTTATGAATATGAATGTTTTGACTGCATGTTTATATGGGCCCACAAAGATGTATGATATCCATGAACAGCAGAAGATGGCATTGGATACCCTCAAACTGGAATTTGAGATGGTTGTGAGTACTGGAAACTGAACCTGGGTAGTTTGAATAAAAGTACAAGTGACCTTTAATAGCTGAGCCATCTCTTCAGCACCAAGGGACTGAGTTATTTTTTTGTTTGTTTGTTTGTTTTTTAAGAGGTTATATTGTCTTGGTTTAGTGCATTTTTGTTTTGTGATGAGATCCAGGCATCTGGAGTTAAGATTCTGGTTGTCTTTTGATGTGTATTTTCAGCTCTGTGTTTACAAATCCCTATCTGCTGGGAAGCTTGAAGAACTCTTTTGGGATTGGAACCAAGACACATACATGGTGAATGGACAGAGATAGAAAGGCTTGGGTGGACACAGATTTATGACCTGGATCAAGACCAGAGTAGCTGTCAAGCTACTGCTGCACTTGAATCTAGTGGTGAAGGAAGTTGGACTATGGATAGTAGTGCATACACTCCATACACTACTTCAATACCGTAGTGAAGACTTGTGTAACAGCATGCTGAGCCCAGTGAGGCCCAGGTAGGGGCAGAGTTATATGGTTCCTGCTCCTGGGACAGGGCCCCTGTTTGAGTCTCCATGAGACTAGATTGTTGCTGTGGCCATAAGGCTTGTTTGTGTAATGTACATATTTTCTGGATCCACTAGCAGTGGGAGACTCTCCTTCTGAGGAATGTTCTCCCTGCTAACATTAACGACTCCATGATAATTAGAAACAACAGGTGTCCTCAACAGGAGTTGAGGGTGTGGCTATGTCTCAGCAAAATGATAAACACTGGGACCTTCAGGACAGCCCTTAAGGTTAAAGGGAAGGGTTCTAAATACATGAGTTCTAAAATATATAATTTCTCAACTATGCAAAAATACAAGATGCAATATGAATTATATGAATGGCTTCACAAATCTAAAGGAACAGAAGCAGCTGCACTGTGAGCCAGCTTGTTAGAAAATTACTAAGGAAGGAGATACAGAGACTTAGGGAGTTGTGATCACTGGTAATCCTACTCAGATAAGGTTCTTCTGTATATCTTTACAAAGGCAGACAGATTCCTGACTTCAAGATCAGCCTAAAACAGAGCAAAGTTAGGTTTAGGCTTGGTAGAAATGGTAATTTCAGACCAGGTGCCCACCCAACTAATTGGGCATTGTGCTTAACAAAGGCAGAGAGAACTCTGAATTCCTTTGCAATTTTAAGAAAAAAAAATGTGTGCTTGCTGTCTCTTAAGAATCAAAGTAGTAGAGTTACAGGATACTGATTCATAAGGTAATCAAAAGGAAACCTGAAGTAAATGACTGGATTGATATGTAACATAAAATACTGGACCTGTGTTCTGCAGATGAGTAATTCAGAGGATTTTTTAGGATAGAAAAAGTGAACTGCTTGGAGAACTAAGACACACACAAACACACACACACACACACACACACACACACACACACAAACACACACACAAGCAAACAGAACATGGAAAGAGGGATCTTTATAGCAAGCAAGTAGAATATAGACACAGAGATCTCCAGAGAGAAAGTAGAACATAGAGAAAAGCAAACTGGAAGAGCTGTGTCAAACAGAACACAGGTCTTCAGCTTGAACCCGTGATTTGACTTCAAGTTGTTCTTTTCTCCTCCCAGACATTCCTTCTCTCAGAAAACCAAGCTGCAGCTGGTCCTGGGCAACAGCGTTTGAAAATAGTTTGAAATATTTGTATACAACTACTTGTTTACAGCACAATCTAGTAATTTGACTCTTAGGTTTTACCTATGTAAATTGTATATTTACACTGACACTTGCATATGAGTATGCAGAGAACCTCTATTGATGTCATGCTTAACTAGAAAATTTCCAAGTTTGTGTCAGTAGGCATGGGGATCACATAACAGAATACCTGTTCCATTTTTCGTTGACCTAAATTTGTAGCATCCAAAATAGTTCATATATATAAAAAATATTAGATTTTTTTTTCTGGAGTAAAGTTGGGTAGTTGAAGACAATGAGGACAGGCAGTGGTGGTGATATTATTTTTTTATTTAAACTAGATGCTAATATTGCAGTTTCACATATTCTCTCTCTCTCTCTTTGTGTGTGTGTTCTCTCTCTCTCTCTCTCTTTCTCTCTCTCTCTCTCTCTCTCTCTCTCTCTCTTTGTGTGTGTGTGTTTGTGAAGCTGTATGGATTAAAGCAAAGCCTCTATCATTGAGCTATAAGCCTTAGTCCTCAAATATACTTCTAAAAACTCATTGAATTTTAAAGACAATTTTATACATGTTAGTTATATTACATGTCAATAAAAGTGATAAAGTAAATAATTTGGAATATAATTCTATTTTTATTTCTGAGTATTATAAAAATTAATTTAAAATATTTTAAAAGAATTTCCCCCACAAACATGCTGTATTTACATGATTTCCATTTATCCCTTTCCCCCTCTAACTTCTCCCGTATCCCATGTCCCATGACTCCCTCTCAAGTTCATGGTGATATTGAAAAGATACTATTTCACTGTAGACATTCTGTTTCTCAAGTTTTTACAGTCTTTCTGAACTATTATTGGTGATGTTCCTTGAGTTTAGCTATGGGAATTACATTGTGGATTTACCAGTTTTGGATCTCTATAGTAGCCTGCTTCTACTAACACACACACACACACACACACACACACACACACACACAAACACACACACACAATCTTTAATGTTGAGAGCTAAACTTCTCTCTGGGCATAAGGATAAGTGTTTAGTATTTAAAATGTAGTTAGTAGCTATATTGATTTTGGAAAATGACTCTTCTCTGGTATGTATGACCTCTGCAGTCACAGGAAATTTCTTAAGTTATACTAGAAGGTATGCATTCTGTCTTAATGAACAAGCCTATTGAGAAATTCCAATTAGAGAGCTGCTGGCTATTTTATAAAACAAATGCTATTACTGAAGTATTGGGAATATCCTACCAGACTGGTCATTGTGGCACTATATATGCTTTACATTCAGAAAGAGTTATTGATTGCTTTTCTCCCTTGGAACCTTGAATATCATAACCTTTTGATTTCAAAATATCTAGGTATCAGGGAGGAGGTTTCCAGGTCAGTACCAGCTTGAGTCCTCTAATTCTCTGTCTGAAATATGTAGTTTCTTCAGCAACAGTGTTTTACCTTCTAGTTTTTAAGGCAGTCTAGGGCCGAAGATAGATTGTGCATTGTATTGGTGGCCATCTAGATACACCTAACCAACAACTAAAAGAGAAGTTTCACTTACCTGGTGCTGAGATTTTTGTTAGATGTTTATGGCTACTAGGGAAAGCATTATTCATTTCACATAGTATAATGGCATAACTTTATTTAAACTATACATCTATTTACACACACAGTGTGAAAGAGAGAGTGAGGATATGCATTTTAAGGAAGTATATAAAATAATGCTTCCTTATGTCCCCCCTTATTTTATTATTTCTTTGAGAATTTCATATAACATATCTTGATAATAAGAACCCCTTTCCTCATTCCTCTCATATATCTCTCATATATCTCTCCTTTTCTACCAAACCAATTTTGTGATGTTGTGACATCTTCTTTTTCTATAAACCCATCAAGGACAGTTGGCACAACCGACATACTCTTGGATGTATGGCCTACTACTAGAGCTTCTTTAACTGACTAGAGGCCACACCCTTAAAGAAAATTGACTCTCACTCTCTCACAGTAATTACCAATTACAAATAGCTTTTTTTCTGGGGAGTGGAGTAGACTTGTTATCCAGATCCTTTCTCCACTTCAGAATTTTATCCAAGTTGAGCTTATACAAGTCTTGTGCATGCCAACTTAATTGCTATGAGTTAATATGTTCACTTCCTGCAAATATTGTTTCTTTGTGGTCACCAACAACTTCTGTAATGATTCCTGTGTCTTAGAAGGACCTCACTATAAGAAATATGTCTCAATTTTATTATGTGGAATAGGCCTTAAATCCAATACAAAAGTGGTTGATTACTCATATGGCATTCATACCACTATTATAACACTGGGTGTATACTGCCAGGCAGGGATTTATTGTAGCTTTCAGGGTTCATAGATAAATAAAATTGATGATGAATTTTCAAGTCCGGTAGTATATGCATGGCATCTTCCAACACTATAAATTCTAGCCAGTAAGTATGAAGCTTACAAGTGAATATTGGCTTGATTTTTCTATATTTTATAACTCAAATATGTACTGTATTAAGCAAAAAGGCATTGACATTAAGGTCTGGAAAGTAAAACTTGCTTAATGAAGACTTTACAATATGATAAAGAATAATTTACGAAGATACCAGAAAATTTAAAGACATTCCATACTCATTGTATGCAAAGTTCATATTGTGAAAATGCCCACCTCAACAAAATCAATGTGTGTGTGTGTGTGTGTGTGTGTGTGTGTGTGTGTGTGTGTATCATGGTCTGTTTAAAAATTTCAATACAATACTTTAGAGAAATGATCATACACTTTTTACTCTATAAATTAATAAGGCACTTCACTACCTGACAATCCACATAAAGAATACAAAGCAGAAAACATTATTTTTAAATTAGAGGGTATGAACTTCAATTGTGAACTATAAGATTTCTGTGTATGTGACATTGAGGACTTTAGGTACAGCTATACCATCTTTATATATAAAAAATGTTAATGGCAACCTAATTGGATTGAAATGTAGATTTAATAAAATGGCATGGAACAATTTTTATAATGCCAGTAAACACCATAGATCCCTCTGATATGAATGTTGAGCAGTATGCTTCATAGGATGATCTCATTTGATTCTGACTTTAGTGGAGAAAATCTGGAATACTTTTTAATTTACCTGACTTTCCCCTTTGAATATATTTGCCCACAAATAAGACATCACTTTACATGTTTTATTTGGATAACAGACTTTCAACAGTTTTTTTTTAGTTATTATTAGTCACAGTCTTGGTTTTCCCCTAATTTCATAGTTGGAGTCCATAAATACAACATTTACCTGTATATCTTTCTTCCTGGCATGGTCATTGACATCTATTTTTCTGTCTTTTATAAATTAATGTCCTTGAGACTGGAAATAATTTTATATATATATATATATATATATATATATATGTTTTTTCTTTTGTCCTTTATTTCTGTTGTACATTCTTCTTTGTCTTTTATTCCTTCTTCTTCTATCATTTATTACCTCCCCTATAACACTGTATTACAATTATATTGTGATATTTATGAATGTTTTGATTTATATTCAATAGTAAACAGTGAAATTAAGAATGCTCTGTATTTTTTTATTTGTTTTGAATGATAATCCTTTGTCTCACTATCTGATTCAGTCAGCCTCAGTGACTAACAGAATATGTTTATATTCTTTATTGTTATGTATATTTTCTATTTTGAGGCATATTCTCTGGTTGAAGTCCACATTAACCTTCACTTCTTGATTTCCTACCTATACCTTCAGATACTAAGAATATAGGTGTGAGCCTTCACAATCTCCTAGAATCAAACCTTATTCTAGAGTCTTGTTTAGTTGAGTTTCAAAACTTTACTAATAAAGAATGATGAAAATTAAAAAAAAAAACTTTTGATGTGTAAGCCTGGAAGAAAAAATCTCTGCTTTCTTTTCCCTTCATTTCTGATTTTTTCAATTCCTATTTCTGGATTGAGGATATTCTTGGTTTAGAAACATGGCTGACTAATATACAAGGACCTATGGATCTCATCGCTAGCAACAAAAAGCAATCAAAGCACAGTGAAACAAAAACTGGATGTGATGGTGAAAAGTTTCTAATCCCATTGCTTAGGATGTATATTCAGTGGGTTTGAAACTCGTTTGGAATGCATGAATCCATGGTTCATGGCTATTCTGATAGATGTTAGTTACATTCCAAATGTAATCATAAGGTGTCTCTACTCTCTTTGCTCTACACTGCCTCCAGAGATAAAATGTTGGCTGGATGCTCCTCCTATCTGATCTTAAATGCATGTAAAATGAGTGCTCATTTTCCATGCCCACATCTTACTGACTTACCAGAAGTTATTTTTAATTGCCCAGTATTCCTGAGAGTGATTATTTATGGCAAGTTTGCTTCACGCAGCATTTTAATGTTTTCAACTGACAGAAAAGATGACATGTTAGTTTGAAGCAGAGAGTAGAGTGATTGGTAACTGTGTAGTCTAGCAACATATTTCTTACATTTTTCTGGAGTGTTATCAAGACAATCAAGATTGATAACTCAAAGTGAATAATGTATCCTCTCTACCCATCCAATTTATCAACTAGTCCCTAGGCTCTCTTATACATGTAACATCCTTTATATTTTGTTGACATTTTTCCTTGAAGCTTTTAATTATAAGTCTTTTCATCCGTGTCATAGTGTACTAAGCAGTTCCTTCTCCCCATCATGACTAACTTCCTAAACATTTTAGATGGAACCTGATTTCATACTAGAAGATGCAAATCTAGCCATTATCTTTCTGAATATCCCTCATTTTCTGATAGCCATCAGAGGTGATGATATTAAATGAGTTTGACACTTGCAATTATCCACTAACTAGAAAACTCACAAGGCACTGCATTCAGAATGATAATGACTAGGTCATTATTTAAAGGACACTAACTGTTTGTGAATAAGCCAATTTAATGAGACCAAAGTAAGACTAGTAACCAACACTAGTGATCAACAGATTGATAAATACATGTTGGCTAGTACTATATTCTATATTCCACATTCCAAAAATGAGCCCACACTACTAGTTCCATGATATATAACCATTTTTATTATGTTTGTCAATTATCTTGAAAAGATAAATATTTCAGAATATGAAACAATTAAATCCCATAAAACAGAACTGCTTGCAATAGTGTCTGCTTTGGGTTACTTAGTGTAAGTGAAGGTCTTAACATTTTATTTAAAATTTTCCTCCAGTCTCATAATTATAAGATTGCTTTACAGATATAATTATTTTATATACTCATATATATTTGAATTGCTGATGATACTTCAATGTATCTTATCAGTGGTGTTCTGAATATTTAATGTAGCTCTCTTGGTATACATTCATTCTAAAATAACATGAACTAGCTTTTCCTAGGCAGCATTGAGTTTGCCAATAAATAGATAATAGTGAAAAACTTACCAAGATTCACATATTTGAAGCATGTAATAAGTTATTATAAAAACACTAAGAAAAAATTTGACATTTAAATAAAAACACTAAGAAAAATTTTGACTAAATGTCAATTGTGGATCAAATTTTCAGTAGTTTCTGGGGAATATTTCATGCTCCAAAACATTGTAATGAGAGAAAATACCTTCAAAGTTTTTAATCCTTTTTATTTTTAAGTTGCCAAAGAGTTCTCAAACATATTACTTCAGAAACTAGCAAAGATTCTCATGTCAACTGGATTTAATTTATTTCCAAAAGCATCTGCTTTTGGTTAAAGTGTAGGAGGTATTAACACAAGGTTCAACTTGTGAGATTTGAGCTACAAGGGGAACGTGATAAGATAGATGGGGTATGGAAGCAGTCCATGTTTCTCAAATCTCTACAAGAGAGAAAGACTACCAAAAATGACTTACAGAAAAAATGCTTTCCTGTTGAATTAAATGCAATTCAGATACTCTCTTCTGGAACTTGTATACAACATGGAGTATATACATATACAAATACTAATACATATGGCTCTCTTTCTCAATTCATTCAGGATTTGAGTTCTCAAAAACATATGTATACATATGTACATACACAATGTAAGATTATATCATGGTATATAAACTGTGAAATGCAACTGTTATTGAACTATATAAGCACCACAAAACAGCATCTTAATACTGAAACTGTCAAAGATTTCTATAGATGTTCTCAAGAAAAGAGGATCAAAAAAGATACATAACACTTCTTGAAATCTTATTTCTAAATATTCACTTTTTACATATATGATCTTCATAAATCAGAATCAGTTATACAGACTTTTTTTGTAAAGCAAGCTATGCAGATTTTCTAGTCAAAGAACTTTAACATTAGAATTTCATGGGAATTCATTGTTTCTTTTGAAGTAAAATCTATGAATAATAAGTTGACAATTTTATTAAGCATGAGGGTATAATACCAAGTTAACATTTACTATGTTATAGAAGAATCTCCAGTCAGTTGCTTCTTCTTAGTTCTTATTTATCTAAGATGATCTCATTTCATCCTAAAACATACTCCAGTTGAAAGTACTGCCATCATCATTGTTCTTTGAATTTAAAATCCTAAGGCTCAGAGAGCTTAATTAACATCTATTACATTCTAACACATGATAAATAAAATAGGAATGTAACTAAAGTAAAAATAAACCTCGTGATCTCTAATATAATAAGTGTATCATCACTACTACTGGCACTGATATTAATAGAAAGAACAATAGTTTTCATTTAAAATTACTTTAAAGTTTATTTATTTATATGATAAATAATAGCACTTCTCTGTCTTTGTCTGCCTCTCGCTTTGTCTCCTCCCCCTCCCCCTCTCTTCCCCTACTTGATGTTTTTGTTGACTCTGTATATACCATGTTCGGTTAATCAAGCACTCAGGTATTTAAAAGGTTTGGGTAGTATACATGGGATTTCCAAACTCCAAAATTTTTATTTATTCATATATTGATGAACATCTTTACTGATTCTATAAGTTCAATATTGTTAATAATATCATAATAAACATGATTCTGTAAGTTTGTTTGTGATATATGACAAACTAGATCTTTGAGGTATATATACAACACTGGTATCCTCCAATTTATTTGTTGAGTTTTCTTTATTTCTATTTTTCTTTGAAAAAAATTATTTATATTTCTTTGATATTTTTATTTACTAATTGAAAATTTCATACATGTACACAACTTGTTCTGATCTTACTTATTTCCCACTACCTCTTTCTAAATCTGTTCAAGACCTATCAGCTCATCAACTTCCTGACTTGATAGATTCTATTACTATTATTATCATTATCATCATTATCAGCCAATTGAATATTATTAGTGTTGATGACATGAGAATGAATGTAAGACTATCAACAGGGATATAGACAACTTACTACTGGCCACATTACTAAAGATATATGAATGACATTCCAATAGCTCTTCTGCAAAAAATGGAGGATCAACATGCACTAATTTCTCATTTCATACTGAAATATTTACTGTCTTGATCATGTGCATATCTTGTTCAGGCAGCCAGAGCTACTGTGAAGTGATGTGTACAAAAGCCTTACCATATCTAGAAGACAACATTTTACAATATTCTTCTTGAATTTTCAGGTTGTATAGTATCACTATTATACAGTCAAACAATTATGACTCTTTGCATTAACCACTGAGAACTGAGAAGTGTTTTTGGCCAAGGATGATAGCATTAATCTATATGTATAATCATAAATATTCATTTGGCAATGGAAACCACTCATTCAAACAATACCAAGAAGGACTCATTATGGCCTATGATCTCTCCAATTATGGGATTTTAATCAGGTTTGCAATATCAGGCATAAAATTCTATTCTGAGGAACAGTTCTCAAATTTAACTTTTAAAAAACAGGTTTGTCCTATTTAACAGTTACTCCATTGTTGAACCAGTATGCACCTTTTACCCGGTAGTTCACTGTTGTAGCAGGTAGGGTTCGTCACAGTATAAAACCAATTTTGTCTTCTCTAATGGCATCAGTGTGTTATTCAGCATTATGAATTCTAGGCAAGAGGAAGAGAATGTATTAGTCAGTTTAAAATTGATTTCTGTCAAAGTAGGTAGTATCTTCAACCTTTCCATTTGGTTATAGTGGGCAAACAAAAGTAATGACACTATCCTATGTTGTTTTGGAAGTGTTTGGTGCCTCCTTGACTAATAATTCATAAGGAAATATTGTGTCTGATATTAATAATTTTATTTAATAACTCAAGTGTTCTGGGAAAACTCTTTTCCATATAGGTAGTAGTAATTCCAATTAATTTTCCTTGCAAATTGTTGTGTGTTTTAATTTTTCCTTTGCATTTTTGTGCTTTCTCGACAAACAGCTATAACAGTTATATTTTATATGTGCATGCCTGTGCATATTTATGTGTGTATGCATATGTGATTTTTTTAAACCTATGACATCTAATCAGTGCTGTCCATATGTTCAGGAAAATCCCCAAAGAAATCTGGTTCACCTTTCCTGAAGAACCATTGAATGCCTATAGGTATTCACTAAAGGGTGGAAATATCTGAAATTTTCTCTACCTGTTAACTTGTTTACCAGGATAGCTTTTGCAGACGTTGTACAGGCAAGAGTCTTGCTGAGAGTTCACAGGTGCAATATCACCAATCTTCTTTTGAAACAGATAGAGGTTATTACAGAGATTCACAAATGATTAAAATTCAGAAAATAAATGACCATTGAGTGTCTACTTGCAAATAAGACATCCATAATACAACCTTTAACTCCTCAGGCTAAGAGAACATGAATGAAGAAAAGGACATAGTTTGTTATGTTTATTGTTAATTATCAACTTAAGAAGATTTAGAATATCCTAGGAGAAAGGCCTCTGACAGGCCTGTTGGGCTAAATAAAGTAATTGATGATGGAAACCTAATCTCATTTGTGAGCAGGAGCATTCACTGGACAGTATAACCTGAGTAACATAAAGTAAAGAAAGCAAGATGAACAGCAAGCATGGATTCATCCTCTTCTTTTTACTTACTGGACACAGTGTGACCTCAAATTCCTTTCTTGTCCTTCTGCCAATGTGCATTTTATCTTGAATTTTGAATGAAGATAAACATTTTCCTTAAGTTGATTCTACAAGAGTATTTTGTCACAGCAACAGGAAAAGACATATACTGTATGTTAGAAGCTTTAGGCATTTAGTTGGTGCACATAGAAAACTAAGACGTATTGGATTCAGGTTTTTACCTTTTAAATTCATTACATTAAATTTAATTATTAACTCATTAGTCAATGGTACTGGGGTTTAAATCCAAACACACTTACATGCCAGGAAAGTGTTCAGCCACTGACTTTTATGTTAATGTTTTATTTATTATTACACAGGATATGGCTCAAATGCCCAGGCTATATTTAAATATACTTGGTAGCCCAGACTACAAGACTTGTAATCCTCTTACTTCACCCTCCTGAGTAGATGGGGTCACAGGTTTATGAAACTAGCCTGGGATAATGTAGGTTTCAAAGTTTGCTTATTATCGCATTCATTAAATTACTTTTGGAAATTATTTGAGCCAACTTTGAATCCTTACTCTTGCTTGCATGCCAAAGCTAAAACCTCATATTTATAGAAAACTTACATAATCCTTCAACACTTAAATCTTTTATATTGATTTTCTCATAACTCTAGTAAGGAGAGTACTGTTTCTTTCTCTGCTTCCTTTATCATATTCTTTCATTTAAATCATTGTTAAAATTTTACATACTTTTCTGTGATGATCATTGTTCTGTATTGTAATTATCAATGGTTCTGTAATTTTAAAACTTCTACAGATAATTTGAAGTCTCAGCCATCATTATTTATAACATTTATATTAAAAGAGCTGTTGTAAGAGTGACATTATTCCCCTTCAGTTTAACTATTATTATTAAACAATACAGTGCTATATCTTATATAAGTTTTCAAGAGAATATTTGTGGAAGTACTGATTTGGTTCAAACAATCTTTGTTCAAATATGACCCTGAGCCCCTGTAATCTTATCCTTTTTGTCAGATTAATTTGAATTCCATTATGTTAATCTGAACCAGATTTTCAATTTTTCTCTTGGGTTAACAATTTGATTGGATTTTTTTCTCCATGTACTAATATATTGACTCTTGTGATGCTTACAAAGAGAGCTATAAGTTTTATATTTTGGCATTAAAAAAGAGTTCATATTAGGACTACAATTGGCAGTGATATTAACATAATAAAATATGTAACAATTTATAGTGTACTAATATTTCTGCTCTTTCATCTGATGTTATGTAAAAGCCTTACTGTGAAGGTGTGTCAGGAGCCATAATGGGACAAGCTAATAATTGGCAGGTGATCATCCTGAAATGGCCTGCCTTAAATTATTATATAATCTGCGACATGTGAGCCCTTGTTCAGCAAGGCTGTAAGGGATGTATTTTGGGAAAGATTCCTGCTATTAATATGCTTTTCTTCTTATTATTATTAAACATATATAACAATCACTAAGCAATAGCACACCCCTTTGGAGCAGATCTCTGCAGATCAACGAAGATGTACTGTCTTGTAGTGATACTATATAGACAAATAGATGACTTCTTAAGTCTTAATGATGTTCCTATAAAAATTCCTAAAATTATTATCAATGATTATTAAGCTCCTTTATAGTGGGACTATTAGATCCCTTTCTGATAGTCAAAACTGCAATGAGCACTTTGTCAGTCTCCCAAGTGTTATCAGTTAATTAATCTTAGATAGTAACCAGACTTTCTCCTACTCAGGGCACATTCCAAGAGGTTGTAAAACAATTAACCAACCATCGCTAATAGGGAACTCACGATTTATTATAGGTGCTGGGACAGAAGATAAAATATTGCCTGGGTTTATCTATACAAAACTTCACTAATTTCTTAGTTACAGTTTTAAACCTTCAGTGAACCTGTGGAGCTAGACAGATGATAGATTTTTAGCCAGATAATTACTCCTAATGGACATGCATGTAAACATTCTGTGTTGTAAACTTCTATTTCAATTTATGATTTGATTTTTGGTGTGAACTTGTGATGGACTTTGTAACATGTGACCATGTACTCTGAACGATGTATAAGTACTGAGGACAAAGACAAAGAAATAGTAGTAGTAGTAGTAGTAGTAGTTCATCCCTTCCTTTCCTTTTCCCCTGCCTAGAAATTTTTCCTTATTAGAAGATTTTCTTTTCCCCACTTAGGACTTAAATAGCTTACTTTTTACACTTAGTAATAAACTCTATAATAAAGTCTCTAAGTGGTTTTTCTCCCTGTGACTTCAGACTAGCAGACATAAGTTAGAGTCCAGCAGTTCCTTCTGAGATATTACAAAGGCTATTTACTTAATCCTTTGCTGTTTGTGGGCTGAGGTGCTAAGTGCCAGAAACTGCAGTTTCTGGTCACAGGATCACAGAAGGCAGGTCAGGTATGGTAGCATAGTAACGTAGATAGTAAACTTTTATTATACAGCAAAGCTAAATATTTCGTAAGACCAAGTCTTACCCCCCACCGCCCTCCACCGATGCTCTTTCCCCTCTGCTTCAAGAAGAACCAAGAAGAAGAAGAAAGAAAACTTCCTCCACCCATGCTGGGGTGGGCCCCCAGCAAAGGTAATAAAATAGATTCACAGAGATTAAGTGACTTTCTCACCACGAGAGGACTAATAAATGGTAGACCTTGGTTTTGAGACAATTATAGTTCTTTCTCCTTCACTGCAGTGTAATTCTGAAGTATCAGTCCCAATCATTGACAGCTTACTATTCTGCCTTATAGTCCAGGTAGAGAACTCTGGATGGAAAACACACCTCTAACTCCTTAATCCTCTATTTTGGGCTTGCTGATAGTTTATGGAACACAATTGGGAAATCTTGACTTTTCTAGAATAGGCAATTTACTAAAGTTATAGCTCTCAAATGTAATGAACACCAATGGCCTTTCAGTAAAATGGAAATTCTCACTTTTCTTGGGGAAGCATCTGAGATTCTACATTTTTGTCCAGCTCACAAGTGATATCTCTTCCAGTTGTCATATGGTTCTTATTTGAATAGCTAAGTTTTGATTTTTCTTGGTGTCACTCACTATAATGTAATGTTCACAGTAACCAGACCTTTCCCCCACTCCTCCATTTGTACCTTCACATTTAATGAGTGTGGTAGAACACATAGAATACATCTATTAATACATCTATTATATATAATCCACTGAGTTTCAGAGTGTAATGTATTTGTTAAGAGAAATGTATCCTATTTGTGAGTCTTTGTTCTCAGTGCAGAATAATGAATTGATTAATGTCTTTCTCTATTTCCTTCTTAGTTTCCTGCTTATGTATATTTGCAGCAAATGTATAACTATGACTCTCTAATTTTATTTTATCATTGTCTACCAAGACCAAGTTCCATAGCACAGAGGTTTTGTTCTTTACAGCAGCAAAAAAGATTTCATTGAGGTAAACAACTAAAACTTTATTAGCAGTTATTCAAGGTAAGAGTGGCTGGATACTATGACAGGTTTTCATTTTTTCTAATTCTCCAAGACTGATAGTAATATTGTCACTAAGGTCAGAGACATGTGCCGGGATAGATATGGACTCAACATGAAAGAAGAAGCTATAGGGCCAAAGTTCTCAGGCAGTGTTTTGAGAATTAGAAGATCTCATGAAGATCTTGTCAGTTCTCCATCCCACCATGTTGTGAGGTATGTTTCAATATGAATTTTGACAAGGGTAAAACCATCGAAATCACAGCAATATATTTTCAAAGAAATGTACCTAGGATAGTCAATGAATAGTAAATCTGTTTGAAGGGAATTATGTTGTTTTCTAAAAGCTATAGAAGTTATCCAAGTAACAAACTTATTAGGAAGTATTGAGTACTAAAGAAACTCAGTTCTTACCAATAGATTTTTTTGTTTTATGGTTCTGAAAAGGTGTAGAGGACTCTGCATTTTATTTAAAAGAATGTTTCAGAAGTTTGTGTACAAACAATGGCACCAGACTGCTCCTTCTGGGCCTCACCTCGCCCTCTCTAGGAATGGCCAAGGAACCCAAATTAAAGGACAGCACAGGAGGTGCAGGCTAGCTGGAGCCCAGCACCCCATGTTCTGCGCTGGTATTGGCTTCCCCACGCAGAAGCTGCAAGCTAAGGTGCTACATTAGGTGGAGGGGCTATGGACGTCATCTTCCCCTGACCCATGGGAGCTTAGCCCAGTGTCAGAAGCTATGTCCAGGTAATAGAGGCAAACAGCTAACATTTGTGGAGATGGATGATAAAAATACCGACTTGGCTCTGGGCTGTGCAGCACTGTGGCGTGGGACTTAGGCTCTGGGCCGGGACATGGTGGAGTGGTGTTGAGTTTTGCTATCTGGGCACTGCAAGTAGTATCTGCAGCGCCTCCTCCAGGGCAAATGTAGGACAAGCCCTTCCACACTGCGAAGCTGAGGCCTGTGGTCAGTCTTCCTTCTCTTCCTTTCGGGCCCCAAATGTGGAAAACTTATCTCGGGCTTTCATGCGGGCAATGAAGGAACAGCTCTTGTTGCGACGATAGTTCTCATAAGGGTCATCCAGAGCCATGCCCACACCCTTGTACTGGTCCCATTTATCCCAGACATCACCACCCTTAATGGGGTCCTGGATGCCCTGTTCCTTTGCACCAAGGCCACCAGATCCGCTCCAACCCATCTTCACCAGCATCTGATGGCCTTTATTCTCTTCTCCAAGCCTGGAGTCTGGTATGGGAGGTGCTGAATTAGAACCCAGGCTGGCTGCAGAGGGTGGGGTTGGGCTCCGGAACCTGGAGCGATGCCGCCTCCCGGGGGAGTATGACTTGGACCTGGACTTGGACCTGGAGCATGAGCGTCTTCTGGAGGACCTCGACCGGCTGCTGCTTCTGGACCTAGAGTGTGAGGAGGAGCGGGACAGAGACCGGGAGCATGACTGGGAGGAGGAGCGTGAGGACTTGGAGGACCCTGAGCTGGAGCGGCCTCGGGTTTTAGACCGGCTGCGTGACTTGGAGGGGCCTCTGTTCCTCTTCTCCTGACCTTTATGCCGCCGTGCTCGCATCTTGGCTCCAAAGGACTCATCGAGGCCATTCTGCTCCCAGCCCTCACTGTTCCTTGGCCTGTCATGGGAGGGTGGGCTGTAGAAGGCCTCCACAGCTGCAAGCAGCCGCTCACTGGGAGGTATGGGGGGTGGCAGGAGGATGTCTTTGGGGTCCAAAGGCTTGTACTCATGGTCCTCCAGCTTCACAAGGGGATCCATTAACCCCGCTGGAAGATCGAAGTAGGGCACATTGGGGATCAGGCTGAGGTCATCATGGTTAATGTGAGGTGGGCCCTGTCGACACATGTGGGGAGGCTGGCCATTGAAGCCATGGGGAGGAGGGCCAAAGTCAGGGTGCTGGGGCCCAGCCCAAGGCAGGTGCTCATTGATCCCAGGGTGTGGCATGCGGTGGCCAGGGTGGTGATGAGGGGGTCCCATGTCTGCTGGGAAGTCTCCCTGGGGATAGTCAAAGCAGTGAGGGTAGGGTGGCCTCTCAAAAGGATGACGAGGAGGGAAGTCATCCTGCATGAAGCGGGGCGGGAAACGGTTGAAGTTGTGAGGATGTGGAGGCTGGTTGAACTGTGTGTGCTGATGGTGGGGTGGGAAGGGCCCACGGAAGTGGGGGGGCCGCTGCATCCGGAAGGGCGGCTCACGCTGAGCACCCCCCAGGGTGGCGGCTCAAGCTGATTGTTCCATGGTCCTTCAAACTGGTTGTTCCAATTGGGGTCCAGCTGGTTGTTCCATGGAGCATCTCTCTGCCGTTCCAACCAGGGTCCCCTCGCTGCTCACCCCACATGCCCTTATGGCTGTTGTTCCAGGGTGGGCAAAGGGGCGGTCCACCTTGGTGGTGTGGGTACGGGGGTTGCTCAGGGGGCTGCTGTTGACCCCAAAAGGCAACCGGATGAGGCTGATCAAACCAAGGGGGCTTGTTTGGTGGGATCTGCTCATGGGGGCCAGGACCTCGAGGGCCAGCAGCTGCAGGATCCTGGACGCCTGCCAAGGTGTAGTACTCTGAAGAACCAGGCATCTGGATGGGAGGCTTGTTGTCATCTGGCTGGGTAGTTGGTGGGATGGTGGGGGCAGGTGCTGAGTCTGGTGGGGGTGCTGGTGGTGGGGGTGTGGCCTTCACGTCCGCTTCCATCTGAGGCAGCTGAATCTGTGGTTGTGGCTGTGGCTGCTGCTGTTGTTGCTGCTGCTGCTGTTGGGCTAGACTGCTGACGAACTCCTCATGCTGTGTCTTGAGGCTCTGGATCTGCTGCTGGAAGGCAAGCTGCACAGGCTGCACAACTGATGAGTCCTCACTGATGAGAGAGTCACCTGGTACTGGACCAAGTCCCAGGGCAGGGCTCTGCAATTGCTGAATGATGGAGTCATCAAAGTAGCCATTCTTCTCCCAAAGCTGCAGGAGCCCGCCTATCTTCTGCTGTTTGTCCTCCTCCACAGCCAGGAAGCTGGTGCAATAGATGGGTACTACCACCTTCTGTAAGGCTGCCAGCAGCTCCCTGGCCTGCTTGAGCTGGCTGTGAGGGAGAGACCTTCCGCGCATCAGAGCCCAGTGGTGCAGTACATCATTGAACAGATAGATCAGGTGCAGCCAGCCGCAGCTCAAAGCGTGCGCCATCAGCAGTTATGCGGTTGCGCAGGTAGCCCGCCATCAGCTCACAGTGTGGTGGGGACTTGGCATTGCTGAACATCCAGTTCTTCCCAGCAGAGATGGCATCCTTTGTGCAGGTGTCAATGATGGGCTGTAGCAGGTTGTCAAACTCGCTCATATCCAGCTGTGTCTCTTCCAGCAGCTTCTGCATCTGCTGTTCCACTGCATGAGCCACCGCTGTCGTTACTTGCTCCTGGCGCAGGGCCAGCAGGTGCTGCTCCTGCTGCTGGAGACTCCCCAGGCTCTGTTGGATGAGCTTGTCCATTGATGGGGTGCCCTGGGCCGGAGTGAGGGATGCTGTGGGAGCCAGCGGTTGTGGCAAAGGGGGCATGGCTGAGGTGGGCTCCCGCTCTGGTGCCTGCTACTTGCAGATTAGCTGCTGCTGCTTTATTGCCAGCTTACATTTGTAGTAACCGTAGAACTCGCCTCCGAACAGAAACGAGAATTTAGGGTTGTCCTTCTGCTTCTCCATCGTCATTTTCTCGAACTTGGGTCTTTTGCGAGCCACAAACTGATCGAGCTTGTCGATGATATTTCGAAGCTGCTGATCGTCTGGCGGCAATGGCATCTCCATGGCTGCAGTCGCTGGCAACGTCCTCCACCGCCTCACGATCGCCTACCAGCACTCTAGATATTTTTAAATTTAAAACCGATTCTTCTGTGATACAACACAGGCCAATCAGTTTCCTTGCCTTCCACTCCTCACAAGTTCCCAGTTTTTCACCTAGATCCACTTCCACTTCATTTTTGCTTCAGAAAAGAGGAGGCCTCAAAGAGATGTCAAAGGATGAGAAAGATACAATAAGAAAAGGTGAAAATCCTCACATTGAGGCTGGACAAGCAAACCAATAAAGGAAAAAGAAACTCACAGGGAGCCAAAAGAGTAAGAGACACTTTTCCCGCTATTAGGAGTGTCACAAAAACACCAAGTTAATAGCCAATACATATACACAGAGGACCTGGTATAGACCCCTACACGTTGAGGGATTGCTTTTGCAGTCTTTGTGAGCTCACATGATCCTTGCTTAGTAGATCTGTTTTAAAGGAATTATGTTATTTTCTAAAAGCCATAGAAGTTATCTAAGTGACAATCGTATTAGGGAGTATTGTGTAATAAAGAAACTCAGTTCTTACCATTAGTGAGAACTGATGGTCATTACCATCAGTGGGCCATGTTCTCCTGGTGTCCTCCATCCTCTCTGACTCCTATAACCTTTCGTTTTCTTCTTCCATGGGGTTCACCGAGGTCCTAGCTAAGACTAGGTAGGAGATTTCTAATGTTTATTTTTTTAACAATCAATGAAAGGATATATAAAGTTACAGAATAAAATTTAGAAATAGTAGAAAAATGATGAAAGTTCCTATAACAACTTTTAAGTGTATTTAAAGGATGTTTTACTCTAAAAAATGTTTATAGCATATTAAAAATGAGGCATATAAGATAGGCATATTAGTGCTCTTAAAAAATTTGAAATTGAAAGTTTGGAATTGGAAAAAAAGTGAAAAGTATATATTGACTACTAACACAGCAGTTTCTGACATGTCGACCTATGCTGGTATTTGTGTGAAACCTATAATAAATTTAGCTTGGAGATTTAGTTTTGAGTACAAAGTAAATTTTTAAGCAGATCAATATGCATAAACATGCTCCATAAAGTACAGGTAACTTTATGCACAAATGCTATAATTACCATCATATTTTATGTGCATTTAAAAAAAAAACAGGGCAGGATATAATATATATCCCTTCCAGGGGTTTGTGATCCTAGGTAATAATTACATTCAGGCTACATTAATTAGGGCATGCAATAAAATACAACTCTAAATGAACAAAACAGGAATAATAAACCTAGATTCTAATATTTTATCTTGAAAAACACTTGTAAAGACTATTTTTCAAAATACTACCGAGCTTCAGATAGAGACAAGCCAGATCAGATTATTCATTATGTTCATCAAAGTATGTTATGGCCTTTCCATGATTCTTGAAGACTGTAAGTATATTTTAAACATTTTGTTGGCTCATTTCTGTATCACTGTTGATACCTTAGCAGTCTACTGATACTGATAGTTCCACGTCTACTGTATACATTCTATAATAGCTAACTTTAAATGCAGACTTGTATCTAGTTTAATATTATACTGTTTTCATCTTTAAATTCTTATTTATTTTGTCTGACAGCTTTTATTTCAATGCAAAAAGATATAATTGAACATGTTTCATAATGAGAAAATCTATCTGCAATGTGTTTATCAGAGCTATTCATTTCCTCATTTCTTGCAGATAACACTCAGGATACCCATGAAAACAGGATTTTAGTGAGCCCATTATATGTAGTAGTTCAGCAGAATTAAGAGTGAGTCATGTATAGACAAAATACAGTGAAACATTGTTATTATACCAATTTAAACAAAGTAGAGATACAATAAGCAAAAAAAAAAAAAAAAAAAAGAATGTATTAGGATATGGGTGACATAAACCATCTCATATCTTCTTAGGTAAGGTACAATGACAGGTCCTGAAATATCTTAATAAGAGATATAAGAGATGGACAAATATGGAGTTATTTGTGTGACTAAGAAAATAAACTAAGATTATTGTATATGTGCAGAGATGGAGATCTCTAGATTGTTTCCAGTCTCATCATGAAGCTACCCTTGAGTTCAAACGAGTTAAGATTTAAAACAATAACAACAACAAAAAACAAGCTTCCAAAGATTGTTCTCTGTTCTGTGACCTGCCTCTTCAGTCAAATTTTAATTTCCTAGAGTCACATTTTCCTGGGAAATGAGAATCTTACTCAGAAAATCCTTTGCTAACCATATAACCTCAAAAGGATTCCATGCTCTTTCTTCTAGAGGATTTAGAATTATAGTTTTAACATTCAGATCTTTTATCTATTTGTAATCGATTTGTATGTGGTAGAAACAGTTTTAAGCTTCATTCTTCTACATGTAAGTATTTACTTTTTCAGCAGCATCGTTTGTTAAAGATGCTTTATTTTCTCCAGTGGGCTTTCTTCTCATCTTTGTGAAAGATCTAGGAGCTGTAGATGTATGCACTTATTTATGGACCCTCAATTTTATTCTTTGGATCAATATATATGATTTTCTGTCAAGGCCATGTTGCTTTTACTGATTTGGCTCTGTAATATATCTTGAAACCATGTTGAACTCTATAGTAGCCTTTCCTTTTTTCAGGATTATTTTAGCTTTTTTGAGGCCTTTTTGATTCCACATGATTTCTTTTAAGCTTGTTTTTCTTTTTTGATATTGTTTTTTGAGAACTTCATACACAAACACTTCATTTACACCATGCCAGCATTTCCCTCTTCCTTCCTCCCTCCAGTTCCCATTCCTTGATTCATCATTTTTTTCCTTATTTATTACTGTTACACACATAAGAATAGTTGTCTATACGTGTACATGGCTATCTACTATGCATTAAGTTCATTTAGAATTGCTTGTGTGTACAGATGTCCAAGGATGAGCACTTGTTACTTGACAAACTGTGCATCCCTGAAGAAAATTGATTCTCCTTTTCTCAACAACCATTGACCACATATAGTTCTCCATTTAAAGGTAGGACTATGTGAAATTTCCTCTGTCTATGGTATTGGCATGTGATATGGCATGTGATATGCTGTTGGCATTATTAGAATCTTGTTTAGGTAACTATATTGTTGAAATATTAGCAGATATTTCAGTCACTTGACCATACAGTCTTTCTACCCATCTTTCATTTGTTTCCCTGAGCCACAGGTATAGGGGTTTTGTTGCTTGTATATCAGTAGCACTGAGTTATCCTGTAATCATTTTGACCAGTTGTAGATCTCTATAATAGACTCCATCTGTTGTGAAAAATAATTTTATATGATGAGGAGTGAAAGTTACATTTATCTGTGAATATAAGGTCTGTGAAAATGAACAGAGCATTCTCAGAAGAAATGCAAATTAAGAGATATTTTTAAAAACATTCAACATCCTTGGAGATTATGGAAATGTAAATTAAAAGTATATTAAATCACTATGCGATTTCACCTTACCTTTGTCAGAATGGCTAAAATTAAGGTAACAAAAGACAGGAAATGAAGATGGGTAATAATGCCGGGCGGTGGTGGTACACGCCTTTAATCCCAGCACTTGGGAGGCAGAGGCAGGCGGATTTCTGAGTTCAAGGCCAGCCTGGTCTACCTGGTCTACAGAGTGAGTTCCAGGATAGCCAGGACTATACAGAGAAACCCTGTCTCGAAAAAAAAAAAAAAAACAACAAAAAAAGAAACCGAAGATGGGTAATAATTTGAGAAATGTATATACTGGAATATATTCTGGTTTGGAAATCAGTGTAGATGTTCCACGAAAAAGCTGGAAGTATATCTACCATGTGATACAACTATACCATCCCTAGATACATACTCAAAGAAATGTATTTTCTACTAAAGAGATGTGTGCTCATTTATATTTATTTCTATTCCATTCACAATAATTAGAACATAGAATATATGCATATATATATATGTATATAGATACATATATTCTATATATTCATATGTATATGTATATATATAAACTTGAATATATATATATATATATTCAAGTTTAATTGAAGTTATTGAAGTTACTGTAAAACAGGAGATAAACACTTTACTAACATCTCTATATTACAAATATAAAAATCAGTGTAAATATTCATTTCCTAGGCTTGTTGTCTTAGGTGTCCTAGAGACCTCTCAAACAATGTGCACTATTGTCAGTGACATCACCACTGCATTCTAAGACACTAATTTTAAAGTTCCTTCACATTTCAGTGCTAGAATGTGGAAAAATATAGTTGGTACTGACAAGAACCTTACTTTCTATTGACCAACTTTCATAAGGCCTTAAGGTGGCATGCTGGTTGCTGGGGAAAATGTTAACATTTATACCCAACTATGATCTGTGATCTAAAATAACACATTAGATGGCATACATACATACATATACACACATGCATATATATATGTGTGTATGTATATGTATATATATATGTATATATATATATATATATATATATATATATATATATATATATGGAGATTATATATATAATATATATATAATCTCCAGGAAGCATTGTGCCATGAATGTTATAAGGGTATAAGGGCAAACAAATCATTTTCTGACTGTGTTTAAGGCCATAGACTCAAACTGCCATCTGAATTCATGCCTTTATACAAGTAGATTATTTGTGCATTTGGTTTAAGGTTTAAGACCTTAGCAGAGAAGATTCTTTGTGCAGTGGTTGATAGTAAATGCAGCAATTCAAAATTAGTCAAATTGCAGAGAATAATATCATTAGTGCCTATAGAGTGCTCAAACACAAATGGGACAGCTACAACACATCTCTTTTCCCAAATCTACAGGCACCTTTATGAAAGGGGGCAGCAGTATTGTCAGCATGCTAGCACAAGACTTGAACAAGAAAAAGGTAGTCAACTCTTCAGCATGGAGCATATAAGAGCACAAGAACCCCTGAATTCTAGCAGAACAGCTATTGATAGTTGATTGCTTCTGGGGCAAGGAGGATGAGTTTTCTTTAAGGGAATGGCCCCTGGTAGGCTGTCTATGGCCTCTGTGTGGTGGCACCATACCCACAAATGTGTACAAATAAGATCAGTTGTTTATAAACAAACAAACAAACAAAAAGGAACATAAATCTTGAAATGTTGGAAGGAGTATGACTGGGAAATATATCTGCAAAGAATTATGGGTAAAAGTTGGGGTGAATATGATCAGAATGTCTTGCTTGACTTATGGTATTCTCAAAAATTGACAAATATATTTACAAATACAATTACTTAAATTAATAGCTATATTAATTTATATCACTGGTATCTTTTTTTATGCCTATAGCAAAGCTTGTATTATGAATTTCAAAAATCTTATTGCAATAAAAAGGTTCTGTTCATACTTGTTATTCGCATATATGCAGAAGGCATGTTTGTTTATTCATACCAAGACATTCCACAGCTCAAGATTCACAAAGAACTTTCAAAATAGCCCATTTGTGATCTCTTATTGAATAGAAACTGTATAAAATATGCAAAGCCCTTACATTTATCACTGAACACTTCCACACCTTTTACGCAACACACGGAGTAATCCCGCTGCATGGCTTGAACTTTGTTGTAAGTATTACAATCATTTCAGCCCTTGAAGTGGGACTGAAAATTATATGGAGAGCATTTAATGGAACACCACAGTCAATGGCCATCTCTTGAATGTCTAATCAGGAAATAAAGTACATGTATTTAGACAGTATAGCATCCAGTACCTCAGAATGTGGTTAAAATTATAAATATGGTCTATAAAGTGAGAATTAAGGTAACATGAAGTATCTAGTATGGTTCTTGGATATATTATAAGAACAGAGTACAACACAAACACCCAGAGAAGGAAGGCCTTGCAAGATAGCAGAGAGAAATGTCTATCAGCATGTCCCAGAGACACTCTAGAAGAAAATAATTCTTTCCTGTCTTTTGCTTAGACATCTATCATGCAGAACTGTAAGAGAACAAATTTCCATTCTTAAGCTACTCTATTTGTGATAGTTTGTGATGGCAAGTAGATACGTTATTGGTACTGAGACTGTAATGCTGTACTCAATTGAGTGTACTCAACTCAGATAGAGGTGTTCTCGGTTTTTTTTTAGAATATTTTATTTCTATGTTAATTTGTAATCTTTACTATTTATGAGGGATTTAGTGTAATGTATGTAACAGAAGTATCAACAATATGCAACTGGTCTACAGATCACACTACAAGCTGCTGTTTATTCCAATCTGAATATCTCCCTTAGTGAGCTTGTAGAAATAACAGGCACTAATTGCCATGTGCTGGATTCATGTATATGAGAACTACATTACATGATTTATTACATTCAATACTTATGACAACAGTTCTAGGAGATAAAGAGCATAGTATACTTAACTCTTGAATGAGGAATCTAGGAAACCAAAGAAAACATAATATGTAGAGGGTGATTCAAATAATGAATGACAAATGAAGTGGTCAATATTATATCTTTTAGATGCCAGGAGAATGCTTTTCTGCTACAGTGTCTAAATACATGTCTTTCTTTTCCTGCTCAGACATTCAAGAGATGGCCATTAACTGATCCTGTGGCATTCCATTAAATGGTCTCTATATACTTCTGAGTCCCACTGCTAAGGCTGAAATGACTATTATGCTTACAATAAAGAGCAAGGCATGCAGCTGGAGAAATTTCTATCCAGATGCTCAATGTGTCACATTGAATTTTTATTACAATAAAAACTTTCTGTTCATACTTGTTCTTATTTGCATATATGCAGAAGGTACTTTTGTTAATCTAAACCAAGACATTCTGCAAAAATGCAGCTCAGGATTCACAAGGCACTTACCAAAATAGCCCATTTGTGGCCTCTTATTGAGTCAAAACTGTATAAAATATGCAGGCTCTTGCAGTTATCACTGAACACTTCCACACCTTTTATTTGAAATCAACTTTCTTTTCCTCTTCATGTCTCATTTTTTTCTCCTTTCTCAGACTGAGTTTCCACTCTTGCCAGACAATTCACCACAGAAAGAGGATTGTTCTCCAAAATGAAACTACAGAAAAAAGAGAGAAACGGGAGGCTGTAGCTTGTTTTCCAGCTGCTTACTTTGTTCAGACCTTTATTGTCATGTTTGTGGTGGATTTGAATTGAATGTTAAAATTTCTCTTACTTAGAAACCAAAAAGGTAACAAGGGCCCTCGAGCATAATGTCTTTCAGTTAAATGTCTGAATCTATTTGCATCTGTCAATTCTGATAGCTTATATTGTTTTGGAAGAAAGTGACACAGAAAACTCAGTAATCCCCATAACAAAGTGTGGTCTTGAAGTTTCTGCTGAAAATAGCCAAGTTTCTTCCTCTGTTGGAATTTCTTCATTTAGTTGTTCCAATTCCTGCCACCGTTTTAAATTATAAATGTAATGTTCACCATACAATGTTCAGATGAACAATGACATGACAAAGAATTTGAATGAATATTATATTTCATTGTAGTACATAGATGGCTCATCAGAATTACAGGAAAGAGCTTTCAGTAAGTTTGACTTGGTTCTCATTGTGGAAATGTTAACTAATCCCCTTATGTTGAGGAACAGAATAAAATTTTATCAGGTTTCAGGTCTTTTCTTGCTCCTTTCTAACCATAGAGCCTAGGATATAGATTCTCTTGTTCATGGTGTAAAAGAGAATGTCAGCAAAGACATTGTATTTTACCCTGCTCTTATATCACTAACTCATGAAATAAAAATTATCATCCCCATATTTTATGTAAGTAAAACAAGGTCAAAAATTAGTAGCTAATGTAGAAAATGGTATTAGATACCAGACTGTTTCCAGAATGTTTGCTATGAGATATATCATGTATTATACAATACTTAGTATGCACCATGTACAACACATTACATGTAGTATTCCATGTAGATACCACAGAAATTTCATGAAGAACATGTCAGGATTTTTATTCACTGCTAGCAGGTTGAAAATTTGACTTAAGGTGAACCTTAGCACGATCAGAACTATTCTATATCTTTTTTGCCAAATTAAATTTTGTGGATGTTGGTAATATCTAGTATAACTACTGAACACAAACAAGTGTCAAAGAACTGGTCAACATAGACTATAATACTCAAATGTAATGTTTCTTGAAGACAAATCACATGGCGGAAATCTTTTCATTTCTTAAAATCTCAGTTTATTCTTCAGTAAACTGAAAACTTATTTCTGGATATTTTAAGGCCTCTTTTGGGGGGATCTGAGTCATATCTTTCACAATGCTTATAATTCATTTAGTGAAAAGAGTTGTGGTTTTCAGTCACAGAGATGTGAAATTTCTTCTGGGTTTCAGCAGAATTCACAAGATTAGTTAATATTTCTGTACTTGTGACACTTTTCTATAAAATTTGGACTATCATCATGTTATAACTTAAAGAAACTTGTGAACATAGAATTTTAGAATATACTTTTAAAGTATATCAAAGTGTGGAAAGCCTTGTAATAATTCAGTATGAGATTTTTGAAAGTAAAAATATACTAGACACATAGTCACACGTATATAGTTCATTTATAAAAGTTTTGGGGTAAGAATTTAATTTTGAGATAATAACAAACTGCATTTTCAGTAACAAAATAAGACTTATTAAAAGATTGCCCTAGAGTATATAGAGTCCAGCTATGAAGAACAGACTATTCTTTTATTTTATTGGATATTTTATTTACATTTCAGATGCCATCCCCTTTCCCCATTTCCCCTCCCTAGAAAACCCCTATCCCATGCCCCCTTTTCCATTTTGCTTTTATACAATTTTTTAAAATGTTAATCAAAGGCTTTATAAGTATGGTAATGCTCAATCAGAAGTTTAACCCAATACTCAACCTAGATATATAAACTATCTTTGACTGGTGGAGACACGTGAATATCTGCCTCCATGTACCTCCCCTCTCTTTCTCTCTCTTTCTCTCTCTCATCACCTAGCTTCTCCTCTACTTCATCTTCTTCTCTCTTTACTCCATCTTTTCCACTCGGTGCTCCTTCCCCCTTAGCTCTTCCTACATATCACCCTTCCTGTTAAAATAAAACTTTTCTCTCAAAATACAATTAGAGCATAATTATTCCTATTTGTACCAGTGAGGTACAAGATAGTCTTAATACCCAGTACATCCTTTTGTTGACTAACCAGAACCTCTGTCGTCTCTCTTGACTAAAACACTTAGTTTTGAACCTGGCTTTTTTCTTGGCTTTAGAATGAATGTCAGCTGAAAACCATCCACTCAGATCTTTTCTCTCAAAGTAAATAGCCAGGATTGGCTACGAGACTATAGGTCTTCAACCCCGTCAGAAATCCAGAATGACTGAGTTAACTGAAGTTATGGGAAGCACTAAGCATAGCTTCTAAAACTTAACCAATTTATAGAGACCGCTGAACACCTGGACAGCCCCTATACTACTGAATGTTGGAGCATCAAATCTTCAGCCTTCTGGCCCAAACTCATCTGACAGACTTTAGTGCTGAGGAATTATTAAGGGCTGGTTACTCTGTCTAGGCAGATATAATCAGTCGACTATTCTGCAAGTGTGTCCTTTTCTGGACAGTAATTTGTCTGTAGATGGAGAGAGGCAATTCTTGCCTGGTGGCTGTCTCACCACAACTGGAGTAACTCCAAAGATGCTCAATTTCTTTTTAGAATCCAAGACAGGAAGCTGTCAGGAGCAGATAGGTCTCTAATCAAAATGAACATTAATATAGAAATATTTGTGACGTCAATTCTATGGATTTCTGACGTTTTGAAATCCAACTATCCATGTAAGGTAACCTGGACTGTTGTCTGTTAACTCCTCTCAGTTATTTCTAAATAAAATATAGAAAACACCCTAACAATAAACTCAAAGTCATGAATTTGCTGTAGTCCCTTAGCTCACAGACTAATCATCCCAAATCAGTTAAAAAAGTTAAAGAAGGACTGGGTCTAAGCCTTGTATTCCTAAATGTGTTATACAAGCACAATGCCCATGAGAGTATCAATATCCATTTCACTTTTATATCAATAAGAAGCTCATACCAATGAAAACCTTACATTTGAAATCCAAGTGAATTTTGTACCATTTAAGAAATTATAACTTCATCTTGATACTAATTATACAGATTTCTACCAATAGGTTATGGCTATGCCATAAATCCTAGCAAATCCTCCCAGTTCCAACAAAACCACTACTTTTCCCCAGAAAGACAGCCCAATATTAACCACCTTAGTCCCCAAGCCCAGGGAATAGGGGCGAGAACAGACTATTCTTAAATATCACTCAAACATTTTTTTTGTTAAGCATCAGTACCATTGTCACTGATACATTTCCAATAAGATGTTGTCTTATTTATTGTAAACGGTTGAAATAAAACAGTCTAAAGACTCAACAACATACAAAATTGTACTTTCTTTTGTGCTTTATACATGTATATATCATTCATAAACTATGCGTCTTCCCCAGTGATGATTACCATGCCTATATTACATAATCAACAGCGTAGAGTCTAAAAATGGATCTATGCTTGACTATGGATAAAGAAAATTTAAAAATTATAAAAGAATACACTATATTGATATTTACTTCTCAAAATGAAACCATGCGGGAGCTGGTGGCATTGCTCAGTGGTTAGTAGCATTTGTATAAACACAAGGATCTGAACTTGAATCCACAGCACTAATATGATAAGAATGACATGGCTGCACATGCCTGTAATCTCAGCACTGTGGATGCCCTGAAAAGGTAGAGGATGATGAAGCTTGTTGAGCAACTAATCTCTTTCAAAACAGCTATCCTTATTTCAGTGAGTGACTATCAGAGGCAATAAGGTTAAGAATAATAGAGGGCAACACTTAATGGTGTCTTTCTTTGGATTATAAAGTTATGGCTCACCAACATTTATTTAGCACACACACACACACACACACACACACACACACACACACAGTCTTAGTGTGGTAAAATAGTCATGACTTTTGGTTTAGAAAATTGAGCTTTTATCCTAGTTCTGCTATTTGGTAGCCTTATGATCTTCAGTAATTCTGCTAACCTTTGAATATGTGTTCCCTTATCTGGGATATTACATGATTATTTCTGTCCATTCTGTAGGATTATAGTGCATTTTTAAAAAATAGGAAATGCATGAAAAATTACCTCACATGCCCTGCATTTATTAAATTGATCCTCATATGTGCTGCTTGAATCAGAAACTAAATACAAATTGCATAGTATATCATGAATTCGTCTAGGTAACTTAAACATGCCAAGATATGTAGTTCTGAAAAGAGTCAAACACAGCCTCTTTTCATAATTAAAAATTCAGTTTTCATTGGTATCTGTGCTATAATCCTCAATGTCTAATTTGAGCATAATTCTCTGGCACAGAGATTTTAAAACAATTTCTTGATTATTCCATTTGAGAGATGAATGTATTTGAGTACCTTCATCAAAACCACCACAATAGTCAATTCAAAGGTAGATATATAAACCAGAGTATAGAACATTAGAGAAACATTAACAAACCAAAAAAGCAACAAATAATCAAAATCAATATACTACCAAATAACTGGCTTAAAGAAGTGGGACTTGAAATATAGAAGACTGGATTTCAATTGCTAAGGTAAAAACAGTTACCTTTCAAGAGATTGAAATTGGGATGCAAAAGCAAGAAGAAAATAAAGGATCAATTTGCCATCTGCAATAGGATATAATCCAAGGTGAGAAGCATAGCCATGATAGTCCTTTCCTGCCCTCCTCATATCAATTCTGGGCAATATTTTAATCTTAACATGTCTATTATATGGTTTTCTTTCTGATAAAGAATGATAAATATTTTGTCTCAGATTGTGAACAGACACTTCAAAATATTTTAATAACACATTTCTCAGTTCTACAGTTAGAACATTTTAAAAGTACCAATTATTAGTAAATAAATGAAATAAATTTATGTTAGAATTAAACAAGTTGACGAATATTAAATTACTACTAGTGAATTTTTATATCTTCAATTTATACTGCTGATTTAGGCTAAAAAATAAAGTTGGTGCATCTCAAAAGTTAGCTTTTTATATCTTTTTTCCTCTTCATAATTTTTTATGTACCAATGTAATTTTTCTCCCTTCTTTTGCATTTACTTTTTTCAGAAGATCTTCTTGAAAAGTGAAGGAGGAATAGATTTAAGTATATACATCATATGATTTAGACTATAAAACAGGTGTGCTGAGAGGTAATATACAATAATAGGGGGAATGTTTACTCTTTATTATTGATGACTTGATTCCTTCACGACAAAGGCAGTAAGTTATTCTACATTCACTGGGCTGCAAAGGAGAATAATCATCATTTTAATTGAGACCCAAACTTTATAAAATATAGACTATACAAAAGCATGAATTTATTCAGAGGTAATTTTTTCATCACTATTCATAGGCATTACACAACATGCCAGGTGAAGAGACATTAAATTTTTGCTGCATTTGATGGTGACATAAAAAGTCCAGATATTGTACATTGTACACTGTAGTTCAGTAACTGGTGTAATAATTGAGGTTGGCTTAAAATGTGTAGGCACTCATTTCTGTAGCCAGTGTTCAGTACTGCAGCCAAGGAAATCTCACCTTCTCATAAACACAGACACACAGACAGGCACATACACACACACACAAACACACACACACAAATACACACACACTCATATACTCACACACATGCACACTTATACAAAATACGTCTTTCAATTTCACTTTATAAATCTTCAGAGTATTGTAAAGAATCTGATTTTTTAAAAATAGCTTTTGTTGTATAATATCCTTCTTACTTTTGTCAGAAATTTAGTTTATTTACTCCATATTCACATGTATAAAACAACAATAATTCCATGTTTTTCTCTTTGGTTCTAATTTGAAAATGTATAAAAATATTTGTAAGCAACAATAGGTTGTACAATATACTCTTATATATAAGAATAGTTGTATTCATCACATCCATGACCTCCAAGCTCCAAATATAACTATAGATGAAATACATGGATAAAACAAAAAATAAAATAATTGCCAATTTCCATCATTTTCAGCTGTGTTCACATTATGGCTAGAGTACAGACATATAACAAAGGCTTCTAACTAAATATATTTAACTTTAATGAAGGGTAATTTTTTTTTGAGTTTTAATTTAATTCTTTGTCGAGTCTTAATTTTTATAGCACATTATATATGTACTTCATCACAAATACAGTTTTAATTAATTCTTACTTATCTTCACTTATAGGAATGATTAAAATAATTTGTGTATGTGACAAAATGTGACTATAACCTACATCCAAAATCAAAGTATAGTTTCTACATGAATGTTGTTCCCATCAAATTTTGGCAAACTGACTGCAGAATTAGCTTCAAAGGAAGCAAAGTATATAAATAAGATGTACTTCATGATTCACAAAACTAATCAGTTTTTGCATATACACACACACAGAGGGAAGGAAAAAGGAACGAGATACAGAGAAAGTGAAGACATAATTAATGTTATAGGGTTTCTATTGCTGTGAAGACACACCCTGATCACAGAAACTTATGAAGGAAAACATTTAATTGGGGTTAGCTTGCAGTTTCAGAGCATGCAGGCAAGCACGGTGCTAGAAAAGCCAAGAGTTCTACAACTTGACCAGAAGGCAGCCAGGAAGAGACTGTGATCCACACTGTGTGGAGGTTGATCATATATATGAGACCTCAAATCCTGCCTCCACAGTGACACACCTCCTCCAACAAGGCCATACGTACTGCAACAAGAACACACTTCCTCATAGTGCTACCCCTTATGGGTTAATCATTCAAATACATGAGTGTATGGGGGCTATCCCTGTTCAAACCACCGCATTCCATTCCATGGTCCCCAAAGACTTACAGTCATATGATAATGCAAAACTGCATTGAGTCCTAGTTCAAAAGCTCTTGTTGTCTATAAAAGTGCGAAGTTCAAAGTTTCTTCGGAGATTTATGCAGTCTCTTAACTGTAATCCCTGTAAAATGAAACTGTAAATAGTGATATTTTGATTTCTTCCTTTCCAATTTTCCTTTCGACCTCATATTGTTATCTAATTGCTTAGGCTAGGACTTCAAGTACTATATTGATTAGATAGAGAGTGGGCCGCCTTGTCTAGTCCCTGATTTTACTGGGATTGCTTCAAGTTTTTCTCCATTTGGTTTGATGTTGGCTATTGGCTTGCTGCATATTGCTTTTACTATGTTTCGGTGTGGGCCTTGAATTCCTGATCGTTCCAAGACTTTTACACGAAGGGATGTTGAATTTTGTCAAATGCTTTCTCAGCATCTAGTGAGATGATCATGTAGTGTTTTTCTTTGAGTTTGTTTATATAGTAAGTTACATTGATGAATTTCCGAATATTGAACCATCCCTGCACTCCTGGGCTAAAGCCTACTTGATCATGATGGATGATTGTTTTGATGTGTTCTTGGATTCAGTTTGTGAGAATTTTATTGAGTAATTTTGCATTGATTTTCATAAGAGAGATTGGTCTGAAGTTCTCTTTTTTTGTTGGGTCTTTGTGAGGTTTAGGTATGAGCATGATTGTAGCTTCATAGAACAAATTGAGCAGTGTTCTTTCTGTTTCTATTCTGTGGAATAGTTTGAAGAGAATTAGTATTAGATCTTCCTTGAAGGTCTGATAAAATTCTGCACTAAAACCATCTGGTTCTGGGATTTTGTATATAACTTAAATAATGACGTTGGTTTTTATATTTTTGTCTTCTTAGTTTGTACTTTAGACATATCTAATTTAATTAGATTCTTAAGAGTTCTCAGAACTCTTTGTATTCATGAGCTTTAAAATGAATATTTTACATCCACATGATTTTACGTTTTGTGCTTCATAAACTCAGTTTATATTTCGTGTCAGAAAAGATTTGATAGTGCTGCATTTTCTCAACTCTATGTCTTGGGAAAAGTTTCTCTTTACTCTTAGATTTTGTGATAGAACATTACTGAATATAAAATAATTGTTTTATAGATTTTTCTTTTCTAATTTAAGTTAATCAATCAATTCTTATTTGGCCTGCATATTTCTCTTTTAAAAACTAGCAGCTAGAAATAGAACTACTTCCAGTTTTCTAAGGAACAACCAGATTGATATCTCGAGTGGTTGTAATAGTTTGCAATCCCACCAGCAATGGAGGATTGTTCCTCTTTCCCCATATCCACACCAGCATGTGCTGTCAATTGAGTTTTTGATCTTAGCCATTTTGATTGGTGTAAGGTGGAATCTCAGGATTGTTCAGGACTTTGAACATTATTTTAAGTGCTTCTTGGCCATTCAGGATTTTTCTGCTGTGAATTTTTGATTTAGTTCTGTACCCAAATTTTAAACTAGGTTATCATAACCCCTAAGCATATACCCAAAAGATGCCCTACCAAACCACAAGGACATGTCCTCCACTATGTTCATAGCAGCCTTACTTGTAATAGCCAGAAGCTGAAAACAACCCAGATGTTTCTCAACCAAAGAATGGATACAAAAAATGTAGTTCATTTATACAATGGAATACTATTCAGGTATTATAAATGAAGACCATTTTTCAAGCAAATTGATGGAACTAGAAAATATCATTCTGAGTGAGGTAACCCAGACCCAAAAGAACATTCATAGTATGTACTCATTGATAAGTGGCAATTAGCAAAAAAAAAAAAAAAAAAAAAAAAAAAAGTATAGAATACCTAGTATACAACCCACATACCTTAAGAAGTGTAAGAAGCAGGAAGTTTCAAGTGAGGATGCCTTAATCCTACTTAGAAGGGGGAAAAATAATCATAGGAGACAGAGGGAGGAAAGACCTCTGGTTAGGAAAGGGGAGGGGAGGGAGAAAAGGGGAACAGGGTCAGTTATCGGGTAGGGTCAGGATAGAAGTTCAGAGGGCCAGGAGAATGAATGAAAATATGTAGCCTCATGGGTTGTGGGGTAGGTGAGAGGTAGGGGACCTTCTAGAAAGTACAAGAGACCTGGGAAGTGAGAGACTTTCAGGACTCAATGGGGATGAGCTTAGCAGAAATTTCTAACAGTGGGGAGAAGGAACTCTAAGAGTCCACCTCTAATTGATAGACATGGCCTCAGGTTGAGGGTTGAGGGTTGAGGTTACCAACACACAGACAAAATATTTGACCTACAATTTTTCCTGTCTAAAAAAATCTACAAGGACAAAAATAGAGAGAGACTGAAGGAAAGGAGGCCCAGTGACTGGCCCAACTTGATGTCCATCTTATGTAGAGGCACTAAGGCTTGACACTATTACTGATGCTATGGTGAACTTACATATAGAAGCCTAGCATGGCTATCCTTTGAAAGGCCCAACCAGCAACTGACTGAGAGACACAGATTGTCAGGAGCCATAATGGGACAAGCTAATAATTAGCAGATGATAATCCTGAAATGCTTGCCTCGGATTATTATATAATCTGCGACAAGTGTGCTCCATCCAGCAAGGCTGTGGAGACGTAATTTTGAGAAAGATTCCTGCTATTAATAAGCTTTTCCTATTATTATTATTATTATTATTATTATTATTATTATTATTATTAGTAGTAGTAGTAGTATTAAACATATGTAACAATCACTAAGCAATAGCACACTCCTTTGGAGCAGATCTCTACAGATGCATGAAGATGTACTGTCTTGTAGTGATACTATATAGACAAATAGATGACTTCTTAAGTCTTAATGGTGATCCTTAAGAATTCCTAAAATTATATCAATGATTATTAAGCTCTTTTATAACGGGACTGCTATTAGATCCCTCACGCATAGTCAAAACTGCAGTGAGAACTCTGCCAGTATCCCGAGTGTCATCAGTTAATTGCCCCGAGAGAGATAGTAACCAGACTTTCTCCTGCTCAGAGCACATTTCAAGAAGTTGTAAAACAATTAACCAAGGTCACTTCACAATTTATTATAGGTACCAGGACAGAAGAGAAAATATTGCCTGGGTTTATCTATACAAAGCTTCACTAATTTCTTAAGTTATAATTTCAAACCTTCAGCGAACCTGTGGAGCTAGACAGGTGATGAATGTCTAGTTAGATAATTGCTCCTAATGGTTATTCATGTAAACATTCTGTGTTGTAAACTTCTATTTCAATTTATGATTTGAATTTTAGTGTGAACCTGTGATGAACTTTGTAACATGTGACCGTGTACTGTGAAAGACGCGTAAGTACTGAAGACAAAGACAAAGAGAGTAGTAGTCATTACCAGTAGTAGTCATCCTTAGCAGTAGTAGTAGTCCTTAGCAGTAGCAGTAGAGTAGTTGTATATCTAGACGTTCATTAGGAGCCGTTCGTCCTTTCCTTTTCTTTTCCCTGCCTAGAATTTTTCTCTCTTAGAATTTTTACTTTATAGAATCTTTTCCTTTTCCCCACTCAGGACTTTTCCACCTTTCCCCTCAGATAGCTGCATAGGATACCTTTTACACTTAAATAAATCTATAGCAACTTTTTAAAGTGTCTTTTCTTCCTACGACCTCAGATTAGCAGATATAAATTAGAGCCCAGCAGTTCCTGCTGAGGTAGAACAAAGGCCACATTGTCTAATCCTCTGCTGTTAGGCTGCAGGTGTTAATCACCTAAGCCTGCAGTCTTACTCTCAGAAGAAGTTTTTAGGATAGTACAAGGCTATTTATTTAACCCCTTGCTGGTCTTAGGGCTGGGATGCAAGTGCCAGAAAAAGAAGTTTCTGGCCACAGGATCGATCGTGGATGACAGGTCAGCTACAGTAGCATAGCGACTGCCTCAAGAAGAACCGGAGGAGGAGAAGAAAGAAGTTGCTTCTCCCCTCTCACCCACGCCAGGCTGGTCCCCAGCAACAAATACTATACTCAACCACAGAACTAAAGTCAGGGACTCCTATGGTTGAAATAGGGAAAGAATGGAAGAGAGAGAAGAGTGTGACCCCATAGGAAGACCAGTAGTCTTAACTAACCTGGACCCCTGGGAGCTCTTAGAGACCCACCCACCAACCAAGCGGCATACATGGGCTGTTTGTAGGCCCCCTGAACATATATAGCAGAGGACTGCCTGGTCTGGCCTCAGTGGGAAAAGATGTGCCTAATATTGTGGAGACTTGAGGCCTCTGGGGAGGGGGAGACCTGGTGGAGTGGGGAGAGTGGAAGCACCCTCTTGGAGGCAAGGGGGGGGAGGAATGGGAGTTACTGTGGGAAGGGGGAACGGGAGGGGTCAATGTCTGGAATGTAAATAAATAAAATAGTTGAAAATATTAGCAGCTACATATATTAAAGGCACATTTAAAAATTTCCTTTCTATTGACAATTCCAATAGAGTTGTTGTTTTCATATTTTACTGTTAGTTGATGAAATGTCTTAATATTTTCTTGTAAGATTTAATCTGACAAGAGACCTTTCTATTTCTTCTTCCTATACTTTTACATCCGACAGATTTGACATTTTCTCTATTACATCTTCAAATATGATTTTAAAGATTTTTATTTAATTTTGTTTCTTCACTATTTTATAATTTTTTTGCTCTTTTTTGTTATATTATGGCCCAGATCCTGTAATTTTTTTTATCCTTTGTTACTTTATTTTTTTCTTGAGAATGTTTGATATTAATGAATTATTCTCAATTATCTAGTTTTCCTTCTGCTATGTCAATTTTTCTTTATACAGTGTATATATTTTTATCATTTCACTGACTGAATATTAGAGCTGTAGATATTAAAATATTAATATAAAATTTAAATTAAATTTAATATTAAGATATTAAAATAAAATTTAAAATATCAAATTTTCAATTTCAAATTTTCTGCATGTATATTAGTTTTATTTTGAATTATTTCTCCTATAATTGAATTATTTAGCTTCATTGTAAAGTTCATTGTGTTTCCTTAGAGCAAGCATTTCAATTTTTTGTTAAAATTATTTAGAATATATTTATTTACTTACACCCCAAACACTTCTTCCCAATCCCCCTATCACAAGTCCCTCCCCCATTCCCCTGCCCTTCTCCACTGAGAGAGTTGGCTCCATGGAGTATCTTCCCATTTTGATTCTCAGCTTCTTGTGATATTAATACTCCATGCTTCTTTATATTTATTTGATATTATGATATTTACCATATATCAGAGAATACAAAAGCTTTGTTGTTTGGCAAAGAATTGTTCTGGCATCAGTGGAAATAAGAGCTATTCTGACCCATCAAGTTAGTCTGTGGTAACAATTATTACTGGATTTCTTATTGATCATCACTTTAGATTTCCACAGCCGTACTCTGGAATTTTGAAGTCTTTGGCAGTGATGGCTGTTGTGTCTAAAAAAAAAAAAAAATTTCTACTACTGGAGTACTAATTGCTAAGCATATCTTCTTCTTTAAATTTGGACATAATATAATTTTAGCATCTTTCCCTTCTCTTTTCTCCATCCAAACCCTCTTGTATACCTATCCCATACCTTATTTTATTCACAAATTGTTATTGCACACATGGACGCATGCACACACACACACACACACACACACACACACACACACACACACACAGAGAGAGACACGCACAAATATATATATATATATATATTTACAAATATATACACATTTATACATATATTAGTGTATATTCTTAAATACAACCAGCTCAGTTTGTATAATGGGCCTTGCATGCACACTCTTAGGGCTGATTATTTAACAATGAAAAACCAATTGGTGTGCTATTTAAATGACTTGTAAAAATATCTTCTTTGGCTAATGGATGGTACTTGAACTTAAGATTAAAATATCAATATACATGGAGAGACTTCCACTTTTGGCTTTGGAGTATTAATAGTACTGTTGTCCATAGCACAGGTGCTACATTTCAAATTGATATGGCACAAATGTTTGCAGAATTATAGGAGCTTCAGGATCTCAGTAGAACACATATGTCCATGCTTGTTGAGTCAGAGAAGAGAAAAGGACAGAAGAGAGAGCTCAATTCAGATACCTACAGTAAAAACTACATTTTTCTGGTGATAACACTGTTGATAAACATAGTAACTCACTACATTTCTCTGGTGATAACACTGTTGATAAACATAGTAACTCAAATAAAGCCTAGATATAAATAAAGTACAGCAGTGTGATAACTACAGGAGCTTTTACCTCAATGTAGTACATAGATATCTGTGGTAGATAAGACAATCTTGGAAGTGGGTACATCTGTAGAAACTCGGCTCTGAGGCTCAAAATATGAGCTAGATCATTAGAGTAATGATTACAATATACAAAGTATTGGATTGGCACACTACAGCACAGAGCCTTGGTCCAGAATATCAGGTCACATTAGTTATATATTAAGTTTGGAGAAGTTTCCAGAATAATTTTTTTTTCTAGAGCAATACAATAGTTTCACCTTTGCAGGCCAGGGAGAGTTGTAAAGGCATATTTCCCCTTTCAGAGATTTCTGGACTAAAAAGCTCTGACCCATCCTAGTGCCAAAAGATATAGGTGTCCCCTGAGCAAAAGTTCACAGGGGCACATCATGGTTTCTACTATGGCTGATATTATCTGCCTCTGCCTTTCTTTTAACTGTCTCCAATTTCTTGCTATTCTTTGCCAGTTATTATCTTCATTTCTTCTACTATTGCTATACATTATGTAATAGCACCTATAGTTGAAAGAGAAACATTGTTATTTCCTAATTGTCTCTGAGCTTATATCAATTTTCAGGCTACTTATTGATACAAAATTCCTGTTTGTTCCAGATCACCTCCCACAGCTTAGTGAAACATGTTCAAATTGTAATATAAATTTTTGGGGTAATGTTATATTTTGGCACTTCAACATAACATTATCAAACATGACTTCAATGGGTACTTACTCCCTGAATCAGTCAAGAAAAAAGCAAATTTAAGGGGAGATAAGAAGTGGAAAAATATGTCAGGATTTGTAGAATTACTACTCCTTCCAGACCAATTGTCTGTACTGAGTGATAACTATTGAAAAAGATGAAAAATGATGTTGAAATAGAAAGTCTTTTCTTTTCCATTGTGTATTTGTCTTTTATTTAATTCATTAGATAAGAACAAGAAAAAATCTTTTCTTGTTGCACTACCAGTGGTCAGAGTAAGAGAGTTTCAAAAAAATGTAAAATTAAGTTGGTAGAATTAATGAGAATTTTCAACCCTAGGCAAATAATTTTCAAAAGATATATAGTTATATAGCCTCAAGTTTCACACAGTCAACATGGAGACTGTAAGTGTTTGATTTCAGGCAGAATTCTAGCAAATTCTAAGTCATTGATTAGATACAAAGTAACTTACTTTTGTAATGAGGACTTAGGAAATGGTGGATAGGACAAATTGATAACTTTTATTAAAAGGTACTCTATACAGAAATGATCTTTGCATCATTTCCAAGTGTAAATACAGTAAACCTCCTTAAAATAGTCAATGACTTGTAACATAATTTTGTATCCTTTTAAATTTAAAATATTTGCAGAAAATACATTTTCTATAAAGTAATTTTAAAAGAAATCAAAGGAGTACTTAATTTTTACTCATTTTACATCTTAAACCATGAGTTTCTTTTCTTTGTCAAAGAGAACAGGAAGTCTGGAGTTTAAAAATATCGCCCCTGCCTGGTCTGCTTCTGGGGAACCGGATCCCTCCTGACCCACCCTAGAGGGTGCACAGAACCCAGAGCAGTAGGTAAAAAGACCAGCTCACTGCCCTAGGCCCAGAGCTGAGTGCAGGGAGTGCTCAGATTCCAGCAGAATCCCAAACTCCGCCCTGTGGAATAGCACACCCCTTCCACCCTTCTCCCTGATCTGAGGCCTGACACAGACACCCACCCGGTGTGTTCCTGGGGACACCGAATTCCTCCTGAACCACCTTAGAGGATCCACTGAACCCAGAGTGGCCGAGTACCAAAGGAACTCAGAGCGACAAACAACATATCCTGAGACATAATAGAGGAGCCACTGCACTCAGAGCAGTGGACACATTAGCCTGAGACATCCTAGAAGAGACATTACACCCAGAACAGTGGACACCTAGCTGGACTGCTACCTAGGAGACATCATATTCTGAGTCATCCTAGAGCTACCATTGTATTCAGAGCAGCTGGAGAAGATCACAGAGATATTGGGACCCCAAGGAGACCAGACACAAGCAAGATAACTGGAAAGGGAGGTCTCAGTCAGAGACAGAAAGTACAGGGAGCACTAGCGTTAACCAAATGGCAAAAGGCAAGTGCAAGAACGTAAGCAACAGAATCCAAAGTTACATGGAAACATCAGAACCCAGTTCCCCCATCATAGCAAGCCCTGAACACCCCAACACACCAGAAAAGCAGGATTCAGAATTAAAATCTCTACTCATGATGATGTTAGAGGACTTTAAGAAGGACATAAATAACACTCTCAAAGAAGTTAAGGAGAACACAAACAGACAGATAGAAGCCCTTAAAGAGGAAACACAAAAATCCCTTAAGGAATTGCAAGAAAAAATAACCAAACAGGAGAAGGAATCAAACAAAACATTCCAAGATCTAAAAACGGAAGTAGAAACAATAAAGAAATCACAAAGGGAGACTATGCTGGAGATAGAAAACCTAAAAAAAAGATCAGGAGTCATAGACAAAAGTATCACCAACAGAATACAAGAGATAGAAGAGAGAATCTCATGTGCAGAAGATACCATGGAAAACATTGACACAACTGTCAAAGAAAATGAAAAATGCAAAAAGCTACTAACCCAAAACATACAGGAAATCCAGGACACAATGAGAAGGCCAAACCTAAGGATAATAGGTATAGATGAGGGGGAAGACTCCCAACTTAAAGGACCAGTAAATATCTTCAACAAAATTATAGAGGAAAACTTTCATAACCTACAGAAAGAGATGTCCATAAATATACAAGAAGCCTACAGAACTCCAAATAATTTAGACCAGAAGAGAAATACCTCCCGTCACATAATAATCAAAACATCAAATGTACAAAACAAAGAAAAAATACTAAAAGCAGTAAGGGAAAAAGGTAAAGTAACATATAAAGGATGACCTATAAGAATCACACCAGACTTCTCACCAGAGACTATAAAAGCCAGAAGATCCTGGACAGATATCATACAGACTCTAAGAGAACACAAATGCCAGCCCAGACTACTATACCCAGCAAAACTTTCAATCAATATTGATGGAGAAACCAAAATATTCCATGACAAAATCAAATTTGCACAATATCTTAACACAAATCCATCACTTCAAAGGATAATAGATGGGAAAGTCCAACACAAGGAGGGAAATGACAACCTAGAAAATGCAAGAAAGTAATCTTCCAACAACCCCAAAGGAAGATAGCTACACAAACATATTTCCATCTCTATCAAAAAATAACAGGAATCAACATTCATTATTCCTTAATATCTCTTAATATCAATGGACTCAATTCTCCAATAAAAAGACATAGACTATCAGACTGGATACATAAACAAGACCCAGAATTTTGCTGCATACAGGAAACGTACCTCAGTGACAAAGACAGACACTACCTCAGAGTAAAAGGATGGAAAACAATCTTCCAAGCAAATGCTATCAAGAAACAAGCTGGAGTAGCCATTCTAATATCAAATAAAATCGACTTTCAACCAAAAGTAATCAAAAAAGATAAGGAAAGACACTTCATACTCATCAAAGGAAAAATGTACCAAGATTAACTCTCAATTCTGAGCATCTATGCTCCAAATGCAAGGACACCCACATACATAAAAGAAACTTTACTAAAGCTCAGAGCACACATTGCACCTCATACAATAATAGTGGTCTATTTCAACACCCCACTCTTAGCAATGGACAAATCATGAAAACAGAAATTAAGCAGAGACACAATAAAATTAACAGAAGTTTTGAACCAAATGGATTTAACAGATATCTATAGAGTATTTTATCCTAAAACAAAAGAATATACCTTTTTCTCAGCACGTCATGGTACCTTCTCCAAAATAGACCATATAACTGGTCACAAAACAGGCTTCAACAGATACAAAAGGATTGAAATAATCCCTTGCATCCTATCATATCTTCATGGACTATGGCTGGTATTTAATAATAACAAAAACAATAGAAAGCCCACATGTGGAAAATGAACAATGCTCTAATCAATGATGACATGGTGAAGAAAGAAATAAAGAAAGAAATTAAAGACTTTTTAGAATTTAATGAAAATGAGGACATATCATACCAAAACTTGTGGGACACAATGAAAGCAGTGCTAAGAGGAAAACTCATAGCTCTAAGTGCCTACAAAAAGAAACTGGAGAGAGTATACACTATCAACTTGACAGCACACCTGAAAGCTCTAGAATGAAAAGAAGCAAATACACCCAAGAGGAGTAGACAGCAGAAAATAATCAAACTCAGGGCTGAAATCAGCCAAGTAGAAACAGAAAAAAACTATAAAAAATATCAACAAAACCAGGAACTGGTTCTTTGAGAAAATCAACAAGATAGATAAACCCTTAGCCAGACTAACCAGAGGGCATAAAGAAAGTATCAAAATTAATGAAATCAGACCTGAAAAGGGAGACATAACAACAGAAACTGAGGAAGTTTAAAAAATCATCAGATTCTCTTACAAAGGCCTATAATCAACAAAACTGAAAAATCTGGATGAAATGGACAGTTTTCTAGACAGATATCAGTTACCAAAGTTAAATCAGGAACAGATAAACCATCTAAACAGTCTCATAACCCCTAAAAAAAAAGCAGCAGTCATTAAAAGACTACCCACCAAAACAAAAACAAAACAAAAAAAAAAACCAAAAAACCCAGGACCAGATGGTTTTAGTACAGAATTTTATCAGAGCTTCAACGAAGATCTAATACCAATTCTCTTTAAACTATTCCACAAAATAGAAATGGAAGGAACACTACTCAATTTGTTCTATGAAGCTACAAACATGCTCATACCTAAACCTCACAAAAATCCAACAAAGAAAGAGAATTTTAGAACAGTCTCCCTTATGAATATCAATGCAAAAAATACTCAATAAAATTCTCCCAAACCAAATCCAAGAACACATCAAAACAATTATCCATGATGATCAAGTAGGTTTCATCCCAGAAATGCAGGGATAGTTCAATATATGGAAATCCATCAACATAATCCACTACATAAACAAATTCAAAGAAAAAACACCACATGATCATCTCGCTAGATGCTGAGAAAGCATTTGACAAAATTCAACACCCTTTCATGGTAAAAGTCTTGGAAAGATAACAAATTCAGGGCTCATACCTAAACATAGTAAAAGCAATATACAGCAAACCAGTAGCCAACATTAAACTAAATGAAGAGAAAATTGGAGCAATCCCACTAAAATCAGGGACTAGACAAGGCTTCCCACTCTCACCCTACCTATTCAATATAGTACTATAAGTCCTAGCCAGAGCAATTAGATAACAAATGGAAGTCAAACAAACACACATGTCACATTATACAGACAAAAGAAGTTGTATTTAAAAATTTGTGTGTGTGCATGTGTAAACCAACAGTTAATAATAAAAAATAATAAAATAAAAATAATAAAGAAGACTGAATTTGAGAGAGATGTATATGGGAAGGTTGTGGTGGGGAGAAGAAAATGAAGAAAGAAATTAAATTATATTATAATCTCAGAAATAAAATATAAAATAAATAAATACAATTCTTATTAAACAAGTATTAACAGTTATTTTCTTTAACATGTTCTAGATTAGGTTATATTTTATACACCACAAAGCATATATGAGAAAAATTTGACTCAGGATGTTACAGATTCTATATATTTACAGTTTTTACTTTTGAGATTATAATTATAATTTTTTTCCTTCCTTTTCTTTCCCTTCAACTCTTCTATATACTCCTTCTTACATTTTTCAAATTCATGGCCTCTTTTTAATTGTTATTGTATGCATATTTGTACATGTCTATAATGTGTACATTTATACATATATATTCCTAAGTGCACATATAAGCATGTATATATGTATATACATATACAAATATATTTATAAATATAAAATTTTTGTAGTACATATTCAAGGTAGTAATATTTTGTTGTTCATATTGAAGAATTACTATAATTAATTACAATTTTTAAAATAAATGAGCATAGTATCCATTGTATGTATGTCCCATTAATACATTTTGGTACCAGAATGGAAAATTCACTTTCATAAGAACATTTCTAGTACAGAGAACAGTATTATCACTATATGTCTCACCTCCAGATTTACTTAGTTCTGGAAGATGATCTCAGCTACCAGGAAATTTACATACTTCAAAATACATGTCTCTGTTTCTCACTCTGCTCCTCATAACTACCTTAAATCATTCATTTGTATATAATCTGATTTTAATTAAATATATTTGTATTAGTTCTTTCAGATTTTCATAAATCTATATGATACATCTTTAACATATTTACCTTTTGCTCTTCCTTCTATCTAATTTCAGATTCATCCCACTATGACCAAATATACCTATACACTCATGTGCAATTCACTGGAGCATGCTAACCCAACCAATGATCAGACTCAAGAATATTGACTATTTCTCCTCCAGGAGCCTTAAATTGTCAAGATCTCCTCAGCTAGTGATGAGCTTCTGTTATCCACCCCTCAACTCTATAATGAAATGCTGATGGGCTTTATTTTTATGCAGGAAACTAAAGCTGCTGTGATTTCATTTTTATAAGAGTTTTGTCATGTTCAAAAAAACACTATTTCACTATTGTCCCCCCAACCACTGACTCTTAATATTTTTTTTTGCCTTCTCTTTCTGAGATTTATGTGGATATGCTATAAATACTCTATTTGTGCTCAAGCACTCCATTGGCACTTAGTTTTTCACTTTAGTCAGCTGTTTTTGTAATAACTCTCATTCACTGCCCGACCTTCAATAGATTAGATTCTGCACTAATCTATTGAACTTATATAAAGGAGATCATTAAGTATTTGTCCTTCTTTGTCTGACTTATGTCACTTACTTTCCTTCAGCTTCACTTACTTTCTTCCAAATGAAAATATATTTTTATTTGGCACACATGGATGTTTGTATTGAAAATGATTGGTGAAATTTACATATGCTAAGTAGGTTTTCTGCAATTATATCTACCTTAAAAATCACTCCTAAGATTTATTTTTAAATTAATTTTTGTTATGTGTATTTTGGGGTGGCATTTGCACATGAGTGTAGGGACCGATGGGTGTCACATGTGTCAGACATCCCTGGAGCTGGTGTTACAGGCATTTGGGAGGTGCCTAATGTGGATGCTGGGAACTGAACTTGGGTTCGCTGAAAGAGAAGCCCTGAATTTTCATCAACAGACTATTCTCCAGTCTTACCCATCACCATTTTTAAAGGATGAATCACTATATAGTTAATACAGTAATGGATATGTTCATCCATTGTCAATGATAGGGAACATATCTATGTAACACTTAGTGCTTTTTACTGTGAATTGTCATTCATCTAGGTTGCCAGGATTGCAAAAACTAGAAGATATATAACTTAATAGATTTGCAGAATGAAAGAAATTACAGACTCTGGCAAAGTTTCAAATTGTGTAGGAGTTATTTTATGATCCCTTATCAATCTTGAAGATGATGATTACTAGTTGAGAGATGTGAAATTCCTTGACCTTCATAGGTATAATCAAAACCAAATGATTGATATTTCCCAAGATATTAACATTTCATTTTCAACCATCTTAATAATAATAAAAAGTAATGAAATATGCATAAAATAAAATATACTGACAATAAATATATGAAAACCATATGAGCATTAATTTTCATAGTAGCAATAATCTCTGTTTATATTAGCTTAATATATTTTAATATCATTTTGATATTGGTTCTTGATTACTTCATATAGATGTGTCTAACATAGATATCAAATAATATCCATTTATAATAATATCCATAGATATATTTATGATACTTTTATTTCCTGTCTTTTTTCTATTATAACATATTATCCTATTTAAAAATAATGGTAATTTATAGTAGATTGGTGTTTATCTTAATTTGGATTTTGTAGCTCAGGAAATTAAAGGTCAAGTGCATATACCTAGTCTGATTTTTAATTTAAAGAATGAGGGATCTGTGAAAGTGGAGATTGCAAAAGGGATAAAATGTAGTACACACTGACAAAACAAATAGTTCTCAAAGAAAAGAATAATTCATCTGTTCATGAAGGCTTTACTACATTACCAAAATTTTTTTCACTGATCCCAGCCTTCATAGAAATTAAGATTTCAAGACATGAACTCTTAAAAGATACACTCAAACTATAGCAGTATATAACTTTATTCTTTACCTATTTACCAAACTTATATAATGTTCATATTTAAAGCTAATAAATGTTATTTCATTCAAGTTTTTGTTGGTCATGACTGATAATTATTAAGCTCACATTATAAATGAAGAAATTGTACTTTCAGAGTTAGTGTTCACACAGTACACTGAGACTAAGTTTGATATAGGCTGAGATTGACTCCAACATTCATTTATACATTTTATGTATAGCCTTTCAGCTCTTTGGTGTTTTTCTTACTCATTCTTCATATGGAGGAGGGGGATGGGATAGGGGTTTTCTAGGGAGGGGAAATGGGGAAAGGGGAAGGCATCTGAAATGTAAATAAGTAAATATCTAATAAAAAATGTACTCATAAAAAAGATCCTGATTCAATAACAAGAAACACCAGAGCAGACATATAAATTTCAAATTTCTCTCTCTCTCTCTCTCTCTCTCTCTCTATATATATATATATATATATATATAT